>JABVXV010000040.1:0-363153 GCA_013365325.1 Dipetalonema caudispina | reverse complement strand
CAGATAAAAAAACAGAAACAAAACAAGAGACAAAATTTCAATAAATTATGTAAATGTTCTTAAATCAAAAGTAAAAGTTGTATTAGAGGCCAATGGTACAGAACTAAGAAATATTACATATTTTCTTCAGCAGCGCGAGCCTCTTCTAGGATCTTATCGAATGAAAAGGGAACAAATGCATAACCAAGTCCTTTGTAGAATTTGCTTTGAAATTCAACCCTGGAAAATGGAATAATTTAAATTCTTTCAAATTGAAAGTCTTTTATAAATGAGTTACTACATAAAATTAGTCACTATAGCACCCATAATTATTATTACTTTTACAAACTGCAATCAAATCTTACTTTCTGCAATTGCGTTCAAAGCACTTAACAACTCTCTGCAATATGTCTTTCAAACACATTTCAAAATGAAGTTCGAAAAACATACCAATGAAGACGAAGAGCGTGTAGAAAAGCACTGAGACCTTCCATCAAGATTAAGATTGAAAATGAAAGAGAAGCAAACAGAAAAAAGAGAACATATGTCGCCATCGCTCCCATATAACCATTTAGCATAAAAGCCTGGCGGAAAACCATTGTCCATAAAACATCTGCTAACTCTAAAAGATACGAAACATTATTAAAAAATATACTAGCGAGACTGTTTGTTAATAATCTGAAATAAAATTTAAACTCAAATTTTACTTCATATCACATGATCTATCCGGATATTTTCCTATTTTTGCAGATTATTCAAGGCTCACATCCTAACAAAGCTACTATCACTTTTCCTCCTTTCCTTTCCTTGGATTTTCTCAACCACTTATTATCTTTCTTCCCGAAAATCATCCAGCATTAACCTGCTAAAACGCATTCTTTCGAAAGTTTTGCTAAAATGCAATATTCCAATAAAATATAAACTCAATATATAAAAAAAAAAGAAAAAAACGACCAACAATCAATTCATAACTTACGAGCATGAGCAAGCGAAAGCGCCCAAAGTCGAAGATATGAAGCAGTATGTGATATGCAACCCAGAGCAAATTCAATGGTATGAATAGCTTGATAAACCATAACATCAGCAAAATCGAACTGAAAAAAAATTTGAATTAAAACTTCCGAGAAGTATTGAGCCTTCCACGCATTTTTTCAGATAAACACTGCCTAAAAACTTGAAAACTACGACTAAATATTAACACACTTTTTCCTCAAAATGCATGACCGATGATCTTGATAAATCATTGTGGATTATTTGTGCATCATCACCATTCGATTCAGCACGGACACTCTAAAAAACAAACATGGCAGGGTAAGCAGTTCAAAAATATTAGCTGGAACAGGGAAACAAACTGATGGAGAACAGCATGCAAGTATATTCATGAAAAATTTGCAGTGGGAATAGTGTGTCCTATATTATGAATTATGAATGTTTAGAATCTTTAATATGTTTCCATTTCATATGACCACGAAATGACAAAAACTATTTTCGTGAAATAGTGCTGGAAATGACTGAAGTGCCGCTCGGCGCTATGTAACTGAAATTGCTCCAATTCCCATTTTCCCACTGGAAAATCAAAGTTATGCAAGTCTAAAGCTTGGAACACACCGTGAATTTTGAAACTCCAAATAATTCATTGGAAGAAAAGGAAAGTGATAGATTCAATTTTCTTAAAAAATGACCGATTTGCTGAACCACCTGCTATGATGAGGGTTTGCAGTCATATGAGCGGCACTTGAATCACTGCCACCACCACTAAGGTCATTTCGATTACACCCTAAAAACACATACAGCCACAAGCACATGTTACCAAATTTGAACGTCAATAACAATAATTACTAATCCAGACGAGCTGAAAGCAAGTTCTATGAAAACCTACAGTCAAAAGTTTTGGAACATAGAGCGTTCCCAGAGTTTTCTCGGGCTTTAATTTCAAATCTTAAAAATCAAGCATTCAAATCCATTGATTTCTACAACTTCCAGCCAGCCCGGGTAGTGCTTCTGCTCGAAAAACGTTCAAAAGTAGAAATTTTCAAACCAAGTTAGAACTGCTTAAGGCGGCTCGTTCTTTGTGCTCCTTCCATTGCATGTACGGCTTGCCAAATAACATAACCGGGATGCAAGCTGCCGCAATTAGCACAAACAATGTTTCAAAGAATGACTAAAACTATTGAAAATGCAACTGTGTAGAAAACAATTTAATCAAGTCTTCAAAAGTTTCGGTCAAGATATGATTCATGGATGAAAAGTAAGCAAAAAATGCTACAAAAAAAATCGGCTATTGTATAAGAGTTTTCTTCCCTATCTGACATATTCAGTCAACTCCAGTTACATTTAACACAAAAGAAATTCAAATTGAACTTTCAAGATAACTCACTTAAGTGGAAAAAAATAAAAGCCCACCTGACCCGGATACCAAAGATTCAAATAACACTGCGGATACACATTTCCTTCAGGATCGACAAACCCAGATGGGCGATTCTTCATCATAAACATGTTAATAAGCCCTATCAGCAACGACGGAGCACAATTAGACGATGGATATTCATAACCCAAAACATAGCCACTCTGCAATATTTGCACATAAATGAAGTCACTGAAATAAAAGCTTATGGTGGCAGAGTGGGACTAAAGAAGTATGGAAAAGTTTAAGGATAGCGACTATAAAGGAAAATTACATGCCCATACAGCAGCTGGAAATTTTATGTAACTGCGTAAACAACTTCATGTACATTCTAAAAAAAATGGAATGCTCACCTTGGCAGAAAAAAGCAACCATTTGAAGAGAATTTCTAAACAAAGATAAATGAAAATACAACCAAGGAATAGCATTTGTGGGATAAACATATATAGAATATCCAGACGAGAATCAAAGTATCTGCAATCAATAATAAATCAGATAACTTCTATGGGAATTTCGTAAACAGGAAGTGAAGTGGCCTTGCAACAGCTCGTATTAACTCATCCAGAATCAATGATGCAATCTGAATTCTTGTAAGAGAATCAAAAGTAGGGATGAGAGAAACAAAAAACACAGTTAAGTTCAACAGTTTTTCAAGTCTAAGAAATAGAAATTTTGAAAAACCATCTAATATTGTTTTTTTTTTTTTTTTTTTTTTTTTTTTTGAAAGCAGAGATTCCATAAAAGTTATTTTGAGCCACAACTTACTTGTAATTCTCATAGCTCAACATGACACCAAATGTCATTTGTGCAACACCAATTATGATAGACATTTTCATTTTCATCGAGTTCAAAAAATTCAATTTGTTACTCTCAGCAAGATTCCAAATTGGATCAACGCCTATGGGATAAGGTCCGACTGACTGAAATGGAGAAATAAGCTGCGATAAGATCACATAGAGAAATTAGTGACAATGTGAAATAAAGAAAGCCAGAAAAAAAGCGAAGAGAAATACGAAGATATCTCACCACATTGTAATAAGCCCATTGTGGTGTAAGCATAAGTTCTTTCTCAGGCTCATATTTACTTAAATCTGCGTAGATGTTTCGCCATGAGCTGCCAAATAAATTGAATGATTTGCTATATGCATCGTTATAGATGAATCCGGTGTATACAGAGAAGCACCCCATCAAAAATATGACGTAACGACCGTTAAAAAATGTTTGGAAAATCTGAAAATTGATTAAAACGAGCACTACTGACCTTGATAAATTCTGTATGGGACCAAAATCTGAATTAACTCAAACTATATTCCAAAATAATATCGACATAACTTTCTATGGGTAATGCAAATATTTACTTTCCCTAACATGTCACTTTCCAACCACAATTCATGATGGCTCCTTCTTTATCTTTCAATTCTACATCTCATGGTTCCACATTAAAATCATAGAATTATAACCTCATCGTTTATCCGAGCTGCCTCCAACTGTTTTTCTCGATATATAAAAAAGAGGGCGCATAAAAGCATAATAAGTCCATGGCCACAATCGCCAAACATAACAGCGAAAATGAACGGGAATGTGATCATTGTGTACGGAGCTAAAAGTTAATTTTTTAATATAATTAAATACAGTTTTTTCTTTACTTTCCAATCCTTTTTGTTTTTGATATGTTTTTCCAGCAAGAAAATTTTTTTCTAAAAAAGAAATTTTTTGAAATTAAAAAAGGTTCACAAAACAGCCAATTTTTTGATTCTATATTTCAAATTTTCTAGGTTTATACATTTTTCGCTTGAGGAAATTTCAGATGACCACAGTAGTTCTTTGAAGATTTTTCTTGAACATATAGTTTATTTATGTGTATATAAGCTTTAAGAATTTGAAGGGAATAACATGAGGTTATGTTCTATGATATTTATAGGTAAGGATCTCCGAGTGGATTTTAAAAGTTACGAGTGTTTTTACTAAATAACGTGGAAATATTATACCCGGATTTATTTCTCGATATGATGCAATGCCATATGCATCAACAATGTTTTGGAAACCACGGGTGAATTTGTTAACACGATGAAAAGTTGGGGGTGGCTCCGTTATACCTGACATACGATTTAGAATTGACGGTACCGTACTTCCTGATTCTTCCTAAAACTAAAACATTTAAAGACCTCAAAATTTATAACTCTCACATAATGATCCTAGCAGAGAATAAAATAATACTCTAGAAATTTCAGTCTATTGGAAACTTCAGATTAATAGAAATGAAAAACAGGTAAACAAAAAAGCTGAACCAACCGTCCCCCTTTTGAGTGCCAGCTGAATCCGATTTAAATCAGCTACCGGACACCAACACTCAGCAATCAGACATTTCTGGGTAACATCTAAGTTGAATAAATTCAACGTATGGTAAATGGATTTAATTTTACGAACTTTTGTTAACCACATTCGTACATTTTTTGATGCAGCAACCTGAAAAAAAAATTGCAGTAGGTCTCATATAACAACATGTAGTAATTTATCAGTTTCAGGAATCCTCCAGAACGTTTCATAATTCAAATTCAAGGAGATTTGAAAATTAATTGAAATTTCAAAGAATGAAAGTAACCAAAACGCGATGTCGATGGTCCTGTGTTTGTCCTAAAACAGTTTTCAAGTCTTCAATACGAGTCATGACCCCTATCGACATCTCTCGTCGTTCTTGAGGAGTGTCCGGACACGGATAAAGAGTTGCTCGAAAGCTGGAATGCATAAAATTTTATGTGCAATAATTAGATCGCAAGTGTCTCAGTTTTTTAGCAAACTAAAAAAGCATACCCTTCGCAAATTTTTTTGACACGAGTTTTCAACTGATCACCTTGGAAAAATACAATAAATACTGTATTGATGATTGAATCTCCCTGGAAAGTCTATACTTTTTAGCATTCTGCATTAAAAATCTAGTTAAAGGCTGGCATAGATAAGTACCAGATATTTTACAATATTTTAAGATAAAGATATCCTTATTCTTATTCTTCTGAATTATGAAGGTTACATCACATCCTGATCAGAAAGTAATACACGAGAAATTTACTACTTAAATTAAACAGACATTCATAGGGAGAGCTAACTAAAACACCAATATGTAAAACGGCAAAACAATAATGACTTACAGTGGTAGCATCGATAAGTGGTTCTGCTATTTCAGATTGTCGCAAGAACACATTACCACGACAAGCACGCCACAACAGCCGTTCAAATGCCGGGAGTCGCTCTCGCTGAATGACGCCAGCAACAAAACTATAATAAAGAGTTTTTAATCCATGCTTACAGTAAATTGGTCCAGCAAAATGAAGATTGATTCAAGCTTTAATCAATCAACTTATATTTGTAATAAATAAAAAAGCCCCAAAATTAATTTTCTCTTTATTATAGGATGAAGTAGGGTTTTGAAAATGTTTCAGACAAAACCGTATTGCTTGCCTTATAAAATCCAGGAAATAAAGACAAATGTAGGCCATTTGTACACTCACACATCCTCTGGATATGAAACAGTTTTAACACTGCGATCAATCACGACTGAACACTCAGAATTTTGAGATGTAAGAAAAGTTATGTTTAAAAACTGACAAAAACAACAGGAAAAAAAAGGAAAAATGTAAAGTAATAGTTTTTTAGTGGTATAGTGTGGAAAACTTGACTAAAGGTTTGTCTCTTTTCAGATGAGCTAAAGATCAGGTTATAATGGGAAAACATAAAACAATTAAGGAAATAACAAAGAATTTCACAAAATGCTACAACAAGTAGATGATAAAAAACCAGATTAAAGTAATTTCAAAATAATTCCGGATGCATTGCTCAAACAACCAATAACTTCGAAATTTAATTTTGAATTATGTTGAATCAAACAAAAATACTGGTCTCAAAACTTTCTCGATATGATGATATTAAAACTAAATTAATAAGGAAGCGTACAACTATCGTAAATCCACAGGTAAGGTTAAAAAGTAGCAAATGCTGATTTTAGATAAATAAATAAAGATCCCCCAAGTCATAATAAATCCATTCAGCGATCCTTGTCTTCAAGAACCTATGGCAATCTTTCCCGATTTTAAAGAACTGAATATCCTCAATCATTTATGAAGAGATACAAACGAAGATAGTTAAATTTTATCGAGCATTTCACCAGTGTTTCTCAAGCATACAGAACCTTTTATAAGAGATGAGGAACTTGTATCCTAAGAAAATACGACACGCCTGAACTTAACTACACTCTTTATAACGTTAGAATGACTTGGTTAAAGTATGAAAGAATACAATAGTTCAAGTTGAACGTTAGGTACATGAATGACACACTGTAAGTGTTTTAGATGCACGCATGAAACAAAAAAGAGAACAAGAGACGTACCCAAAATTAGCAAACATTTGGCCGGTGACTCCGGCACCGGTCAACTCGATGCCTATTCCCTCAGTTTCTTGCAGAACGATCTGCTCCGGGAGGCCGCTACCGACTGGCGCATTTGGTGGCACGATTGTTTCCGTTCCAGCCTAACAGAAGCAACAAAACTATTTGTTGTATCACAAACATTCCGATTTAATCTTAATTTGCACAAACTAATAAGAAATTTGCCTGTCTTATCTAGAGAAAGAAGACAACGGCAGTAAAAATAACAGAGATTTGTCAGAGATTTAAGACATTCTTTTCTTTGAAATACCGTGACCTTCGAACCCGAGAAGCACAGTCCACAGCGATTCAAGAAGATTTTCTCGATATTTTAAGTTTCATAACTTTGTGATGCAACGCATCAAGATTTGCAAAATAATGACACAATTTGACTTGTTGGATCAAGGAAATTTCATTTTTTACCTATATGAATCAACAATTAATTAGGTGTAAACATAAGTATACCACTGCTGATTTAGAGCCCACTCCAATTTCAAACAAAATTCATGCTTAGAAAAGCAAACTGACACACTAAGCAGCACAGTTGATGACAAAAATAAAAAAATCTAAAAGAATTCATATCAAAATCTTTTCATAGGAATATTTGTCGCTAGGGAGTTTCTCTTTTTTGGATAATTTGGGGGTAATTAATTCCCTTCGCTGCACCTTTTCTTGGGCAAGGTGCGAATCTTGCAATCTATAATTCTTCGTTCATAAAGGCATGCAATGAGAAAATCCACTGAAACGTACTTTTATAACTTACATGGCGTTGTATCCATATTTCTAAACAAAGGCACAACTTGTTTGTTACAACCTACGGCTATTCATGCATTTAACCATGCATACACGAGTATAATCGAGGATCGGATTACAAACATTGGAAGACAAACCACAAATTTAATTATAGAACTAACTAAAAAGAGATCAACACCACTTATTTCATTTTTAACTCACGTACAACTTTGTACTTACCCCAAACGTAAAGTAACTGCCGTGCTTCGCGAATCGCTCAAAAGGTTTTGCTCCTCTTCAGGAATAAAATGATGTTGATTCTCCTCTCGTCTTGTATACGGCCACCTACCATATTCCACCTGTATCGTTCACAAAGCTCAACTTTAGAAGGCATACAGAAATACTATGCAATGAAAAAAAGCAAAGTGCATTTCAGAACACATAAACAGGTGCTAATAAAGATAATTTTTCTTAAGCTTTCGGATGTAACGCAAACGTAAAATGAAATTTGGTAAATGTTACTGAATGAAATGCTTTTCCTGAAACACCACAACTATAGTTTCGTCAGAAAAATTAATGATTCGTATCCCTATTGTTTACTGTCATTGCTAAGAATCGATGACGAAAAGGAGGTGTCACTTCAATTAGTGCTAATCAATATCTCATAAAATGACTGTGTTAAAAAAGGATGAAATGTACTGTCACGAGATAAGCCAATGGTAAGAAAACACAAATGAGGTCAGGCTGTCACACCGCTTTAAAGCTAGTGATCAATTAGTGAAACTCTCGAATTTGGTCAACCAAACTATGAAAATGTACTTCAACATCACAAAGGTGAACTATTATCAACTGCTGCGCTTACACACGCATATCTGCAGGAAAATCGGGAAATAAAGGCCGATATCACTGGACTAAGTGAAACACAGCGTAAAAGTTTGTTTCTGTACGACCCACGGATGCAGTTTCTTTAAGATGAAACATTCCAAAACAAACCGAGTTCATAAAGTGTTAGTTTCACAGCAAAGAGAAGAGTTGGCCTAACCACTGAAATCTACTTGAAAGTTAAAAATGCTGTTGCCGGATAACATAACTTCAGGAAAAGCACTTCAGAAAGGGAGTAGAACAAATCTAAAACTAGAATTATGTTAATAAAAATATCACAAAAGTGTTAGGAATTAATTCCAATAATGTCAGAACTAATTTACAACAATCTCAGACAAAAACCGCACAAAACAACTGCTGCAAAACAGATATGTGCAAAGCCACGTCCGATATTTCTCGATGTGATTCATTCAACGTGAAGCCTAGAGTTACAAAATCTCAGATCGCTCAAGAACAAACTCATCGAGTTCGAAGGATTCAGCGGTTTTGCGACCATATTTAGTAAATTTGCAAATTCTGAGGATCCACGCAGCCTTTCTGCTACGTAAATTTATTTTCAGCCGCTTTTTCTTTTCTTTTACTCTCTCTTAACTATCGAACTGCTTACCAATTATCCTACCATTCAGTCTGTATTACTCATGAGGTATGTCTCCCAGTATCCACTACACGATCAATTTCAAGTTTACTTGGATAAAAAGACATCAGCAGATTAATTTCAAATCTCAGTTTAGTGTGTATAAAAGTATAGCATTATGCATAATCCGTGAAATCTGCTTTCTTTTAATAAGCAATAGTCTAACTTAAGCTTATTATCGTTGATTTAAACCTTTGCTTGACCCGCTTTTGATTTGCTCTGGAGAACTAAAATTATTTATTCTTCCTATTAACAAATGTGGTTGAAGGCTTTTACAGAACAAGTTAATCTTCTTTTCTCAACCTTCTTTTTTTATATTGATCCATTCACTTTTTTATTTTGTCTTAACTAACTCAAAAAAAAAAACTCAGCCTACAAATAAAATGATGGTTCATCAATAATACCTCTTCAAAGAACTGTTGTGTTTTCCGAAGAATGTGTTTCAGTTCCGTTAATTCCGAAAAATTTTTCTTCAGCATTTCTTCATTTTGATTAACCTCTTGTAATTCATTCTCTAATTTTTCGAATGTTGCCTGCAACAATCGGTAAATAACTGGAAATCCATTAATGTTACAGCTTTAATCAAACAGTACGATAGAACTTATTTCCTTATCTATTACAGATTTTCGTATTTTATTTCTACCACTTACCTCTAAATCAATCATTTCTTTTGGTTGTGGAGCATCTGGATTTTCACCTGTATCCAACATTGGTATTAAGTCTTTTTTGATTTCACGCTCCAAAAATCCTAAAAAGAAATTTACTACGACATTTCCTGACAATCGTTATAATACTAAAACTTATTTCACATTTTAACGCATCCTGTCAAAGATATTAAATATATATAGATAAGTTTATACCACGAAGAGCTGTAAATAAAGAATGGAAACTTAGAGTGGGGAAGCGTGTACAAACACAATACAGGTACAGAGCCTAAGACGCTATAATATTTTGCTTTGAAAATTATAAACATACTCAATTTTCGTTCCATTTCGTCACATCGTCGTACTTCATTCACAAATTTCCGTTGGAAAGCGCTTACATCTGGATTGAGCTGAAATGATAATTATAATCAACGTTATCATTACTGCTATAACAAACATAATGCAACCAATCATTATTGCCATCAGACATCGTTGCATATCAATTATGGTGACAGAAATCTATCCAGTTATAGAGATCGCAAATGGCGTTAGCTGCAATGAGAAACAAACTTACATCACGGAACTGCACAAGACCTAATTCTCCCAGTTCTGCAACGCAAGTATACGCAGCTTCCGTTTGCAGAAATAACTGTGCTAAGCACATTTCTTCGCTTCGATAAAGCGAATCCATCCTGGAGCGATTTTAAAATGCTGAAAACTTCTCATTAAATCTATTCTTCTTCAATTCAACAATCCTCATTCATTATCTGAAGTATTTCAGACTCTTTGAAGAGGAAAAGGAAACAGTTACCCTTAGCTGTCAATAAAACTGAATTTCAAATAGAAACGTTAAAATACAGCGTCGCAAATAAATCACAACAATGAGTACATAGAAAAGGCATATAACTTAGCTTTACATATGTAACGCAAATAAGTAATAACCATTCGAAAAGACATAAGGATGAAATTAAAAGTTAACAGTCAAAACAAAAGTAAGGAGGAATGGAGTTGACGTTAACAATACCCGTGAAACAGTCTTCCTCCCCCACACTTCCAATCGTACGTCACGCACCACGTCAGCAAGGAAACCATACTTCTATAACGAACCAGCGTCTCGATGAAAATTTCAGGGATCACTAAGCCAATATCATACTCTGTCTCTCTTGTCTCTTATTTCAGTATTATGGTATTTTGCCCTAATTTGAGGAAATTATTTGAGATTAAATTGTTCTTTTCATATCGTCAGACTTTGATATCTCACATCACTTTTCATCGAAATTACAGAAGAAAAAGATTTGTAACATTTGAAGCTATAACGCTAATAAAAAAAAAAAAAAATCATAATTCGAAGTAATGTTATAATCGGTATAATTTCATGATAACTTTAGAGGAATAGGTTTAGAGCAGAGCAACAAACAAAAGGATAAATATAGACGAATTAAATATGCAAACAATTCGGGAGTATTTGAAATAATACGAAAATAAAGAATATCGATCGTATTGGGAAAACAAAGTAAAGCACAAATTGACGTTTCATATTTTGAGGCTAAATAAGGCAATTATGTTTTTGGCAGAGAATCATTCAAAATAGTATGTATCCCATTCAGGGACTACTTTGTTTACAATTTCATCCATAGATATGATGAGGAATTTGAAATCATCGTCTGAAATGCATTAATATTGTACTGTAGAATTAAATTCATTGGATATAAAAAATTTATTTTTTAATTTGTTTTTCTAACAAATAGCAAAATTTTTTTCATCATTTTTATCACTTAAAGTGATTTAAAAAATTCGGTCATTCTACGAAATTTAAATGCATATGCATTTCGTCAACGTAATCGAGATTCTTTTGGATTCAATTTAATTCAGTTTCAAATCAATTTAATTTTACTGGGAGCAATTAATTCGATATTTCACTTTCGTTTAATCAAAAATTCATTTTAGTTCAGTTCTAATTCATTTTATCAATTCTTCTGCTATATCTTCCAATGATTTCTATTAAATACTCTAAGATGATCTTCATGAACAACTCTCATAAATATTTTTCGCAAACTTATCCCCACTTATCGTTAATTCTACTTTTTTTGATAAGAAATTGAAAAGATTTTGTAAGGAGAGAAAGATAGAATAATAAAATTAATTCAGAAGTGGTTTAATTACTATCCAAAGTCGACTGTTTAGAGTTAAAATAAAAAGTAAGGGCAGAAATGCTTTATAAATGAATAACAAACTGAAAAGCTATTCATATTTCTAACAATCAATCACTTAATTAATTAATGAGGCAAATGACTGATGCTTCTTCTTCGATCAACAAATCTGAGTACTCTAATTGAAACAGAAAGACTGAAACCCCATCATGAATCTTTTAATGCGTGGTAAAACCGTTCGGCAGGATCATGTTTCCGGAAATATGAGAGTAAATGATGGCTCTGAAAGTGAGGGATTACTTTCATTTGATTTTTCAATTTGACTTGAAGCTTTTCAGAAATTCCAACCATACTGTTTAAAATGAGAAACTTGGATTTTCTTGCCATTAAGCGATCCTTTAAACTACCGCCTTATATTAAATTTACTTCTAGTCGTCAAAGGCATTCGTATTTTGAAATTGATTTCAATTTTAAAATGTCATTAGATGGCTTCAATTCACGCTTGATGTGAGTACATTTTGACATCAACAAAGTTTCATAACAAAATCAGTTAAGTGATGAAATGTTGAAATATTAGTGTCTGGTCGATACGTGGCACTACAATTCCTTCGTATGTTTAGATTGAGAGAAGATAGATATTTACGGATATCCTAACTTGCTTCTACGTTTTTCTTTCATAAATGTGGGAGTGTGCGTCAAGATATATATCTGTTTCTCGTGAGTTTATACTTTTCAAAAAATTACGCCTTTCAATTCCAGTGATCTTTCTTTTCCACTCTCATACAGACAATTTTAAAGTGTACACACATAGGTGCACTCATAGACACATACACACACACACACACCTATATAAATAAAAATATATTTGTATATATATATATATTTGCGTGGGAGTATATATATACTCCCACGCAAATATCTCGAGCAGTTGTGGGAACAAAACTAAACTCGAAAACCAATCGATTTAAAAGTCATTAGTTATTGGATTGAGATAATAAGATATTTTGCAACCCTAGACTTGCTTTATTTTCTAAATTTTGTCCGAGTGTTTAATTATTTAATTATATGAGTGCAAACAGGTATAATATAGAAATGAGAAAAGTATTGAGACAGAAGCTTCTCTTTTACAATATTACCGGAAATAATAATGATGGCAATAAAAGTAATAATAAAAATCTTGGATAATGTCAGGGCCTATTTTCTCATCGTATCGTTCTCTTTTCTATTTCCAAGCATTCAATGAATTGTATGATAATTTGCAAAAAAAAAAAAAAAAAATTCTCCATTTTACAAATCTGCAAAATTCAGTTATGTGAATTTTCCAAAAAATGGATCAAATTACAACAAACATTTTTGGCATGATGAACTAAAATTAAAAATCAATTTTTTAGGACAGAAGAATCGACAAATTGATAACAACAATAAATATTATCACAAATTTTTCACTGTAAAAATTGTGGACTGAATTAGAAAAATTCAATTGATTATTTATTTTTTGGAAGAGGTAATTTCTTCATTCATCCATCTGCTTGGGAGAGGTCAGGATTGGGGCATAATTTTAACAGATGTGATATGAAGGAAATCAGCTGTTCAGAGATGTTTGTTGCAATAAAGATGTAGCGGTTGGTGACATCATTAACGTTTACTCATCTTATCAGAACAAATTTATTTTCAAACTTATTCTTCTATTCGTTAATCACATTAATGATTGTTTTAAGGAAAAATTTATTGTTGCTTTTTATTATTAGCAAATGATGAAAATTTGAGAAATTTCTTTAGAATTTCATTGTTCTCTGAACACAATTTGTAACTTAATTTGAAACTAATAGAACCAAAAAACAAAAATAATTTAATCAAAACAAATTTTATAACATATAATCATTCCATATCATACCAAATCTGTAAAGAAACGAACATTGCTCATCCTACTATTATTAGTTAAAAGTAAGTGTCACTAGAAGTGAAAAACAAGGTATTCAACATTTTCCAATCTTCTCCATTCAATTTAAATTCTTTATTTGGGTTTCATTTTCAATAATCTATTCTGAAGGAGTAATTTATTCAAATCATTAGTTGATCGTTTATTTTGAATTTTCAACATTTTAACTAAAAAAGTAATTTGAAATGATGTTAAAATGTTAAGAGAATTTGAAGTCAAATATCCCTAATTTTTGTAAATGCTTTAACAGACTTTTGGATTGTCATTCTGATGCCAGTAACTTCTGTATTCTGAAAATACGGAAGTTACTTTTGTTTTACCTTTTCCTGAAAGGCCTCAAAAATACAAAGTCTAAAATTTGAATAGACCTGTGGTAATCAGTTTGTTAAGCTTGTCAGAACCTGAGATTTCCAGTTCAAAAAAATATTCTTCTTTTCTGTTGATCGGATCCAAACAGATTATAGATAAGTAGTTACAAATTAACATTTGTTATTGTCATGAAATAAACGAAGACTGATTGCTATACTTTTTGGGCTCAACATTTGACAAAAGATTTAGCTCGAATAATTTCATTTAATTACTTTAGTTCTCTTTAATTTCTCTTATATTCATTGCTAATTTTTCGCCTTTACTTCAGACCCTTACGTTGTTCATTTTTCCTCCCTGCTAAGCACTGATAAAGTGGCAAACAACTCTGATAATCCTATATCTGATTATATCTTGCCAATATATCTTATTTAGACAATAAAAGTTTATTACGATCGGTTGACAATACTCGAATTTGGAAATAAATAAAAAATAGCGAAAATGTTGCCGATGGCTATGCACCAAAAACAGGATCGAGTAAGGCGGAAGCGAAGAAGTTCGTTTTGTTTTTGTTTTTTTTTTTTTTTTTTTTATAAAGTTAATATTTTTTATTCATTATGTTTTGTTCCTATTTGAATTGCTTAATCCAATCTTTTTATATCATTCCTTTCACTTCTTCTCAGATCTATTCAAATCCAGCCAAACTGAATTCATTTTAGAAGTAAGCGTAATTTTATAATTCACGTTTACTGTCAGTAATTTTGTTTATCTGATCTCAATAGGCCAAAATACTATTTCCTAAACTTCTTGGCTTATTTAAATTCCTGAGGCGCATATGCTACATTCTTTTTTTAACCGTAAACTTGCTATTGCTACTTTCGCAGCATGAAAAGCATTCGTTTTGAATTTAAATTTTGAAAGAAAAAATTAATTTGAAACAAATAAAAAGCCTTTAATGAATTTTTGGAGCGAATACCAAAAATGAAGATTAGTGAAGCGGAATTCAGCAACTAAAACTGAATTATTATTTTGTTTTGTTTATTATTATCAACTGTTGGTCGAATCGAAAAGAATGATAATCTGATCTTGATCAGATTATCAGGTAGGATTTTCTGTAGTATATTATCACAACATAACCTTAGTCTACGTGCGTGAAAAATAAGATCCATCACTGTTTGTTGATAGAAATGACGTGTTCCGTTATAAATTTCACACTTTTTTATGGCATGAATATTTGAAAGAAATATAAAATATTGCTTTTTCAACATTGTTCAAGCTTACAAGCACGCGAAAACATTTAAACGAATAATTAGAAGGACAGGTGCAAACAAATGTATACATACGTAGAAGAATAACAATTTGACGTTTAATATTTGAAACAGTAATTTTGTACTTTCATGATTTACCTAATAGTTCTGTCAAAGTCATTTCCTCAAGATATACAAATTTTACTTCTTGATTGAACTGATTTAAATAGGAGCTGAAATTCGACTATACATGCAAAACATTGGAATTTTCTGCAATTTTCATTGCGTCTAAAAATGAGTTATTTATTGATTTTATCGGAGCTTTGCATTTGGCAAAGAGCTTTTCAGATATAATTATTAAAGAATGCAAATAATTCAATTGTTGTTTAACACTATCGTCAAATTATTACATAACTTCTACTTTTTTTCGAAAATATTCATCCTTTCCATTTTTTTCTCCATTGTAGTGTTAATTTAAGTTGTAACAGATTACACTGTAGCTAAATAATACCAATAAAAAAATTTTTTTCTCCGTTTTCGTGTTAATGTCGTATCTTCAACAACTGAATTTTTCATGTGATATCTTTCTAATCATATTTAAATATCACGAATCGAATCTTATCATGATCAGATAAATCACTGTCCTTTAAGTTTTGGTAAGCTATTTTGCTCTAAGCCTTGCTGTTATCACGAATCACATCGCATACTAGTATCATTGATTTCAACATCAATTAAACGGCTTATTTAATAATTGTCAATATAATTGTCAGGATTTTTAACATGTTCTCTTTCTGTTGGAGAGGTGATATATTCATTTCGTTCCAGAATAAACGGCTTGTTAAGTTCGAAATTCTCGAATTCACAAATGACTATCTTGAAGATATTTGCAATTAGACGTAATATATTTATACGTACTGAAAATTAATTTGATTCCCCTCTTAGCCATTGCGATCGTACTATTCCACATAAATCATGAAAAGTGAATGAAAATAGTTGTTTATATCAAAAACATCCTCAATGAGTTGATTTTAGTTTAAAATAATTCGTTTAAACTATCGTCTGATAACCTTATTGATGCCAATCAACAACTTATTACATTTGTTTTTATTTTTCGTCAACATTTATTTTTCAGTTTGAAAGAAAAAATACACTCGGCAAAGAGAAAACAAAATTCTTAGCTATTCGATTCTTTCATTTCATTCAATTATTTCTGAACTTCCTTTCTTTCACTAATTCTCGAACTTAACAAAAGTTCATCTGAACAATTGGATTTTTAATGTTTGCAATTTTTGAGTGATATACAACAACAAACATAAAAAAAATGTCTGATTGGTTCAACAGAAGCTTTTTGGAGGGATATTTTGAATTGAAAAACTAGACTAAAATTAAATTCATCAATCGATTATCATTGATTTGGAAGCATTAGAGATGTTCATGATTCTCTACCTGTACACCATTTTAATTAAACTAATGATTAATATTTAAATGTATTTTAAACTTGAGTAATTACTATATTCGTGCTATTCTTCTCAACAGAATTCAAAATCAATGGAAAAAACTTCCCAATGTTAAACTATACAAATCAATATATAGCCTCCGTATAAAATTACGACTAGGGTGGAGCATAAGATGATAAATGGCAATATCGATATGTAAGTGTCAAGACATATATGAAAATTAATAAAGAAGAGATGTAGGATCAGTTAATTGTCAACTGATAATACTGTCATCCATTTCACAAATATCTATTAAAAAATGAAGAAAACATGAATGCTATCGAAGAAACGGTACATTTTCTTTTTTTTATAAATTTGTAACCTTTTTTTTGAATTTTTTTCCCCAAAGTAGTAGTTTTTGTGAAGAAATATCATTCATTCACATGACAATCTGATCGCTCTTCTATTTCCTCATTTCAAAATTTATTTATTTCTATTCCTTATTTCATCAATGCTTCGTTAGAAGAAGAAATGAGAGGATTAATTGTTGAGCAATGAATTCAGTAATCTGATCTTTCCTTCTTTAAGTGACATCCTTTTCACATTTTCCCTTCGAAAGAGTCACGATTATGACATATTCTCTATCTCAAGTGATATTAATCTAACAGTGTTATATAGTAATCTATCTACCTTTGTTGAAAGCATCCTTAAATGGTTCCGTATTCTTATGCTTGCTAGATTGAAGCTTTCAGGAATATCACTCCTTATCCAACCAATTGTTGTCATTTTCACTTTTCAATATGTTGGTGATCAGGTTGAGTTTTACAACAGCAGAATATAGCGCAGAGTTTCGAAATGCTTTCAACATTTTATACATTCACTTTAAATTACACCTGAAATTTGATAACATCGACATCTAAAAACTGCAATCTTTGCTTCAGCTTATCCTTTTATTTCATTTTCAGACTTGATTGAAATTGGATTATCTTTTTCAAGACTAAAGAATTTTTTACTAAAGTTTTCATTTTTCAATTAAAAATTTCAGATGAATAAATCCTCCTGATAAATTAGGTCTGCAGCTAATAGAAACTAATTTGAGTCATATTTATCTAATTTTTTGAGATATAATAGAAACTAATTTGAGATATTTTTGAAATATCTCTTTATTCTACGAACCGATATTTTTACTACCAAGGATGTCGTACCCATTTGTCCGCAGATTACTGATTTCTCACTTCATTAATGAATGAATATCGAAGTCAATTATGAAAAGTAAACAAATTTTGCCCTGAAAAAATAGTTAACAGTTTAGGCTAATGATTTCGATAAATTTTCATTCAATAACCCACTTTCATTCATTTTTGACTTTTTTATTCATTTCTCTGATAGTGCAACCTTAAAAATTTTCCGACTAAAAAATTGCAGAAAATCTCGAAGACCAGTTGAAAGTTTGCATTTTTAAGTGCTAATTTCCAGGTAGTTTAATGTTTCGATAAGGTTCATTGTTCTGTTTTATAGCTTTCATAAGCTGCAGAACATCACAACTTTTCTGAATATGAAGTACCATACACAATAGAATTTCCACTTCCTTAAATTTTCAAAAGATTAATTCAAACAATTCGACATCCGGTACTGTTTACTATAATATCCCATAATTCATGGTATTTCCTCATTTATTAAAATCATTTTAACTAAGAGGTAATCTTAAACTGACAAATTTCTCAATACTTGGAACTATCTAATCTCTTCTTGAATGCACAAAATTAAATTTTGACGACAGTCATTTCTATACAGACCAAAGTTTTCAAAAGTTAAATTTTACGAGAAAAGCCTACAATATCTTTTTTGTCCACTTCTATCGAACATAAACTTTTGCGGCAAACTATTTATTCCCTTATTTTCTCACGCAAATTGCATGATAAATGATAAAATTGTTAATTAAATATCTTTTTTAATAATCTCAAAAGTAAGTATTTGTTTTTGTTTATCAAGTTTCAATATGGATTTCTCAGAACTGTATCTATCTAAGGGGATTTTGGAAGCAAATTCACGAATTTATACCTTTAAATTTTTGATTAACTACCTTTAAATTTTTGACTAATTTATATCTCCAAATTTAATAATCAATTGAAATGGAAGGGTAGTGCAAAGAGTTCCCACATTGAGATATAAAATTTTCAAATTTTCGAAAATTTCGAGAGATAGGACCTTTGAATTTAAAGCTACACCATATTTTATGAGACAAAAATAATTTGTAAAGAAAAATATGATCTTTGAATAATTTTCAGCATCAGCAGCACTCAGATCAAGCCGACTATCCTTGGAGCAGACGTTTCCGGAAGAAGGCTTAAAGGCAGGTCCTTATTGGTTCGGTTCATCCACACTCTACGAGAATGTTCCTGATTTAGGAAGTGGTACGGAATTGAAGAAAGCATCCTGTTCAGCTATAATGATTTCAAATCCGAGAACATCTCGAGTCAGCAGCAGTCCTTCCCGAAATTTGAGCGTTGCCGTGGATCATGTTCCCACCAGGTTCATTTTTTGAATTCTTCATTTGGATTCAATCCCCCTTTTCACTTTGAATCTTTTAAATTCTTCTCATAATAGTGATACTCCTTGAAAGGAAATAATTCCTGTTCAGAAACCTAACGTCTCAATCTAGTCTGATATTCAAAAGCAGTCGTTCCAGCTCATTTTAATTTTTTCCATGGGATTACAATTAGAAGGTCAATGACCATATCGAGCAGAAATTTTACGGTCAATTACGGATTAGATATGAATGTTGGGCGAAATTTGAGAGGAGAAATTAAATTTCAAATTTCATATTACACGATGGGGCGGGAGGGAAAAGAGAGAAGGGAGAAAGGAAGGGAAAAACTGAGGGAGAAAGACGGAAACGGCGATAGTAGTAATAACAACAAGAATTACAATAAAGGTTAAATTGTAAGGATTAATATAATAATAATAATAATAATAATTAATAATAATAAATAATAATAATAATAATAATAATAATAATAATAATAATAATAATAAATAATAATAATAATAATAATAATAACAATAATAATAATAATAATAAATAAACGAATGAGACAGCGGAAAAGGTAGCTGTGACATCAATTATGACATCTAACCAATGATCACAAATAATGACAGCATTAATAGGAATGAAACTGAATAGCCATCAGTGAGCAATAATAAAAAATATTTTTGGTGACCTTAATTTCTATCGCTCACTTCATATTTCTTCATTTTCAACAATCTCATTTTTGAAGATTTATGTCCCATAATCTATCTCTCTTCATTGAAATTCTCAACAATCCTATTATTTCACAAGGATAAGTAAACCGATCTTATGCTTTAGAACAATTAATTTAGGTAATTTCGTATGCTTTCAAATAATATCATCAATTATATTTTTTATCAAATTTCAGTATTATTCATGCAAAAAAATCGATGAATATGAGGCCTTTATCAGTTCCACCATCAGAAGTAAAACGAACTAGTCGAACACAATCACGTTATCTGGCACTCGGTATTGCGACAATTGTTGTATGTGGCATAGCATTCACAATATGGCTCACATACGATTCGCTTGAGAAATTCTTTTCTTCCATGTTAAATTAAATTTATTGAAGTTTGAAATTAACTTGTCAAACTGGTTAATTTTTGATAAAATTGTAGTAGAGAACGTTACGGATGGAAAGTATATTAACAAGCAAGCTCAAAAAGTGCATAATGCTTTGGGTTGAAATTTTCGGTTGATTTTCAATTTAAACAACAGATAAGATCATGTAAATTTGAAATTTGAATACTGATAGGAACATTTGCAACATTCACTTCAGTTCAGTTCAATGTTATAATGTTTCATCAACGCTATTACAGTAAAATTTAATTATTTCTGGAATTTCGTAACTTTTAAATTTGAAACAGAGCTTTCATCACATTATTATTGTCTAATTAATCACATTATTATTGTCTAATTAAAGCTTGCAACAATTCTTCGATAATATTTTCATGTGATTTTAAGTAGTTTACTGAAATTATTTATGCATTAACTTAAAAAATGAAAACAATTTTAACTTTAAATATGTCGTATTTCGTAACAAGTTAAAATATTTCAGATAAATTGTGGGGTACTTTTTGGATGCCAAAAGTTGCTCCTAAGGTTCCTCCATGACCTCGGTTAAGTTTAAACTCAAAATATTTAAAAATAAGGGAGGTTAGAAGAAAACCAAATAAGATTCCATAGAGATTTAAACAGAACATGGCTCATTTCATAGCAACCACAAATATTACAACTTCACTCACTTTAAGAAAGTACAACGTTATTCTTCATTTATTAAATAAATTCGTAGTTCGATAATTTTATCAAATTTGCATATAATTCAATGTTTTTTAATTCCAATTTCGTCATCAAAGTGCATATACCTGTGCCTTGTATAATTCCTTTGCTCATTTTGATCTATTTTTGGGTACGCAATTTATTAATGATAAAATGGAAAGTTGCTGGTTGCAAATAAATTTAATAAACTTCTATTCGAAAAATTTCCATCTGCACATTTAGAAAGTAGTTTTACACTGTGGTGCAATTGGAGCACGCCAATGAATGCAGATCGGTAAGCATGATATGTCAAGATAATAATGATGCAAACAGGCTATGATGCATTACTGCAGTACAAAAGTATGCACGTTAAAAATCAGCACTTATGACATTTAACGTTAAAATTTGTTTAACAAGAAGTGATGAATGATGCCAGAAATATTACAGTAGGATATACTCGACCCAATGTGGCAATAGATTTATTAAATTTAACTTATGAGAGAGGGAAAAAACTTACAGTATTGAGAGAGTTTTGACAGACAAAAAAAGTAGTTAACATAGATGCAAACTTTCGTCCTGTATAAGTCCGAATAAACCTTAATCTTTCCGGAAAGTTGAGCTGAATTGATGAAAGATTACCGTTTAGCTCAAATATGAATTCCAAGACTTTAAGCTGCAAATTGTTTGAAGTTCGTTAATTTCATAACTTCTAAATAGATCTTAAATTAGTCAAATATTCACGATAGGCAGGAAGCAGACGAGTACCTAACCAGCAACTATTGAATATACATTTCCTGCACTGATAAACATCAAATTTTTCAGTTGTCGTTTTGCGTTCAATTTGTCGAATTAATCGATCAAAACAGCGCTTATCTTTCAGCGTTACCGAGCCAGGCAAATTTTCACCCGCATGAAGGCCAAAATTTCTGAAAATTCATTGACCATCAAGCAACAGTAATTTAAGATTTCCCGTAAGATCATTACAGTAAACGAAGTGTAAATTAGTATAAAAATCTTGAATTAATCTAAAGCTATACTTTTGAAAGCTATTAAAAACTTCTACACGCACATTTCTAAGTGCAATTTGCTGTCACAAACCCATGACAGCTCCTACACTGAAACAACTGGAAGAATTTTTCAGAGAAGCCGACTTAACCCGATGCAGTTTCGTTCCGGAATCATTGTATAGAAATCCCAATATCCTGAACCGGAAGCACGTCTTCGATACAAGTTAAACCACGACGTGTCGTGACGAATTTGCTGCGTACCAATACGATACCAACCAAGTGGTAATTTCGTATCCAAGCCTTCTTCTTCTTCTAAGTTATTCCCAAATGGAACATGCGTTTGACAGGTGACAGTGCTACAAAATTTTGTAATAAATTAATGAATAATATTGAACAGACACAGCTTTGAAACAGATAGAAATATACCATTTATTATGAATGTAGTAATTTTTGATGGAATTTAAATTTGCCTTATCTGCTGGTTACTCTCAACGGATCCGACAATCATAATCTTCTCTCTTTCTTAATTTGAATCGATAGACTGTCTCCTAAATTTATATCGCACATTTTATTCTTTTCCATGATTTTGGATTGAGTTAAAAAAAGAACGTACCCACATGTGATCT
This sequence comes from Dipetalonema caudispina, assembly GCA_013365325.1. Classification (NCBI taxonomy): domain Eukaryota; kingdom Metazoa; phylum Nematoda; class Chromadorea; order Rhabditida; family Onchocercidae; genus Dipetalonema; species Dipetalonema caudispina. The sequence continues at coordinate 340,423 of JABVXV010000040.1, read as the reverse complement.
CATCTGTGTTTCGATAATATGTACAATAAACATTCCTGAAAACTTTGAAATAAATTCTTACGTCAGGAATCTTTAAATTTGGAAAAATTTTCGAAAGTATCTCCGTATCTGCAAAAAAACTTCATATTCTAGCAGTGTTCCCAACACAATTTTTTTCATCATGAATTTTTTTGCTGCAAATGGAATTTATTATTTTTTCTGAAAATCTTTATTCCTTTCCCTAATTCTAATAATTATATTCATTTTGTATTATTTAATCAATTCTACTTTGTTCATTACTAAAATTGCTACGGCACGAAAATGAATATAAATGAATCAAGAGATAATTTTATTGGATGATCCTATCTTGGATGCCTATAAGTGCAGCTCATCTAAGAGGCGCAGTACAATGAGTATTCTTGATAATGATCAAGAGGTAAACTTACTCAGCCCAGGCTTTGAAATTAATAAGCAAAGCCATCGAGGCTTTTAGCCAAAAGCTTTTCATCATTTTCACTTTGTTATGCGTACTGATAAAACAGGACGAATATGATCATTATAGATTATCAAACATATTTTACTGAAAATTTAATTAACTTACAAATAAACCAACATTTTTCATTTTTCAACTTTCAAAATTCATTCTTTATTTCTGTAAGAAAATCTCATGAAGTCGCCACAAAAATATCGCGGCGAAGATAATATAACTCACAATAAAATAGTTCGAAAATATAATGGAAAAATTCTTCAATGAAATTTACGTTAATGAAAGAAGAAAGATCCATGAAATGAAGGAAAGGAAAATATCATTGCGAAATCGCAATGAATCACGTTGAAATAATCGTAACAATTCATGTACGATCAGATACGCAACATTTATTTCATCTATAAAAAGAGCTGAGCAGATTTAATATTATCAGAAGCGAATTTAAGGTCAAAAGTGAGCTATTTAAGAAGCATTTTTTTAAGAAAAAAGCGAAGTAATTCAATATACTACAACATTACCAATACACATCGTCCACTATCAATTTCATCAATATGGATGGCTCATTTGAAATTAAAAACCGGTTCAAGGCCGCTATCTATGAACATCCACCAGCATCACCTGTTTGCTGTTTTCACTATTAAATTTGAAATATACGCCAAAATTTGCTGTAACTGGAATTCTACGATCTATTGTTCTCTTGTTCATATAATTAATAATTTATCACCCCTTGTTTTCATATCCAACAACTTGTTACCATATTGAAATTGCTTTGCAAATGATGCCCTTACTACTGCTTCAAATAGGCTCTGATTATCATATTTTTAAATCATTATTGGGGATTATGCTTAAATCGAACTTTCTATATGTTTTTGTGCAATAGGAAACCAAGTGCAGCATGATATGTTATTTTCTCTATCGTTGAATTTAAGTTATGGGCTTTAATTGTGGTGAAACTGAAGAGATGTACTGTATGAAATAAGACAATGTTGATATCGGATAATATAATAAGACTTCTCCAACCTTGCCATATTATGACAGTAGATTGCACTAATAGTTCTGACGATTTTCTTCAAGTGTAATTTCATTACCGATACTTGACGCTAAATTTAATAACAATTCCAGTACTCTGCCTGCATATTGTGCTATTTCTATTAAGAAACAATGTCTTTGAAACGAACAATTTTATATCGAAAACAAATATAATAATAAACATTCAGGACTTTTCTCAACATGAAGACTTAGCACCAAGTTTAAGAAAAATGGAAGAAAATATTATAATGAAACATAAAAAAATAACATTCTCTAGGCTCATTTGTGCAGATAAAGCCGCAGAAGTTTGAGCATAGATAATTCTCGCATGACCATGACGATCGGAAAACTGTCAATTCACACAAAAAGTCGGGCTATTGTGATGAACAGCTAAAAGCAGATATTTAATGCCTCTAAGTGCTGGTAATTTTTGAAGCTGATAAATTTCAATAGCTTAGAGCAGATGTATTCTCAACGCTGGCAATATATAAGAGATAATGGTCAAATAAATTTGGATGGCCATATACCAGTTTAAATGCTGATGATCTGAAAATGAAATGAAAAAAAAAAGAATAGTTCGGAAAAAAGACTTGCATAATTCACGGAATACTCTAACTGGAAGCACGGACATTTAAAGCCATTAGAATGCATGGAATACTCACTTAAAATAGCAAATTGTCAAGATGTAAGCACAACAAGGCCACATAACTAAATATAAAAAGCCACAAATAACATGAAAAAAAAAAAAAAAAAAACACTTGCTTATACACGTGAGATCTTATAAAATAACTAAAAATGCCAAAAATGTTCATCGACAGTGTAACTATGCAAAAGGAGTGAATAAAAATTTGAAAATAAAAAACAACTAAGTTAAAGAAAGCGTAAAATTCTCTTCAGTGCTGACGCTGGAAATATGCCTTTCACAGTCAACAGCAAACAATAGCCGAAAAGTAAATTGGTTAAAACTTCATTTAAAAGAAACCGCAATGAAAAATCAATAATTCATATCTTTCACAAAGCGAGAATTTGAGAAAATCCGTTTCTTTGAAAAATTTAAAAAGCGTCTCAGCGATAGATATGCTTATAAAATAACCGAATTTGTAAACTAACATTCAAAAATAAGATGAAAGTTGAAACAGTAAAGAATAAGTCGTAACAATAGCAAGATGAACAACAAGAATCTTCAAGGTTTTTTGAGAGTTTTCTTAATTAGTGCCATTCGCTGATTATGTGCCGCCATTTCAGTATTTTTTTGGACATTCTCCGTACTGTCTGATTTTGCTTGAGGTTCGTGTTTCAAAAGAGAAGGATAGTTGTAATATCGTCGTAGAATGAAATCAACATCTACAGCATCTAGCGCATCCGAACCACGATGACGAGCAAGCTTACATGATCGTTCAATGACCTAGAACAAAAACTTGAATGGAATCCTTTAAATTAAATTGCTAAAATTCTAAAAAAGAAAATTTTATTCATCCTCAAAGGCTTTTATATTCTAATAAAAACTTGAGTTAGGAAATTCGAACCCAAAAAAAATCGAGAAAAAATCACACTACGAATATACCTGATCAACGAAATCGTCGACAAATTCAGTGAGCATAGTTTTTACAGGGTCATCAAGAATTGAGGTAGGATCGATTTGCCGTATGAGATCATCCAACTGCAAAGATCCAAGAATCGATGTTGATCCTGGTGCTGCTATCAGAGGAGACTAAAAATTTATCAGCTTCATACCGGAAATCAGAAATTAAACTTCCAAAACAAGAACAGATTCTTTTTAAATAGAAACTAGATTTGAATTCCAAGAACAAATAATTTAGTGAAGCAATATAAAATCAAATAATCAGAACCTGCTCAGTAGCACCTTCTGTCTTGATTGTATCAACGATATTTGGTTTCCGTGTAATATTAAGGTGTGAAGTTTCTGCCGTAGCTTCTTTTAATTTATTGGGATCTAAACATAAAAAAATCAGGAAATTTCAAAACTTCTCGTTTGAACTTTCGCGAACACTTGTGGTCTTACTTTGCAAACTTTTAGACATTAAAAGAACATGTGGAAAAAAATAGGTAGATAACTTTATTTGTAACTTTGAAATTTCAAAAAATATTTAAAGTGAACCTTCGAAAGCATTATTAATTGTTTTCTTCACTGAGATCGAAGATGCATTTATTCCTGTAGAAGAATGATAATTTAAGTACTCATGCAGAAACCAATTTCATAACCATTATAATATCATTATTTTTATAACAAGTCATGAAATGATTACAGCTCTTTCAGTATATTCAAAATTTTAAAGAAAAACTACTTTAATAAACTAGTTTTTTAATCCAAAATATTTCAGTGTTGAATATTTAAAATATAAAACAGCAGTTATAAATGAAGTGGACGTTGCAAGCGACAATCAAAAAAACAATGCACATGACCAATATCTTATTTCCATTGCAATCAAGAAATAAACGACACACCAAACGAATAATTGTAGAGCATGTTGATTTATGCTCAAGTGTTATATAGCGACAAAGAACAAAAAAAATGGTCATTTAAAAGGCAAAGAAATTTTGAAGCGTCATCTCAATATCAAAAAACATCCCTTATGTTTGAAGGCAGGGACTATGGTCCTATTACATTAAATTAAAACTTCAATTAATATAATTTACCCAATATTGTATCATATATACTTGCGACTATCATATCCTCTAACTGCTGAATATATGTATGTAAAAAACTGAAAACAAACCTAACGGGCAACTTGGTGAACGTGACATAATATTATTGTCTGTAAGAGATTGGCGCGGCATCGGCTTTATTGGGAATCGATTTCCCACTCCCACTGGTGATGATGTTACATTTCTTGATGTTGGCTAAATTTTTAATGGATTTTTCAAAATCGAATTCACGAATTGAATCAAATGCTAAAACTTTCCGCACTGGAAGCCGAAATTTCTGAAATCTTCGATAACTTTCTTACCATTGTTACGACTGCGATACGACGCTGCTTCTGAAGTAGTTCGCCGACGGACAAATTAACAAAAGCAGGTGAATTATGAGAAGCAGCTTGTACGGTGATGGGTAAAGCCGACACCACTGTGGCTGTAGGAGTTATTGACATTGTTGCAGACGTCGTTGGTGTTTCTTCATTCGACGACATTATCCAACTGATGAAATAACTTTTATCTCTAAAAAAAATTTTAACCATTGCTGCTCAACAAGCTTCTCGCTTCATAAGTTTTCTAATTTTCAAGAAAAAAACATTCTGACATGCTTCATAACATGTTATGTAAATACATAAATGAAAATCAGGTGCCAACAAACAGTTCTCCAGTGATAAGAGGGAAAGTAGGTAAATGAATGGCGTCAACAACTTGAATATACTAACGGATTGCAATTTATACTTCTTCTCTGTTTGAATATTAAGCTGATGACGATATCATATTCTAAATAATGTTAAGAAATCTTTCAGAAGCTCCATCTCGAAGATAAATCTTTAAAAAAAAAAAAATTAGTGTTACCAAAATTGCAGTATATATCTCTTTCTAAAATCTGCTGCACAATAAAATGAGTCTAGTTTGCCTATCAAATAAAGATTTAAGGATTCAATAAATCTATCGATTTTTGTCAGTAAATATAAAAACGCTTAATAGACCTTCTGCGTGTGGTCGAAAAGATCGGGTAATAGAGAAAACCATTGGAAAGAAGAGGAAACCATACAGTTATCAGCAAATATTATTTGAATTAAAAAATTTATCCAACAATAACCGGAGTAGAAAAGTACAGCAATAACAACAGGATATATAATACCAAATAATTTTAAAATTTAAAGTTAGAAATTTTCGATAGTTGAATAACAAATTTCAACAAGAAAAACGCATAAGAATTTAAAAGCTTGTCATTATTCAAATTAAAACATAAACTGCTTCCTTTAGACAACAAAGAGAAAGTGAGAGAAAACCGGCTTCAGGCGAAATACTGTCAGCGAAAGAAAGTAAATGGATAACTAAAATTTACACCGTAGAAGGAAGAATGAAAATGTTTTTCATTTATTTACTGTTTTTAATTTTTTGAAAAAGTACTTTCGCGATGTATCAGGCGCCTAAGGGCTTCTGTTAAGTGTAAAGACTAGTTTTCCCTTAATCCTGAAGAATTAGTCTCAACTGCTTAAAATATCTCACATAATCAGTAGTGTTAAATATTACATCTAGTATTTAAGAAGTCGTATTACTTGATGAAATGAAATATCAATTGTAGTCTAATTTTGTGAGATTTTTAAGGTTTCTTTTTTGAACAACACTTTTATTAGAAGATTTTAGAAAGATCTGTACAATGAGGTCATAAACAAGAGGATAAAACTGTCTTCGCTTTCAACAGAAACTCTTTCAAGCACACACTCGAAGCTTCCGTAGCATCTACGCCATATGTTTTTTCGATGGATTTTATAACTGGCTGAAGAGTTACTCGAATTTCGGATTTCACCTAAATTTATCAAAATTAGAAAGACTAAATTGCATAGAAAACCAACTGGAAAACGAAGAGTTTCCATATTATAACTGAGAAGTCAAATTAAATATCGCATTTTATGATGCTAGATACATCGCAGGCATCTACTTCAGCAAGCATTTTCCCAGGAATGCAAGAATAACAACGACTCGACTGGATAATCCTTTTACCATGCTCAAAGCGGTTTTATCATAAGAGACAATTATCAGTCGATAAATGTTATCTAAACAACGTATAAACTCTCCTCAATCAAAATACTTTCACTTACCACAGCGTTTTCAACATTTTTCATTTCCGATAAAACTTTCTTAGACTCTTCCCACTTCATGACTGCATCCAAAACAACAACACATGAATCAGCATTTTTATGCCAATCCTAGAAAAATAAAAGTGACGTATTATTAATATTTTTGAGCGAAAAAAAAAATGAAGTTATAAATTGCAATAAGAAGCATAATGTACAGAATTTACTTGTTTATTATAGCAAGCCCTAAAAGCGCGTTCCAACAACTTTACGTAAATTTCATAATCTGCCAAGGATGACTCTGAATTAGGTCGTTTCAGCTCGGCATAACAACGCCAAACCTAAATTAGGAAAAAGTTTCCAACTTTGTTATTAAAGTCATGAGGAAGCAAATAACTTATCAAGAAACACAATGCTATTGAAAAACGCCATTAAATGAACTGAAAAAAAAAAACTCAGGGAATTCTGGTAAACAAAAACAACAAACTGTTGACGAGCAAGTTTGCTGCGAAGTTATTCTACCCAATAATTCACACATAATATTTATTAAGCGTTTCACAGATTCTTCGTTCTCCTGAAAGCAAATCACATGAAAAATCGTATTTGATTTCGCAAAAGTATCGTCCAAAAACGCACAACAATGATATTTTTTAATGCTATTTTTTCATTAAAATTTGATAAGCTAGTGAAGCATGCTTCTAGCATGATAAAAATAACTGTGAGGATTAGAGACAATAAAAAAAATAATGAATTTTTGGCTGAAAGTAATAATGACCAGATAAAGTAGATGAAAAATGCTGTTTAATTAGTTGCAGATTTTGTATTAGCTTTAGAACTCTTAAGTTTTGCTTCGAATTCAGACATTTCAATACCTAAATAATTGATGAATTATACATATGTGACCAACTTTGCAAACGAATTATTTTACTCTACAATGAAAAGAACAGCAAGAAGCAGTAGCAAGTCTTTACTTCTCTTAAAGTGATTAATTTCTGCGTAAGCGCCTCAATTATGATATCATCTTTATATTGTCCATTCAAATCTAATACGGCATGAAATGTAGAAATTGCTGATGAAAGATCATGCGTACGTAAGCAAAGAAGCACATAGTTTTCTCGCAATTTGATATGTTCGAAATTCAATTTCAGAGCTTCCTGAAACAAAAATTAATAGTGAATGAAAATGAAAAATGTATCTACTATTTCCTGGAGTTACCAAAAGTATGATGTTAAGGTAATTTTATTTGACCTTTTTAAATAAACAGAATGATTTTCTGATTTATATATGTTCGATTTAAGAGGTGGTTCCCATAAAGAGTAATAGGAAGAAACAAAATCATTGCATGGTAATGAGCACTGGAACCTGAAATGCGGCTCAGCATTTCGAGAAATATCGTCCTTAGTAAACTCTGTTCAAGATTGGAAGTGAGTTTTCGAAACTCACATAATATTAAGGATGCGAATTTTATGTTAAAAAGAACAAGGCTAACCGAGCACAAGGTTTGTGCATTACTTAAAAATTAAGAAAAAAGGGTTATGAAACGTGGAATATTGAAAACAAGACCTGTAAAACGGCTTTAGCTCGTTCCGCATCACTTAATCTTTCATATACAGCGGCAAGATTATTCCACGCTTGAAAATGTGTAGGTTCATAACGTATACATTCCCGATAAGCTTTCGCCGCTTCTCCCCATTTTTCGAGCTCCAACGCACAACAGCCAAAATTAAACCAGGCTACTGACTTCAATAAGTTAACATTAAAATGTAGTAATATAAGTGACTGATTCAAAAATTTCTACTGTTTTCATGATAATGCGTGAGGCGCAAATAACGTCACAGTATAATTCAAACTTCAGATTTAATTTGACTGATTTGAAAGATTTTATTCGAAAAGACTTCCTGGTAAGCAGCTCCCAAGTCTAATGAAAAAATTAAACATACATTGATCGGCTGAAGCTCAAGGCTACGTTTCAAATGTTGGTATGAAATATCATAATGTTTGCGCTGAAGCATCAGCAGTCCTAACGATCGGTGCGCGCGAAATGAACGGCCATTTGAAACCTTAACTTTTAAAACATTATTCTATCGAGATTATTCTTCCACTTTACATGTAATTTACGGCTGTTCCGGAATTGCATCGCTTATTTTAATGATAATGTACACAGTTTTACAGGAAAAAACGATACATTTTCTTGGATCCCTTATGAAAGAATTTCTTTGAATCAGAATTTTAAATTCAAATAAAAATAGTAGTAAATTCGTTACTTCAATTGCTTTCTCATATGCACTTGACTCATGAAGTATATCACCCAAAAGACACCAGTAAGTTGAATCGTTTCCATTTTTGGCAAGAAGATCACGAATTAATCGTTCAGCCTTTTCCAATTGACCAAGTGACTGATAACAATCAATAACATTATCCCAATTTTCATGCTTTTCGAATATTATTAAGGCTTCCTGTAAATCTGATATGGAAATGAGGGTTTGATTATTACATAAAAATTTGACGACCCAAAAATATCACATTCGATCTGTCTACCAATATGTGATACACTGTTTATGGTTGCAACTATTTGCCGACTGCTCTACTCACACCTTCAGATAAACAAAAACCCGGAAAATGCATCATTTTCATCATTCACCAATGCGAAAGTACATAATAATGGTATATCACAATAAGATGATAAGGGAAATTTTATATCTCAAAAGTCAAAAAAAAAAACTGGCAGTAGAACGATAACTTTAAAATACTCCAATAGGAAACATAAAATACAAACCGCTGTGCATCCCACAGAACGGAGAATATCAGCATGAACGAGATCAACATACCAAAATGGTTTCATTCCACTTGCCAGCAATAATTTTAAGCGTTTCCTTAAAGTGTCCTCATTCACCTATAAGAAATAAATCGTGTTGGAGGATCGAATTTTAGAGTAAAACAAGTGGTTATTTCTGAATGAAAATAAACAAAAGCGATCATTCGTTAACTTGGATAATACTTTGGTCACATTTTTCACAAAAAAAAGAAAAAAAAAAAAACGCAGAGTTCAGAATGAAGAATGAAGTCAATAAGATTTGATTAACAATACAAAGTGGGGGTAATATCCATTTAAATTGTTCAAATCTCAAATCCAGCGAACCTTTTCAATCCTTTCATTATTCATCAATTTTGACAATGATTCCATCTGCATGCATGCACGTTGCACTCGGCGCATGCTAATCTTTTCAAATTCTGAACGCTGCAATAGAGCACTAGCCTGCACTGCCCAATTCCTACGCTGGGCAATTATCTGCAAAAAGCACCCGTACCAAAAAATGAGATTTAGCGAAATAAGGAAAATTAACGTGAGTGAAAAATCAACATTAAGATTTGAATCAGTTTTAATCCCCTCATTGTTTTTGAATTTCGTCATCAGCAAAAGAATTAATAAACATGACAGATATTTTAACATTCTAAAATGGATGAGAGAATCAAAAAAGAGTGAAAAATAAAATACCTCATCGAGATAGGAGCAACATTTTTCAATTACTAAGTCTTCAGTGCTCTGAATTTTTCGTTCAAGTACGGCAGAAGCCAGCATGCACGCCAAACTTAAGGCAGAAAGCTTAGCACGACTGGTTGAAGCATCTCCTTCAGCAATGCATACATTTTCCAACAATGAATCATCATGAAGCAAAACATTCGGCGGCACGGTGCTGTCATTTTCCGGTGTGTCATCGTCCTCCAGGTTATCACCACCTACGGCCTTAATGACAGGAAAAAGTCTGATTTGAAGAAAAATTATTTCAGCAAGAATAAGAATCGAATAAACAAACATCGACAATCTTCTTATTAAACAAATTGATTAATAAGTTTCCCTAGAAAACACCAATTAGCACAAACTAGAAATCGAATGAAAACTTAGTTCCAGTTGAAATAATTACATCCAGAACTTCAAAAGAGATGGCACTCACTCTGGCGATAAGTTGAGGTATACATTTTTCTTGAAATCTAGTACGTTTACCGGACACTCCGATTATTTCGATCTCGAGACCAGTGATGGTCAAGGCGTTATAGAAATAAGTTTCAGCTTTACTGACTTCATTGTACAACAAATGAGCATACATTCTTTCAAGCAATGCTTCAGTGGCTGCTGTTACGGAAACACAGTCAATTCGCACATTTTCCTAAAAATCACAATTTATCTGTAATTACAGGGTAACTTTTATCATAAGGAAAATCAAACAGTTCATAATTTAGCGAACGAAAATAATAACATAATGAAAATAGGGAAAAAAATTACTACCAAAGTATTCAGAATATTTTTCAGTTCAATAGCTGGCTCCTTTAGTAGACACTGCCATAGCAACACTAAACGGCATGAAAGACAGCTTTTCTCAAAACCATTTTCTAATCGAGAACAGAATTCGATCAGTATCGTTTTCGCTAACCACAAACATAATTTTGAACTGCAAATAATAAGACTCAGTATAAAAATATCTTTTTTAGATATTTCAGTACTTGAGTACCAGAAAGGATGGCAGTAAAAAGCGTTCATTACTTATAGATTAAAAAAGGAGATTTAAGCAAATATAATTGAAACATTTTATGATTAGCTATGTATCATCAAATGAAATTCCTTAAACAATAAAAAAATTACTGAGGAAACAAAAAAATGGAATCATACCGAGCAAATTTATAAGGAAAATTACAATCGAACGATAAATCTTCATCAATTTCCTCTTCTTTCACATACTCTCCACAAAATGGCTTCTCTAAACACATTGAAGTTGAATAACAATTAAATTTCAATTCTACTAACGACTAAGTTAAAGCACGTTTGAAAGATGAAAAATATTAACACGGTCACATAAATTGATGGTAAAAATTACATGTCGTCAAATTTATAACGACCATCTTATAATCTATCAAATATGTATATTATTTAAGTTCCACCTAATTTTTTCAATCAAATTCCCTCCTAGCACTTAAAATCATTGACTTGAGATTACCTGTACTCACAGAAGTTTTATTCACCAAAAAGAGCAATAAGCAGGTTTATCTTTTTTACCTTCTATCACACTTATACTTCAGTATATTAATGTGTAATAAGGTTCAATGGTATTATCACTCATCGCCGGATAATTGCAAATACGAAAGATGGAAGGTCAGCGATTAACTTACGATTAGTATCAATTTTAAAAATATCAAGAATTAAGGAAAAAGGCTGTTACGAATTGGAGATACTTTTAGCAAATAAACTGAACGGAATCTTTACTATCTCATAACGAAACTGCACAAGTACTAAATATTTACATAAATACTAAGTATTTATGCATTTCAGTAACCGATTAATTTCAGTTGAATAATTCATTAAATAAAGTACTCCGAAAACCGGACATCGAAAGAACATTACCAATAAATCCAGCGTAATTGGCTAATGCGAAATGATCCAAGCATTTTCTGGCTACCGGTAATAATAAAGTGTCTGGAAAACAGCCCAATTCATGCCTCATCTGGGCCAAACTTTTCGATTTCATCAGTATGTTCATAGCCTCACTTTGATCCATTTCTGGAAGTAGCACTAAAGACGATAAAGCCTAGCACAAATTCATCTTCTGAGCCCGAACTTCACAACCTTTGACACGATGAATTTTCAGCTGTTTAATACATCCGAATCTCGAAACGAGGATACTGTAAACGAGAGGGGTTTTGCGACAATTCGCAATTTGGTGCGGCTGATCGTCATTCCCTGAATGTTCTGGGATGACAGTCTTAGATACAATGATGGATTTTAGTACTTCAAGAGAATAAGGAACTATTAATATATATGTAAAATCTGCAAATTTTCAATGAAAAGTAACTCTACAATAGTACAATAAATTTATTTGTAGTTTGTCGTAATGATATCTTAGTGATGAGGATGAAAGAGATTCAACTATTGGTATTTCAGTACTTTTTTTATGATGGATTGCATAATATTCAATGAGATATTGATCTTATCAATATTAGCAGATTATTCTTTACAGAAGGGCAAATTCTCGATCATTTCACTGACATTTCAGTATAAACTTTCGTTGATTTTACTGTACAACCAGCTTGTTTATACTGCCATCAACCGCTTCTGAAGTTTACAAATGCACAAAATGTCCATTTTATCATTTCTACTCGATGATTATTCCGACTTGCATTTGTTATGCATCTCTATCCATACATATAAGTGTACATGTTTACATTATTTCTTGTCACCTGTGTATGAAGACCATCTTGCGTGCTTAGACATTTTCTTTATCTTCTGTTTGATATCCTTCGAAGTTTGAATTTGTTAGCTTGCTTTTTGTATATTAACATGGAACTTTAGGAGAAGTGGAAATTTATGATGACAGTAAAACAAATTTTTATAATTTTGTAGGTCTTTAATAAGGAAAACAAAGGAAGCAGCGGTTAGATGGATCATTTTGGAAGTCCGTCGCAGTCGACATCAGTGATAACATCACTTGGTGGTCAAACACCAAGCAGTGGTCATACTGTTGGCCCAGCATCAATACTCACTGGGTCAGGGCCTAGTTCTATCCTAGGTTCAGCTAGTATTATCGGCGGTCCATCAGTAACGCTTGGACCAGGATCAATAGTGATGGGAAGCGCGAGTGGGTCAACATCTAATTTGAGTAATGTTGGCTGTGCTGGGCCTAGTTCAATACTTGCAAATGCTGGACCAAGCTCTGTGCTTGGCGGCAGCATGTTGGGGCAACATGGCGGACCAGGTTAGTTATATATATATATATATATGTTTACAAAAGTAAAGTGAATTGCTTGATCATTGTTAAATTTTCAAAGTTTTATTCTGAAGCTGCTATTAATGATAAAATTTACTTGTTCGTATTTTGTTTTGCGAATACATTTCATTATATTTATTTCAGGATCCGTACTGAATAGCCAAGGTGGTCCAGGCTCTCTGCTGAGCTACAGCGGTGAACGAGGTGGACCATCAAGTGTCATAAATGTTGGCGGAAATCCTGGATCAGTTTTTCAGGTGGTTTTTTTGTGGAAAAAAGTAGAAATAATTTATAGCAAATGTAAGGAAGTTGTCATAACTAGCCATGTTTTCAGGATATGAATCCGGCTTCGGTAGGTCCAGGAAATCTTGCAGTACCGATGACGCCTCTTGCTGGTGACCATTTCCAACCAGCATCAAATATCCCTATGGTTTCAACAAATCCACCGCAAACACCTGGTTCACAATTGATTGACATCCCATCGCCAGCACTTCAAAACATAGTATCTACTGTTAACTTAGGTAAAAATCTAATACTGGAACTGGTCTCAAAATTTCGAGGGCATTCATAACTTTTATAATTGTCGATTACAGGTGTACCACTAGATTTAAAAAAAATAGCACTTCACGCTAGAAATGCGGAATATAATCCAAAGCGTTTTGCCGCTGTTATAATGCGTATTCGTGAGCCTCGCACAACTGCTCTAATATTTTCATCTGGAAAAATGGTTTGTACAGGAGCAAAATCTGAGGAATCAAGCAGGTATGTAATAGTTGCAAAACGGTACTTTATCACATTATAGTGATATTAATTATGTTTTTCTTGTGAAGCAATAATCTTTTCATGTATCATTACTCAACTTGTATTTGAATTTTAGGCTTGCCGCACGAAAATATGCCAGGATAGTACAGAAGCTCGGTTTCAACGCAAAGTTTACTGAATTCAAAGTTCGTTAACTATGATAAATTAGCGTGAAACAAAATTTAGATAAAGCAAATAATTACACGAAATATTTTCAGATATAAACTAGTGTGGAATAAAAAATAGTGGGAATCTTGGTATTTATTTCAGGTTCAGAATATGGTTGGTTCATGTGATGTGCGCTTTCCTATACAGTTGGAGGGCCTATGTTTAACGCATACTCAGTTCTCTACGTATGAGCCAGAGCTCTTTCCTGGACTGATTTATCGAATGGTAAAACCACGAGTAGTATTACTTATTTTCGTTAGTGGAAAGGTAAGCCCAAAAATTTATTTGCCGAAAATGTGAATCAGAGAAAAAGAGTTTATCGGTTGCGTTAAAAAGCGAATTCCAAAAACTCTAAACTTTGAAGTTGCACAGTGCTTTTGAGGAGCTTTTTGGGTATATTTTATGTAAGGTCATCAATTTGATGCTAAATATAGAATGATTATTCTACAGTAAGAAGCGTATCAACTTTTGATTTCTATAGACTTATTAAAATTATAAAATTTCATGTCCTTTTCAGGTTGTTATAACAGGTGCTAAATATAAAAAAGATATTGACGATGCATTCAATCAAATTTATCCTATTTTGAAGGGCTTCAAGAAATAAAATGTCTGTCCTTCTTTAATTGTTATTGTTAATGGTGGTGATAATTTCGAGCACGTGCTTTCAATTATGAGTTTAAATGTACCATGCCTTCAGTTCAGCTGGAAGAATCCGCGAAGAATTTTGAAGTGAAGAAAGGAATATTGCTCAAAGGTTCGGTAGTCGAGTTTTCTGGAATTCTAATCTAATTAGATGGAAATTTTTCCATTCTGTACTCAATTTTGATATCTGCAAGCGGAATTTTGACAATTGTGAGGTGATTGTTAAAGACGGGAAGTAAAAATGCAGCGGAGATATGATCAAGTCCTGATTTTCTGAAAATAGAAATGTATCAATTAAAAGAGAGTAGCATGTGATTAGGATAGTAAGCAGTAATTCACTGAATATCTTTTCTGCAGTTCCTCGCTGACTTCGAAGTTTTTCGAAAGCTGATAGGTAATTATTGTGATATTTGATATTGTTCTCCTTTGTTCATTGCAGTTATATTTGCGTATGCCTGTCATTCGTACATCAGCATTATTCATTCATATAGATATAGCTTTGATCGATTTTGATACTTTGTGCTAAGGTTCATGCCGATATCGAGCACTTTATAGGCAATTATTTTGCAAAGACTTACGTATGCACTCCAAAATTAGAATTTTTTGCTTTTCAAAATCGCAGAATCCTTTCGTTTTCTTTGATTTAATGAAGTATAAATACACACGCTTGGAAACTTTACGTTGGAGAAATAATACTAAAGAGATTAATTTGTGAAAATCGTCTCTATTATAAGATGGAAAGTAGGTACTAGAACTATGTAACCAAAACAACTTCGAAGGAGTTTTTCATTCTTCAACGTTATAGTACTGTCGCTTATTGGTTGTTCATATTTACTCAAATACTATATAACAGCTAATGTTTAATGAATATTAATGAGAATCAGTTCTTTGGTTAATGAGTGACAATTTTTGTTTATGCCAAATCACAATCGAAATAAAAAAATCACAGTCGATTAAAATGTTTTTTTCTAAATAGACGGAAACCTGGAAACTACAACGAGAGGCCCGGAATTATCACATAATGTGCGTCACCAATTTTTATTGAACATCGAAGAATTTCAAATACAATTTAATAAATTTTGGGAATGGGATTCAATAAAAGTAGAGCTCATTTAAAGTTTATCAAATAAATGGCACGTGAACTGGGTCAGCTTCTTTTTCTGCTTCATTCATGATAATCTTTTTGTAATCAACATAACGGTATTTTCTCTGCAATGTCTGTGCTCGATTCTTGTGGAAAAGTATACGCGACTGGAACAGTTGGAGAGCTGCTAGAGAAAACACCACAGTATCGTGCTTTACTAAACTAAAACAGTTTACTCCGTAGACTGGCATAACGTTGAATGTTGGTATTTCGTCGCATACTTTTGCCAGATTCTCAGGTACCTGAATGTCAAGAAATAGTACGATATCATATCTGTTACAGTGTATAATTTCGTATAATTGGCTAATAAATCTATACTGTTGCAGTCTTTTGGTCTGTTTTGCTTAACGCAGAGAATTGTTCTAGGATTATGTCACGATCGGTGTTGTACATGTGAGTACAGAATAATAAAGGAGTTATTAGAATGAAATGACAATATATTAGCAGAAGAATTTGAAATTTAAAAGAAAAATAAAGTTAATTCGTTTACTTCAGAACTGTCGTTGATGAATAATACTGAATAACCCCAATTTCTGGAATCCGCTAGGTCGTGCATAAATTGTGCATCATTATTCGGCAAGCTAGCGAAATCGTCAACGATCACCAAGTCATTCTGCACATGTTTAATAGTTGCTGCTATACATAAGCCTTCCAACCTAATCGCATCTGGCAGAATATAAAACCATGTCGTAGGTCCACGTATTCCATTTGCAAAACTGAAAATAATACTTTAAAAAAAGTGCTGGAAACACTGGCAATTGAAATATAGATAAAGTGCGTATGCACTTTATCTATATTAGAGACCTATAAGTCTAGCGATTAAAAATTCCTATTTAAACATAATGCCAAGAACGCACCCGCCCAAACGAAAATGTGGAGATCTGATTGAACCGGCATGATGTCGACCAGTTTTTTTCTGTGGCCATGGCTTATGTCCACCACCGGGCATTTCTTTCTTGGATAGTTGTTTAGTGATTGCTAAATTTCGATAATTCTCTTGCCAAGTGATATTACGATGTAACAAATCAATTCTTGGCGTAGTTCGAAAAATATTTGGATGTAAACTGATTAAATCCACTCGAGATTCCTGTAAATTATAATGAACCAAAAAACTGAAAAATCATATACAGTAGTGATTACATACTTAGTTTGAAGAAGAATCGCTTAAATTTATCCCAAACAAATTTACAGTAGAAAGTAATTGGAAAAGCAATCCCAATTTGATTTAGATTATGATTTCAAAATCAGACCTTTTTTCTTGCCAGTGTTGTGACCCATGCTTGAGGGATTTCGATGAATGGATTACTTCTTTCGACCTTCCATAAGGCTAGTTCTTCCGAAGTTGTTGGGATTTCCGAAGCATTTTGGCAAAAGCACAACACACTGTGACGCAGTGGATTTCTCCCAAACAAGGAAAGAACTCGAATCAACTGAACTGATGGCATAAAGCAACTGGGACTGCAACTTTTTTCCCGAGCCAACTTTACCTGAAATAAAACTGTGACCGTAGTAGTAAGATCAAACAACCCATACTCCCGAAAAGAATCACTAAATTGTCGCATAGAATCTGACACCGGGCTCACTTCACTAATTCAAATCGAAAGCTTGGTACCAGTGATATAACTGGCCATAAATTTCAGCTTTCGTAAATAAGGGTACTTGTAAAATATCATTGGGAAATCTATTCTTTCTATTATCAGAGAAATATCTTCCACAGATGTTGAAATTTACTTACAATTCCCATAACTTTACTGCTTACGAAAAATAGTTTACAGTTTAAAACTTCGATATCCATCATATCGTATAAATACAAACGAAAAAAGACAAAAAAGAAAAAGAAATATCAAATTTATTGAGAAAATAAGCCAACAACAACAATAATGAGAAAACAGTCACAACATTCGATCAATGATAACAACTCTATTGAATTCATAGAAATGTAATGAAATATAAAGATTTGAACAATACTGAACACCTCTGGTTAATGGTTGGTCAGCAACATGAGGAATTAAACAGAACTCTATGCCTTGAAATCATCAAAAAGATGAACTGGTGGTTCTTTGTCATTAACTGCAATCGCATAGTCACAGTCTTTCATATTCCTAAATAATTTCGGTCGCTTTTTGATTGGATGACCATCATCTTCCTGATAGCCGTCATCCGAAGATTCCTGATCCTGAATTTCCAGCTTTCACATTTGTGCAAAATCTTGTTAATTTCACGACACATCTCAATCAGCTTCAAAATAGATGATTTACTAAGGTTTACTGTATTTAATTGGACTACTCACGGCTTACAGTACAAATAAAATAAAAACAACTTTTTTGAAATTCGACATGCAGTGCAATGTAGATTTATAGTTGACCTTTAACATCTTCTTTTAAATCGATCTTTTAAAACAAAACAGACCTGGTTTCTTCGAAAATTTTCTTCTTCCCTATGTTTCAAGAGGTCACTTCCAAACTTTCTGGATAGTAATTTCGTAAAATACTGGTCATCATTCTTCCACCGCACAAACGACTCCATCCTTTGCATCCCTTTGTCAACGAAATTTGCCCTTTTCGCTACATCTATAAACCAATGCCGCTGCAATGCCTGCAAAAATGAGTGAAGAAATAAAATTTAATGAGCAAAAGTCAGAAGATAAAAAAAGAGACATATCAATCTCATATCTGCATGGTTTTTCGATATTTGAGTAAAAAATTAAAATGCATTAAAATGTAACAAACCTTGATTTCCCACAGTGAACTCTCCATAGCTCCACACTTTTGTAGATCCATTTGTTTCTCATCATAGGGATCATCCGAAAATGTTTCTGTAAAAGCAAAAATTTTTGGATGTGTATGAAAATCGGAAGTTTGAGGATTGTAGGCATCCAAAGATTCCTAAAAAATATGTCTGCCTAGAAACGATGAAAGTATTGCTCATGTGCTACAAAGAAGCAATAAAATCAAAGAATAAAAACGTCAAAATACCCGGATTATCTCTGTGTATCAGAAATTCTACATCTTTGTGTCGTGTTATCAAATTTCCTATTAGAGCAAATAGCGGTTCTTGACACGAAACAGGCGCAGAAAGTGTCAGCCAAGATAAACGTTTCACAAACGCAGCGACAATGTAGATCGGAAGATGTCTGAAAATTCGTATAAGCAAGAGAAGATTTTCTATTATTAGTAATAACAACTTCATAAAAAATGGTAACAAAACAAACGACGGAAATGACAAGAAAGTGAATAGCTATCTTAAGAGAGAATCACTACTGATTTCAAAACAAATGAAGCAACTTACGATGATGAAAGAAAAGTATCCAGGAGCGTAAAAAACTTTTCCCGATAATTCAAGTAACATACAGCTGGTGTTATTAACCCATAAGCACACTGATAAAAGTTTGGGAATTCGCTGAAAATTACTGAGATTTGAGGATAAAATTCACGAATAGTACAGGTTTCATGCCCCATTCGAGCTTAGTAAAAGGAGAGGAAAATCCTGAATTTCTGATTGTATCTTATATTCGGTAACTAATCGTCAAAAGTAATTGACGTATATCAATTTGTGAGAACTTAAATTCACAGAAACAAACGAGAAAAAATGAATTTTATGAACTTACAAATTATATTTTACAACCAATTTGAAAATACCAGCTAGAGAAAGTACTGCAAAAACTTCGCCCATTTTGAAAATACGAAATAAGAAATCGCCAATAAGAAATGGCTCTCTGAATGAATCGATCACATGTTCGCTCAAGTATGGTACCATCTTTTTCAACAAGGGTTTGGGAAGCTTAAAAAATCAAATCTATTATATACAATCAATAATTAGTTTATTCACACCAAAATCCTCATTTATCTACTCAATCCCAACTCCCTTCGAATTTTTAAGAATTGGTTAATTGGTGCAACTGGTCACTAAATGATAAATGATGCTTAACTTCTAAATACCACTATATTAAATTAAATGCAGGAAGCGTACTTCTTGAAAAATTGGAAATGTTGTCAGTTCTAGATGAATAAAATATTATCTATGAAAACTGCTTCGCATACCTCATGTTTCACTAACTGTAGCCAAGCTTCTTGATAATATCGTTTTGCTTTTCCGATTTTCCAGTGCCTACTTATAAAATTAGCTGAAATTTAGAGGTTGAGATGAATGAAGCTTTTAAAACAGGCAATAAGAAAAGAAATTTATGGATTCAGGGAAAAAGCAAAGAAATGAACTTCAAAATATTACCTTTTGTTTCGTAAAAAGCAGTATGCAATTTTTTGGATGGAAGGGGTAGAAATCGTAAAAAATGATAGATGTTCCAAAACTGTACTTCTTCATGTAAACCCTGGAAAAATTCTAAAAAATACAGAGAAAGTCAATTCTGAAATATTAAAGAGTAATCACAAACTTACAAGTATCTTGGGGATGATCTTCTTTAGAATCAAGATGTACAAATCTCTGTGTTGAAAGAAGCCAGAATCCAGTTCTTTAAGTCTTTTCGGACCAATTTTTTCTGTGTTAAACAACAAGTCTAGGAATCCCTAAAAATTAATATTACTAGGCACAATAATTATAAAGCAGTCAGTAAATTTTCAAGAAATTTTTTAAAGTTGGAAAATTAAAAGTAGAAGTGAATCAAACACCTACGGAAAGTGCATAATTTAATGGTTCGGCTACGATACGCTTGCCTGTTTTATCGACACAAAATGCTTCAATTTTCATTAGCTCCTCAGCTAAATCCTGTAAATATTCTTCTGTTAATTCAATTTTTGTCCGTCATCATTTCATTTGAACTACGAACAAGCAATTCGATTTTTTGATCTTACGCAGCTTTACTTTGTATGCAAATTAATGATTACAACTGAGTAGGGAAAAGATTAAGCAAAACATCCTTACTGAAATACAAAGTAGCTCAGACGACAGGCCTACAGAGATTTAACAGTCAGTTTTGGAATATCTGGAATACTTTTCCGGTTCACTATCTCCGTGCAAAAGGTTAGGTTAAGCAATGAAAATTTGTATTTCTACTACAACAGTGTCAGTTAAGTTCGGAACTTTTAGGATCAGAATCAAACAAGAAAGTAAAAAATAAGATCGCTGACCATCAATAAATAGTACTTACCTCTGGTAAGAAGGTAGCAAACCTTTCCTTCCAAATTTCTACACTGTTTCCGGAATCCATCCAGTATTTACTATCTGTATTATGGCAAATTTGTTGTTCTGGAAGAAAAAATAGTTATTTGATGGAATTTGATAGTTGACGGTATAAACACTTATCATCATTATACATGAATAAATGTAAAAGTTGACACCTAATATAAACCGTTAGCACAAGAAATGACAATCTAGATGTTTTCATACTTTAAATACTACCGATCAGAGAGATGGATAGATTAACCAAATCCTATCGACAACTCTCTCATAGATTGTGATTTGGCATTGTAGCTTTACGTCCCTTAATAGACGTAGTTCAGATGATGTCATCGGCACACAAAGAGATAAGCCATACTTGCTATTATGCAACCATACGTGATGGTATTGTTTTGGCAGTGATATACCCATTGGGTTATAAAGAAAATGGGGTGATATAATTTACATTAAATATAATATACTGTATTGTTTTGAAAGTATCACTAGCTGTGTTATAAAAAGCTGAAAAATCCAATCAAAATTTGAGACACCAATTTAATACATAAACATACCAACAAAATTCACATGTAATTTAAAGTGAAACTAGCAGGAAGAAAAACTTGAGTAGTAAAAACGTTAAGTAACATTATTTTGGGAAAATTTGTTCTCTATTTTCCCTGGTAATATGTTCAATCTCAAAAATATTCCACAATTTTTGAACCTTCTGATCACACACTACATTTTCATATTTCGTTCGTTTTGCTTTTTTCGTAATACTTTTTTGTTGTTAATATTTAATGAATTAGAAATGGAGAAAGATTTCGGCACGAATAAGCCTGTACGGGTTGCACTTCACCCTTCATCAGGTAACCAACTTGCAATTGGATTCATAGATGGTTCTATCAGATTCTGCAGCTTCGATTTACCAGAATCAAAAATTGAGGTTAAGATTGCATGTATTTTTTTTTCTGCTAAATCTGCAATTGTATGCGGTGAAAGATATATTAAGGTGAAGTTAAACGAACAGGGTTGATTATATATATATATATATGCACAGATTGTCGTGGTGTCATCGTTCTCAAATAGCTCTCTCTCTATAATTGCTTTCAGATTTTAGCTTCGAGAAAACTGAAAAGAGCTGTACGAGAACTTTCCTTCTCCAATGATGGCGAGCAGTTGTTTGCAGTTTGTGAAAACCGAGCACTATGTGTTTATAATGTTGAAGCAAATAAAAGGTTAGTAAAAAATGATGGAATAAAAATGATGCGTCTATATACACTAACGTAACATAACTTACGTGAGATTCAATTAACACTCCACATGCTTTGCTTTCGAATAACATGTCCGCTATCTCAAGATCACTGTACAACTTTGCACACTTTTTGTACGAAAGTGTTGCACAATTTCTTTTTTTGAAGTCCTAGGAGAAGAAGGAAGAACGACTTTAAAATTTAAAGGACGAAGTATTCAGAAGTAGCACGAAATGATTAACAGCAAGAAAAATGATGCTAAATTTTTGTGAAATTTGCCTATTAAGGATACGATGCATTCAGAAAAGTCATGACCATAAGATTAACGCACTGTTTGTTTTGCCAGATGCGTCAATGAAACATCAGCAAGTTGTGACAGGCGATGAATTTGGTGAAGTAAATCATTTCATATCAGTCTTTTTTAAACAAAACGAAGGTAGATTTGGATGAAAAAGACAGCGGTGATTACCCACCAGTCTTAGCATAAATTTGATTGATGAGCTTATCCCATATCATTTCCCTTAAAAAATGCTTGTTGTTATAAAATACAATTTCCCAATTAGAAATATTTTAATGACAGCTCCTCCTTACTTTAGTGTTTCAGTTACTGGGATCCACAGAATTTGTTCGCAAATTTATCATTTTTGCAAAAATATTTACTTATGAATATGTCTAAGTTTTTTTGCCTATTAAGATAAAATCATGGGATTTACGAGCGAAGGAACCACTGGTTAACTGTTTCAATGAACAGGAAGATGTTATAAACGATTTTGGCATTGCTGGAAATACCTTGTTAGCTGCTAGTTCTGATGGAACTCTTGGAGCATATGACTTTCGGAGACAGAAGTTATTGGTTAGGTCAGAGCCAATGCATAACGAACTTCTATGTTTGGCTGTCACCCATAAGTTAGCGTTTCCAGTTTCTATACTGTTTTTTACTCGATCTTCACTCATCAAATTTTCGTAATTAAGTTCTTTGAGTTCAACTAATTGGTTCCGTTTAGTTTCAGTAGATTTGGTAGAAAAACTCTATAAAAAATTCACTTTTATCTAATAATTTTAACAACTAAATACACTCATCAATTTTAGGTATTGTTACGTTGGAAGCGGTGACGGCTATTTGGAAGTTTTCAAGACAAAAGAATATGGTAATCTCTTGGAAAGGATTAAAACAGATCATCCATTAGGAATTGACTCTCTGCAGGTTCTTAGAAATGGTGTTTTGTTAACTGGTTCAAATGAAGATGATCAGCTAAGGTTATAGATTGCATTTCTCCTTTAGATTTAAATTTTCAGATCATAAAAGTTGCATAGGAAGGATATTTTTGTATTTTCCGTTTCTTGCAAATTCAATTTCTGTTGCATTTTTTCATTCATGAGCTGTTATTTTTACTTCAGTTTTTTCATACAATTTTTTTAGGGTAACTCATTTGGGTCCAAATAAAAATATGGGTAGTATTGGTTTACATATTGGTGGCGTACAACAGATATCGATTACTTGTGATCGAGAATGCCTTATAAGTGTGGGTTGGTTGGAATCAACTGTTAAATTCTGGCGTTTGTCGAAACTACTGAATGAAGTTAGTTGGTTTCGTTAGTGATAGATTTTTTTTTTTTTTTTTTTCACTTCCTATTTCCTACAACATAAATCTTCACATAAAACTTTCACTCTTTTTAGATACCGATATTGAAGTCGAATGATATTTCATGTAGGAAAATGCCAAAATCATCAAATTTTTTCAACGATCTCATCAATGATATGTAGTTTTCATGTATTTTTATGTTGTAATTATTTATAGACAATAAAATTCTTTTTCTAGTCTGTTTTTCTCAATTTACCGTGTAAATTAGTTCACGTAATTCTTCATTCTTTACGTGTAGAGATTTATTTTGCCATTCTTTCTGCTTCCGAATTTTTGCATGGCATAAAACCAGCGGTGCAATATCCATCAAGAAATTGGAATTTGTCTGGATTTTATTTTGATAGATGACTCAGGAAAGTGGTTCTATCTGTATGAATATTATGAAGAAAAATTAACATACAACCTGTAATTTGTACATGGTGATAGTAAGGTTTTTTGAAGTGGTATGCTGTTTATGTGATTTTTTTCATCTGTTATCATATATTATGCGGTCGGGTTTTTGTATTCTTATGGTCTGCAGTTATGTTCAAATTTTTTATATCAAATTAACTGATAGAAATAGTGAGTAAGTAGTGTTTTCGGCTGACTTTGTATGTTTCTGAAAATTTCCGAACATTGAAAAGACTTTACAAAGAAGTAGACCTTTGAAACACAGCCAGATTACGGCTGAAGTTATATAGAACGACTGCTATTTCGAATCTTTTAAGGAGATCCGTATGCCATCTGTAACTGCACAAAGTATTACACTTCAGAACACACGAAGATGTGGTAGTAGCGAGTGAGTCTAAGATTTTTTAAACATGGTGATGTTTTAATCCGGTTTTTAAATCGAATGATTTATATAAACGATAAGGGATCCTAAAGAGATCAAGTTTTTTCCGAAGAATCTAACAATTATAGCTATTGGTATCATGACGATATTTCAAAAGAAACCAAAGTTTCTTGAGATTTTTCTAATGTAATTTACAGAGTCAATAATGCAGGAGGAAAAGATTTCGTGTTTGGCTTGTGGCTCATTGGATAGCTTAAATATTTGTCCAAGATGCGCTCTTGCATATTGTTCTGTGAAGTGCTATCGAAGTGGACAACATCGACAATGTTCAGAATCGTTTTATCGTGAATGTGTCGAGCAAGAATTGCGTCTCCGAGGTGGTACGCAAAAGCCTCCGAAAACTTTTGAAGAATTTATGAATGAACAACCTATAGAAGATTTTCCGGTCGATACGGGAATTCCAGGTATTTCAATTTCTTTTTTTTAAAAGAAATCCTAAAATCATATTTGAAAAAGTAGTGTATTTGGAAAAAAAATGTGTGATTATGTGTGCGTGTGATGACCAAGTAGCATAGTAAATAAACGGATAGCGAGTAAGAAAGCGGTGAGCTTGTATGCATATTGAAAAGGGTGTGGACTATTTGTGAATCATGTAATAATGGGAGTAGTAATGATATATAAGTCGGATAGTAATTTGGCTATGGCATTTTCAGCTTAGAGAAATTGCAGTTATGTTTTGGATGCAAGTAGAAGTACTTTTTTCCTGTTCATCATGCATTTTTCAGGTAGTTCTGAGCATGTAGTGGATTCAGATGATGATGATGATGATAGTGTTGATAGTTACTTGGAGAAAGTAAAAGACGGATGCACTTCGGAATACCAATCAGCCGAGGAACGTGAGCTGGATAGACAATTAACATTGCTCGGTATTGGTACAGATAGTGAGAGTCTTTTGTCATCACTTACCGATATGGAGAAAAAGTCATTTACCTTATTCTACAATAAATTGTTAGAACAAGAGGCTGGTCTTGGTCGATCGGTTTTCACGAAGAAACAAGAACCAAAATAGAGTAGCAATGTATGTGTGCAACTTATATTGGTTTTTCCGAAATCTTTATTGAAGAACTTTTAAAAACGTAAGGCTCTTCCACAGCAACAAAACCCTGTAAGAAATAGTATGTCTTTTTTTCGATTTTAAAATTTTCAGAAGAAGGAGTACATATTCACTGTTTTCGAAATAGTTTTCACGATGGAAGTGCCTTTTTCGTCATTTGTACTAACTTTTTTAATTAATGTTTGAATTGTTTATGCTTTCTGTTTCGAAATTCAGTAGGTCTGTCAGAAATCCAGAATTGTATCTCGGATCATAAAATTATGTCTGTATTGTTTATAAGTTAGGTGTTTATTAGGCCTGTGTTTTGACACTTTTGAAATCAGAAATTTATGATTTATATTTTGGACAAAATGCCTTCGGATCCCTGTTTGTAAAAGCAAGGAAATTTAAGATTATTTTTGCTTGTTTTGGAATTTATGTGTGTAATTATTTGCACTTGAATAAAATTCCCGAACTCACTGAAATTTTGTTCTAGAAAGCTCACCTTAGTAGGGTAAGATGGAAAGCCGGGTAATGCCAAGATTCGGATTCTGTTACTAGACCTATAGTTTGGTTGTTTCAGACAGCTCTATAACCTAGTTTCTGCTTCATTGAAGAATAAATACTTACTAGGATGCACTTGCCAAATGTTGTTGAGTGAGCATTTTTGTATTGGTTTCTTGTATGATGTTAGTTTTTATGGTTTGAGATTTCTTGCTTGTATTTTTTAGGAATTTAATTTGCTGGTATTTTCCAAAAATTTAATAAAAATTTGAAAATTACTTGTATTTGTTGTTCTGTGCATACGAGTTGATGACAAGGGAATATATCGTATGATTGTGCTTAGATTATTATTAGTTTAATTAAGGAATGTATTAGACTTTAAAGATAGATGTTTCATTTCAAATTTCTGTTTCAGTTAGAGGTGTTTTCTCCTTGGTGGCATTGGTTGATCACTCTTCAGTGTTACAAATATATTAAGAAGCTGTCTTTATATTTATTACATAAATAGCCATACTACACATAAATAGGATCTTCTATATCATATAGAAGTGGCAACGAAGCTGGTGCATTTACTAATCAATTAGCTGATCTGTGAAATTTTTGCTATTTTAGTCATGGTTATTGCTCTTCTTGGATCTTGCAAGTTACTCCTGAGGAAGGCAAGTACGGCTATTAGAGCAGAAGTTGTTGGTACACATAAAATGGAAAAGGTAATTCCTTAGTTCACCGAGATTTCCTTGATTTTTTCCTTGCTATCGTTACAGTCGAATTGTTTTTGCACTTATAAATGTTCATTTAAAATCGAATTTTATCACTTTTGTAAATTTTTAATGTTGCTGCAGGCTTCATTTTCCAATCTCAGGGACATTGAACTTATGAGCATCACATTAATTAATAATTTAAATATTTCTTGGAAGGTTATGAGTGCGATCGAACAGGAATGGAGACAAAGAGATGCCCGTCTTTTTGCTGTTGTGTATATTGATAAACGTCAATTTAAAGTATCGGAGAATGATTTGATCGTTTTATACGATAATGTACCCTTGGATGTGGGTGACAAAATTAAGTTAGAGAAGGTTACTTTTAAAAACTTAAAGTTTAGAAGCTTCTTCTTTCGGAGTGTTGCTAGGTATAAGCCATCAAAACTTTGATGCTGCATTCACTTGTGTTTTATTCTGTTTATGGTTATACTTACATCTTTTTTTGTTAATTTTGTTCACTTAATTTTCATCATTAATTCTTATTATTTTGGCAGTGAAAAAATCAGTGAGTTGTTTTTATTGTTGAAATATTAATGATGGCATGTTATAATAGTAAAACTATATTTAGTCTAATTTCTGATTATTTTTAAACTACATGTATTTTACATAAAATCTTCAACATTTGTAGCATATGCATGACGGAACCAGATTGAATCTGTTTTTGGTATGTAGAATGTCGCAAAATTTTTCCAGAAATCTTAATACGCTATTTGTATTTTTAGATTTTAGCAGTTGGCGGCAAAAATTTCACATTATTTGGTCGACCACTGATACATTCACCAACAGTAACAGTTAATGCTACTGTTGTTGAGAAAACGACGTCTTATCCACAGCTCAGATATCTTATGATCAACCATGCAAAAGTGCGAATTCTTCACTGTAAGTCTTCCTATTACAACCGTATTTTATGATTGTTATCGACAAATTTTTCATATCTTATAAATAAAATCTCCCATTTATGAAATCTTTCTGGAAAATTATTCAGAATTGATAGTTTCAACTAATTAGAAATATTTTCCAATATTTCCAAATTTGTGTGACAATCTCGCTTTTTTCAGGGATGAGTCGTGAAACGACGATACTAAGGATAAATGACATTAAAATCGATAGCAAGGATTTGTGATCATGTGATTTTTCGTATGTGCATATTTTGTTAAATTTTAAATTAGACAGAAAAGCAGTATCAAGCATGACGATAGTTTCGAACAAGGAGAGGAAAAGTTCGGTTTGTTTACGAAATTAATTTAACGAAACAAATGGTAATTTTTGCATTTAAAATTTAGAGCACTCGCTCGGTGATGGATGTTTTAAATGGCCGATACAACATTTCATTTCATTATCTGGATTAAAATAACGGAGTTGCGAATAAAAATTTTATGTCACAGTTTTCTCTCGCAATTTATATGTTGAATTTTCAAAGACGAAAGACCTGGTTTTGGAGAGCTTATAGACAAAAAATTTGCTGCTGTTGCAAACATTTTTGTATATATTTACTGACAAGGGGCGGATTCGCTGTTCCTATAAAAGCGTCTCATTTAACCCAAATTAACCAATTTCTGCCGATCTCCTTTCATTAATTTTCTTTTGTCTTTTTTATGAACAATTTTGGCGTTGATACGAAGAAATGCATCATTCACAGTGATATCTGATCGGTAGGTTCTGAAAGTTACAACCACTTACACCAGCACCCAGAAATTACCCATGCAGTGGCGTTACAAATTTTCCGTAATACCTTAAGTATCCTGCGTAAATGTATGTAACACACTTAAATCATATGCACATGTTCGAGACTTCGTTGTAACCATCTTCATTCTATCACTAATTTTTGTAATCAGTATTATTAGTGTTGGTAAATGATGATAAGATAATCATAGTGATTAGTATAATTATGACGATTATGATTTGCTGATAAGTTTTGCTTAAACATTGCTGTTTATTTTAAATCAAATTAATTTGTTAAGGTATTTCAAAGCCAATAAACTTATAATTGATAAAGGGACGAAGAATGTCTGTGGAAAATGCAACATTGGGGACAATTGTATTTTCCGGAGCAACACTCATTGTTTGCTTACTAGCGATCGCGGCCATACACAAGGATGTCACATCAATTTGGACTGAACTAGATTCGGAAATTGATTCTTTCAAGGTTTAAAATTTATTGGTTTAAAAATCTAAAAGTTTTCCGATATCAGAAATACCGGAATAATAAAATCATCGATCTCTTTTAGGTTAAAACGGATGATTTGTGGAAAGAAATGATCGGCCTTGGCGCTGGAACCCCATCAAATCGCTTACGTCGTCAGGCTAGCTACAACATTTATGATAAAAGTACAAAAAGCGGTACTGGTGGTTATGACAGTTCTACCGGAGGTGGTAAGAGCTACGACAGCTCATCGAGTGGTAGCAATTACGGTAGTTCATCGAGCGATAACAGTTACGGCAGTAGTAGTAGTGGTGGTGGTGGTAATGGATACGATTCTGGTGGTGCAAATTATGGTGACATACCACCAACTGTAGTCAGCGAACAATATAATAATCCATACAGTGTAAATTCACGAGAAGGTAATCTTTTTGTTCCAACTGAAAATTTCCACAACTAAAAAAGGAATGGGAATAAGTGTTTTGCTGATAGAGTATAGCCTTTCGCAATCTTCAAAAGTTAGAATGGAAAATTCAAAAGAGTCAATTGACAAAATTTCAAGTACATCCCAAAGGTTATGAGATTTGTTTTGAAATATAATATAAATTCAAATATTTCGTATTATTGTGATGATTTTATTCATAATATATCTATCATACATGAATTTAAGTGGCCCCCAGTAAAGTGATTGATAATGGTGAGCGAAGCTACTCCGAAGCGGAAATTCATCCAAAAGGTTACCCTCCAGGCAGTGAACCAACGATAAGTGCTAGTGATAACACTTATGGGAAACCATCAGGTACCGGAACTTTTCTCTCACCACCTCGTTCCGGTGACTCAGTTAGTCAACCTGGGCAACAATTTCGTCCATTCAGCGGTTCTTTCATACCTCCAGGTTTCCCGAAAAATGGATGGTGTGGTATGTTTCTACATTCTCATTTTTCAACTCGCTTTTTACAAAATTTACTTTATCAAATTTCCTTAAATCATTAACAGGAGTAACAGAATTAACAGAATTTTCCACTTTGAAAAACCATTTAAATATAAACTTGTATTGACAAAATCGGAAGACTCGATAGCGTCATCTCTCTAAGAGATTTCATTGTGATAGAGATCCGGAAATTTCAGTATGCAGCTTAGAAAATACTTGCCCACCGGGTCCACCGGGACTGAAAGGTGAAAAAGGTGTTGATGGCGAAGATGGAATTCCTGGTAAAGATGGTAAGGATGGCATTGATGCAGAAGATGTCCAGCAGGAAGGTCCGTCTGGATGTTTCAATTGTCCGGAAGGTCCACCCGGTCCTTCGGGACCTCCTGGTCGACCGGGTATCCGTGGCCAACGTGGACCAAAAGGTGCACCAGGTTTCCCGGGGCGCGATGGAAATCCAGGACCACCAGGCGATATTGGTCCACCAGGACCGCCAGGTATTTTTTTCCTTTATTTCATATTTCTGCTAATTTTCATGATGTTGATTTCCAGTAATATTTGAATTGATTTGTAGGATTGGATGGTAAGCCCGGAGAACCAGGCGAAAAAGGTACTGATGCCGAAAAAGTTGTTGGACGAAAAGGCAATCGTGGTCCACCAGGTGACCAGGGTCCTGAAGGACCACCTGGAGATAAAGGCAAAGATGCACCACCAGGAGAACCAGGTCCTGAAGGGCCTCCAGGTCAGCTAGGTTTCCAAGGACCACAAGGAAGTGATGGTGAAGAAGGTCCGGAAGGTCCACCTGGAAATCCTGGAAAAGATGCTGAGGTTGGTTTAATGGATTTCGAAATAGAAAACGAAATAAATTCCATTTGTCTGCTGCTCATTAAAATTTATTTCAAATTTGAAGTTCGTTCAATCGCTGAATCTACTACAATGCAGCCTAAATTTTTTATATTCTATGAAATCTGGAGATTTTAGTACTGTCCATGTCCGGTACGTGAACATGCTGATGCACATCGGTTAGGTCCTGGTTCTGGTTCTGGTAGAAATGATGATAGCGGAAGTAAAACGGAAAACATACATAAGAATGATGAAGAAAGTGGACGCTTCGGAAAAGTTGATTTTGAAAATCCTGACGATAGCGATAAAGGATATAAATCAAGACGTACGCTTCTTTGAAATTGACGTTGTAGTTAACGTGTTTTACTGATTACTATACACTATATTTTGAAAAAAAATTGTATTCTTCAGGCATTTTTTCCATGCATATCGTAAAAGCCCAGTTCATAAAATATTCTAATGATTTCTAAATACAAGTTTCTGTATCTTCCAGTTTTCCTTCAAGATTGTTTGATCGATTGAGATAGGGAAATATTTTTTACAACTATCAGAAAGGCGGTAGCAATATGTTTATTATACACAAAAAAATAAAAAGGTCAATCGATACATCCATCTTTATGCACTGAACAATGCAGAATGTGTCAATGAATGTCTGACTAATTCGTTTGTCAAAAATCAAACTTTTTGTTTTACCCTCAATATGAAGAAGAATTTCTAATTTTGATGTGAACAAAAAAAAAATTGAACAGATATTCGAGATTGTCAATAACTTATTATTAATCAACTTTTGAACAACAAATCATCGATCACTTTCTTTCGTTTTCTTAATGGACAACTTATTTCGAAATAATCCACAATATCGGTGTTTTCTTCCACAAAAAGATTCTTTTGTGTTTGTCTATTTTCACTATTTAAGATACAATTCTGCTCCATTTCCTGAAAATAACATTTGAAAATCTCATCCGAGAATATCATTTTGCTTCATTTAACTTATATCACAGCGCATGTTATGAACTACATGGATACGTAACAGAAATAAGTAAATGGACAGTATGAACTTAAACAACTTGTAGTTTCTGAAATTTGCTTGAGAAATAGCTACACTCTACCTCATAGAAATATACAGCACTGGTACAATTCATCGCAAATAACTGTCGTGATTTCAAGCAATTTTCGAAACATCCCATAAATGATGGTGCTGTAACAACTGCTTCCGCAAAACCAACCAGTATCATTTGTGGGAATCGATTTACACTTTGACATTCGTTGCTGAAAATATATTTGAAACTTAAAAGTCAGAAAGTTGAAAGCTATTTTTGAGTACCTCAAAAAGATAGTATCAAATAAGGTGATGTACAGGAAAATGATAAGAATTATCAAAAATTGATGAATTGTAAAAAAAAAAACCTCATTAAATCATTGTCTACACAAATCTTCTCATAATAATTAGTGTAGGAATTTTGTTTGAGTTGTCTGATACCTCGTGGTGTTGCTGCTTCTCCAAACAAACTACAACCATTCTCGTTATAATTAAAAGAACGACATCCGAAAGTATGTCCTTTATCATCCTGTAAATTTGAGCATTTATTGGTGGCTGGAAGAATAGAATTAAAATTTAATAAAAATATTAATAGCTGAAATCTTTCTTATCCAAACAATCTTTGAATCTAATTAACTTAATGACTGATATTTATCAAGAAGTTTAGTTTTATCTTTCAAATACCAGTTTCAGTTTTGCTCAAGACCTTGTTAAATTAAAGGAATCCTTATTCTTATGTATTGAAATTAGAAATTGAAATGAACGAACGATATTATTGGTACATGCATCGATGCATGCATCCAAATTATAAATTTTCAAATCTACCCGATCGGCACTGTCAAGCTTAAATCCTTCTGTTCGCAGATATTTGGCAACCTTGCCTTCTTCACAGGTTTCTTGATTCGCATCTTCATTCAATAGCATTGTGTCGCTTAGTTTTCTACCTATATAAATTTGAATTTAATTACAGCAATAAAATTACTTTCAATTTATTTGATCATGAAATTCTTGCGAAGATCCTTTTTTTCTTTGAAATCTATGAATAAGATCAAGCCTGCAGGATCAACTGATTTCTTTGATTTCTCAGCATATTCCAAATCGCATTCATCAGCAAAAGTTGGCTCCAAATATGAATGTTCATAGTACTTGAGTAGTCTACAAAAAAAAAAAAAAAAGAAAAAAAAAGAATTTTGAGGCAAACATTAAATTTTAAATTCAAATTCACCATAGTTTAAACTAAAATCTACAAGTAAATATGAATATACTAACCTTAATGAAATTCCATCGCAAAGAATATCTAAGGGAAAACTTACTTTGCCGGTAGCTGATCACCTTGATGAGCAAAAAAATCACAAATCTGAAAGCAAATTGATTTGAGGAACTTCAAATTTCTTGCAGTATACGGACTTCTTTTGGATCATTTGTTCCTAATTCAACTGAGAGAAATGATGCAATTCCGCAATTCTTTCAACTAATGAAGACAGAATCAATCAATAATGGGAAAAGGTTATTTATGTTTTCTAATTGTACAAGTGGAGATGTAGAAATTTTGAAACTTTAAAATGTTTGCAAAATTAAAGCCCCTTCTAGAAACTTGGAAAGGTACCTTGTTAGCAATATCATATACCAATGAACGACAACTATAAAGACCACTTTGTGATTGCATGCATTGTTGCTTGCATTTTTCTAATTGTATGTTGGATCGTCGTTCATACGGTTGCGCATTGACAATGATGCATTCGTTGTAGACACGAAAGCATGCATCACCTGATTCAGATATTCACAATTTGAAATAAAAGTGAAGTATTTTTTAGAATTATGACTATTTTACTGGGGAAATTCGGAACTCTGAATATTACAATGAAGTTTCAAATAGTTACGTACTTAGATCCGGTTTACCAATGATCAGATCACGTTGTTGCTTGGCTGATAAAACATTCTCAGTAGTGGAGAGCTGGAACTTTGTTTTAATATTATACAATTTCGAATATTTATTATTCTATCAAAAAAGTTTTCTTTTTTTTAATTGAAAAAAATAGAATTCATTTATTTTTGCAAAGAAAATAGCGCTCATAAATCAGGCCTAGACATAACTTTTTATTAATTTAAATTCCATCGAATGGATTTTGTACTTCAATTTAAACTTACTTTTTTATCTTTATTCGAGTATCCTTGACTTATGTGTTTGGCGCCCTTGGCATCTTTTGATATAATTTCCGCTGGATAACTGATTCCAAATTCCATCCTACGCCTTTTCCCCGTACTGTATGTTTTAATTTTTTTTTTCTTTGAAGAGAATGGAGTTTTGAACTTTTTGAAATTTGGAAATTCTTAAATTTAAGTTGTTTATGAACACACTTTTAATTTTGCGAGCACTCAATCTAATGAAAATTGGACCACATTTCTTCCATGGTCAAGTGTTATTTCTATTACCTTCACTCTTCCACACAGAAACGATGATATAAAGGAAACATGAAGATTTCATCATTTGTCAAATCCAAGAGATGTACGCTAATGAATAGATAATATTTAAAGCTTAAAATTTCAAAAGAAATTCCATACTTGTTCTGATCCATGGAATCTGTAGCTTCGTATTCATGCTTTATGCTCAAGCACTTTCTTAACGATATGAGCACAAGGAAGCAAAAGCATATCGATATTCTCATCTAAATATGCAAAAGTGAGACATTATTGGAACAATTCTTGGTTAACTGCATCCAACACTACCGAATGCAAAAGTGATCATTTATTGAAGTCTAAGAAGAAGTTGAAACAAACAGTCCATCAAATGTACTCGAATGGAAAACTGTACGAAAGATGAAGAAGTCTTTTTCAGCGAATAAATATTAAAAAGGCGGAGGGAATTACTTTTTCTCTCTAATTCATTAAAATATATTGAATTTCAGAGACTGTCGTGACATTTATGTGGTTCGGTCAATGAATGACAATAGTGAGAACGTTCATAATTGACCCGAATTACGGATCCGCGACATTACATCATTTATTGCCTTTGAAAGCGTTAGCGATAATGGTGATTTAAATGGGAGAAATGACTTTTTATCCGTTTGTGTTATCCTCACAGTACCGCTCATTTTTTCCGATATTTAGAAATTTCTTGTTTCATTAGATGCTTTCGATATTTTGCGAAGGACTTTGGGGAATTGCCGAATTTTTATATTTTGATGAAATCCAGAAAAAAACTTTATATATATATAAATATACTTCAAAGTGTATTTTTAATCAAATTCAAAAAAAGCCAAATTCCAAGCTCAAGCACTATACTTCGGATTCCACACATTTTAGATCCTTAGCATTTTATAAGAAACATAAATTTAAAAAATATTGGAAGTAGATCACAATATAGAGCCAAAATGACAAGTATTGGCAGTAAACGGTAGGTATTGCATCAGTAAATCACTGTAAATTAACGTGAAGCACTTAAGCTAGTATAGGTAAAACCTTTAAATAACTTTTTCTGGTTTATATCTCTCTTCTTACACTAAACTTTTTCTGTCGGTCTTTGTACATTCATTACCTACCAGATTTACACCATTTACCTAAAAAAATCTTCAAAAAAAAAAAAAAAAAAAGAAAGAAAACTCCTCAATATTAGATTTTGTGGCAAACGAAATCTTCATAACATACACTGTTTATTTCATTTATTTTTTGCACGACTTCTGTTATTTTGTATGATTTTTATGTGTTATTTTTATATATTTATCTTCAACTTCCTTACAAAAAGGAATAAAATTTCCACCGGCAATATAAATTATTTACAATTATGAAAAGAAGAAAAAGACAAAGAATGATTTAAGAATCTTGCGTATAACACATTCGCCCTAAATCTCTCTTAAGACCCGTGATGGCACATGACTTCATGTGTAACCCGGAGCAATTAAAAGTATAAAAGACATGGAAGGCAAATGAAGTGCTAAACAAAAATTATGCAAAAGTGCATTTTAGAACTCAAATAGAGTAACCAATATTCCCGAGCAGTATTTCATCTTTTGTTATAAAATTACTTCGCAAGAAACTTTGCAGAGATATGCCCAAGGTAACTCGAACAATATGAATTGCAAAGAAAACAAAATGCAGTAGGACCCTTCAGAAACGAGGCTTGAGACTGTAAAAGGATCCAATACAGTCTAAATTTGAATTACTGATGAAAAATATCAAGTTCGAATATATTTGAGACAAAATAAAAAAGTGCAAAGACTTCTTTCTTATTTAAGCATTCAACCTTTTCCAAAGGTAGCAAAAAAAAATTGCCAAATGTAGCTATACCTCTTAAATTACATCATGTTGCTATAACCATATCCACAATTTCGTCAAATAGATAGCCTGACAGGACTGACTAGCAAATAAATACATACAATAAGCACAAACAAAGAAGCATAAATGTATATACGTATACAATTGAAATTTGGATACCAAGAAAAATTTGATAAAGAATCGACGAGATACAAGAGTAAAAGTATTTAGGCATCTGAAGAATTTTTTAGCATTAATCTAATTTTAATTTAAATCTTTTTGGAAAACTGACTGTTAAACATCTTTAAAGCTCTACAGAAAAAAAGCCAGCGTGTCACTATCTTCATTATCTTAGCCTTATTTCCAAATAAATTATTTTCCTCACCTTCACGAAGATACTCTCATGAAAATAAGGAAATACAAAATCCAATAGAAAAAATACTGAAAATCCGTTACTAAATAAAACAAAAAAAAAAAGAAAAAAAAACGAAAAAAAAAGGAAAATTAAAGAACAAATAAGCTTCTCGTTCTAACGCAGAAAGTTACAGCTCGCATTGTCCGAAATGCTTGTACGGTTGTCTTCTACCATTTGTACGTAAGCACTAAAACAAATTCATATAACTGCAGTTTTAGAAAATGATAATAAACGGTAAAAAAAAAAGACTTTATTTTAAAGTAACACTGCTTCCAGCGTAGAATGACCCAAATTATTTTGAAACTCGTTCCAAATGAAATTTAAAACAATATTTAACAAACCAATAGAATTAGCCGAGTCGTGGTCTTTTGACCGATACTGCTTCGTTATACTGATTTAAATTACTCATGTTGGTAGTGGAACTCGATAATATATTGCCAACACTGTCAGTGGATAACATATGCCTTGCAACCGTTGCTGCCAAATATGGACATTCATTTTCCAATGTGACCCAGTCCTAAAGACCACGCCTTGTAAGCATAAAAGAGACACATGACACAATTTTACTTCTCGAAATGATTTGTAATGAGAACTTGTGAGATAAACAGGGAATATATGTAAGTAGTTAACAGTGTTCAATAACAACAAGCACATAAACAAATAGCAGAAAGTAAACGTAGGTAAAGTTATTCAATTATTTTAATCCCAACTATCCACAGTAATGCATGTTTCCTCTTTCTCCCTCAAAAAACAAGAACATATGGAATAAAAATGCGAGGTACCTCATTATCGATAACATAGTTGCGGTGTTTTTGTAATAAATTCAAAATTTTCCACTTCAAGGCGGAAGCATTATACATGTCTGCAGCTCGAAGACGTTCACAAAAATTGTTGGGTGACAGATCTCTTACCAGAGCCTCCTGGCACAAACTCTTCAAACGGTCCAGGCAAAATCTCAAAAAAAGACCTGGTTAATTTATTGTACCGTGAGATTGAAGTAAAAGTAAAAAAAAAAAAGTTACCGGTCTGCAGCAGCTAAGATCTCTAGCGTTCGCTTTGATAATTCCGAACAATTATCCTTGTAAATGTATTCCAGGACACATGCCATTGTTTCTGGGGTTATATCTTCCAAATTTACCTAAATAATTAAGTCACTCTTTAAAAGAGTAAAGATGTTGCTAAGAAAATGATTAACGTAACGAAACCAAAGTAAACCAACTTCTCCAGTCAAGCTTTCTTGATTAGTCTGGTCTCTGAACATTGCCTGGAAGAAAGGTGACCGTGCTGAAAGGATCGCCTTGTGACATTTAAAGGAACGCCGACCTACGTGAAGTGTGAAATCTGAAAAATCGCCACTATCCAGTAACTGCCCCAAATCGCGTCCTGCAATGATCAAGTAATGGAAACTAACAACAAATGAGATTGAGCACCAACGGAATTTCGGCATTTACTGATCCATTCATTTTAAATTACAGAAAATTTGCAACTTCTGAGATCGTAAGGTGGTAATAATAGATTAAAATCGAAAGGTTTCAGGTAATTTTGGATTAGAAAGAACTATCTGAGTGAGCTAGGCAGCAGCAATACGACATTAAGATGAAAAATTTTATTCGATAATGTGTAAAGTGAATTCACAGAACCTACCCATAAAATGCGGATCAAGGCGTGTCTTAGCTTCATCACTGATGCTCAAAGCAATTCCGGATGTCGAAGAACCACTATTTCCACAAAATATATCCACATCAGGTTCTATATCTGTACAGCTATGGTCTCCGTACACAGTTAACTCCACACCAACAGTTAAGACATCATCAGGTAAAAATTTAGCAACACGGCTCTGTAAAAATGCAAAATTGGAAGCTTTTATCAGAATTCAAATTAATATCAAAGAAAAATATCCGAAACAATCAAAGGCTATTGTTGCATTTTGTTGATTGTTTATGCTAATTAGGTTTCTACTCTAAGCGACATCAACTAAGGATACGACTATCAAGAAATTACCTAAACGTAACAACGTTAAGTAAACGAAGGTATATCTTGTCATACTTCATAAAGAACCTTTAAAGTCTCAGTGGAAAAGAATTTTGACGCAGTAACAATCCCACCGCGATTAATAGTGACAACATTTTTGTTCAGTGCACACCCTCGTGGACCATCCGCAGCTTCAATGTAGAAGTTTACTCGAAAACGCAGCTTTGCAGATGGACATTCTGAAGCACGGCTGTTAATATTTTTGAAAGTTGCCTTAAACACAACAGTAGTGTAATCGAAATCTTCAGCATTGATAGATCTTATTACTGTCTAAGTAGACTTCTTTCTGGGACATCTTTGAAAGTAGGGCTAATTTACAATTAGCTTTCCTTCTTGTAGAGTACTAACACTTAAACCTAACTCACCTAGTGCGATTCATATACTTACTGAAAATCTGGAGAAATAAGGAAAGATATCCTCGACATTCTTCATCTTTACCGCAAGGAAACAGTTTCAATCGGAATCGATAATCGTGATCTGTAGAACCAAATATGCTGAAGAATTTGTTAACTTATTGAATGCATTACATTATGTATACTATTAAAAATTTGAAGCTTTGCTCAAATGCTTTGGCACGCTCAATTCTGAACTAAACACATATATCCCAAACAAAATTTTCAGAAAACATTTTGACTAAAAATAATAAAATGGTAACGACGTATCTGGTCGTAGACAGTCAATTGCGAATAAACGTAAAGTATGGTTGGGTGAAATTTTATAAATCAATTCTTTTTGACTTGCCAATAATTCATCTTCAGTGATAAGCAATTTCTGCAGTTAGTTTTCAAGCAGACTTAAAAATTTAGCTTATACACTGCCATTGAACATACTACGATAAAAATTTTTCTGCCGATGTCACGTAACAGTTGCAGAGAAATGCAAAAATTCCTAACACTAACTTTGACTCGATGAAATCACCCGGTGATGACAATTCTTGCTGTGCCGAAAACTGTGCAACACTCCACTTATGCATAAAAACAATAGTATCCATTTTTGTAGCACAAGCTGATATGTAAACAGCACCATCCAGATGTCGACATAAGCCAGCGTTACCACCTGATCCGGAGGTTCCAGAACTTGGCTGGGAATTTTCCATAACACCAGCACGCTGCTGCGATAATTCGCTGCTGTATTCTGCCAACATCTGCAACAAAACTACTATAAACATCTTAATTATTCACACATTACGCGACTGCATTTACACGCGTTTCATACGGGATTTTCTTTCCTATCCACTATAACTGAGCAAACAAAAATATCTGAAAGGAACTGCTTCAGTGATATTTTATCTGTTCACCTAAATGGTCCTTATCTTTCCTATCCTTTGAATGAAATAACACCAATAATCTAAGCGATACGATTCCACAAATTCATTTTTAAAAAAAAAGATGTCAGATCCAATCTCATCATAACAAACATGACAATATCGAAGACAGCAAAAACAACTTCCTACGGTTCCCTACCAGAATAGGGCATAAAGCCCGCCTCTGGTCAAAAACCTCAGGAAAGTAGAAACACTTCCAGAAAAATCGTAGCAGTATCAGATTTACGGATGGTAAAAAATATTTACATTTAACACCGGAATTTCAAAAATCTGATTTGGTAATTACTACAAATTTAGTACTCATATATGGAAACACGACGAAGAATGCAATGAAAGACTTTGAGAAATCCCATTTATGAATTAAAAAATGCTTCCCGGATACCTATCAAGTGCAACTCTTCTGAAAAACCTAAATGAACTGGTTTTTTTTGGAAAACCTTGTATCTTCTACAGATTATTTTAACACATAACTTACAAATTATTCATTTGCAATTATCTCAATAGTCTAGAACAATTCTTAAAGTTTGGCTTGAATTTTTCTGCCAAAGAAAAAAGATTACGTAATGGCTCAGCAAATTTGATAATCGGAAAAGAATATATAAGGCCATAGTTCCCTAAAATCAAAACTTTATTTGTACTTTACTAAGAGAGGACAGCTGAGTATCACAATCATACAATCACCATCCAAAATAATCTCGACGTATACATAAACCATCTTGGAGGTTAACTACAGAAAAAATTTTTAAACTGAAAGAAGAAACTAGACAGACAAGTGCATGAAAATGTGCTTGCAGAAACTAATAGTTAATCTAATTGAAAAATTACAAAAATTGCACTTAATGCAAACCTGGGAAGATCCCGGAGTTGTCATAGAAAAATTCTTAAGTGAAAAAAAATTAACAAATACGTGAAACACACTGATATCTAAAGCTAAAATCTTACGTCATCAAATCAATGTGTGAGATCCTTTCAGAATCGTTGCTCATTGTTTTATTACGATGGATTATGCAACATATTATTGAAAACCGATTAAAAAAGTGCAGTTGCCTTTTACAATTAAACAAATGTTGAAATTTAAGGGAAATGCTAAGAACACTGAAAGAATTAGAAACCTGATGAAGAAAAAGCCACTGACTTATATGAGATTTGAATTCTTGAAAATCACAATAAAAAGCAAACTTCCGTAAAAAAAAAAACACAAAATTTCAACAATTATGGAAAAATTTCATCAGTTCACAGCTTTGGTATTTTCATCACAATCCTGGCTTAAATTGTATCTTATTAAAATATCATCGACAAATTTCAGAAGAATTGAAGAATTGCTGAAATTTCATAAATTTGCAGGAGATAATCACAGCTTTTAATGCTTTCAATTGTAAGCATGTAAAAACTTTTAGGAAAAAGAGGAGCGAAGAAGTGCTGCTAACCAAACAATGAAGGGATGTATCAAGAATGATAAAGAATACGAAAAAAAAAACACATGCCAAATTTTACTTGAATTTATGAAAATTTACAAGTAAGTGGTATTCTCATTTCTCTTTAAGTTATCTCCAAGTACTTCCCTTTCGACAGCATTTGTTCGTTTAACGCTAGTAGAAACATTTTAACAAAATTAAATAAAAATTTTGGAATGAAACTTGTTTTTATCTCCACTATAATCGGTGACTATAGTCGGTGTTTCTTTTTTTTTGCGCTGTCTCTTTTCCCAAAGTGGTTTTAAATCTCAACTTTATTAATTCTTGATGGAAATTTACGGAAAAATAGTCGTTTCGACCTGATTGATCGACGAAAAACAAAATGACAAGTTGTGACATGTCAAAATGGAATGCAAAAAGGATACTTACAATTTCGAAACTAAAAGTACAATAGAAGGTGACATCCGGTAAAGTACCACCATAACATCATATTATGACATCTTATTGACTTGGTAGAGTCATTGTCATTCAAAGAAGTACATTAAATAGTTTTGAAATATTTCCAGGTATTACTGCTCATCACTAAGAAGTAAGCAGTAAGCTAAGGTGAAATCCCCAACTTAACCCAAGATTTGCTGTATAACGAATAGAACTCCAACCTCCTCTCCTCCTCACAATCGTTGTCCATTTGGAATGGCCGAGCCTGGAAATACAATTACTGGTAAAATGAAGTATGAAAGAGTGATCAGGGAAAGATGCATAGCGAGCAATGGGAAGGGAGAGAGGTGATGAGGGGATATCCGAGGGTTTGACCGTTAAGGTATGGTCCTTCAGTAAGTTGGTCAACAATGCTGTAAACACAACATTCCTATGGTTGGCATTATCTGTTTCTGGAAATCCGGGTGGAAGGTAAATGATGACCCCTCTGATGATCGCCAATTGTTGAGAGTAAGAGAAGGAAGAATTGGTTGAATTAGCTATATGTAATCACCAACTTATTAATATAGCTAACTTTATAGTGTACCTTAAACAAAAAAACATAGTGGTATTTTTCAGGGTAAGTTTTTAACTCCGTTATAGTGTTGTTAACAGTCAAAGGTTATTTAATTATGATTTAGGACTAAGTATTAATAATAAATTGGTCCACTAAGATTCCTTGAAGGCACACATATCTTGCCATTTTATTGTGATAGAGAATTGGTAATTATTAGACTGGATTTAAGAGCGGAGTGATGTATGTTCCAAGAGATTAAACCAGGTCAAGAAAATATAGTGTCGGTTATTATTCAACTAATTAAACAAGATGGTTTAACAACTTTTCCTGGTTTGCCGGTTTTCCAATCATTCTGTTGGCGATAGATGCTCGATTTGAATCATTTTGCTAAAAATATTGAAATCAATCATAGAATTTCCGGAAGAATCTACTTTTCCAGTAATACACCGTTCGTCTAAATGGATTTCATTATCCATGATGATCTCAGCTACTCTTGTCACAGAGCTAGATGGCGAAATCTACCTTTTAATCAAAACAGCAGATTTCTTCTAATCGTTGTCATAAATTTTCCGCCTTCCGGTCTTCATTTAGATCTTCAAACGGTTTTGTTGAGCGGTATAGTTTTCAATGGGATGTTGGCAGCAACGATCGGTCAGTAACATGTTTTTGTACTGAATAAACCTGATGCCGCTGCAATCAATCAATTAGGAAAAAAAAGAGCTAAAACTTCTTTCATTTCGTTCTCACTTCATTTGGATAAATGAAATGAAAGGGAGAGAAAAATACAATATAATGTTTAGAAAATGGTGAACTGAGGGAGGCTTTTTCTGGATTTCTAAAAGCTTAAAATGAGACTTTTTTTTTCGTTCAACAAACCAAACTTTCTCATTTTCTTTCCTCTTGTTTACAATTTTAATTACTTTCCACTTTATTCACCATGTTTCTTTCAGTTGCTATCCTCAATGAGCCACTTTACATAAAAGCGGAATTAGTCCATTTCTGAGGTACTAGACAGTCTGATTTTCCTATCTTTAAGCTCTGTTGCATTGAACCTCACAAAAATTCAAAATTTTTTTGTCTGTTTTCAAACAACAGCAAGATTATTATTATTATTATTATTATTATTATTATTATTATTATTATTATTATTATTATTATTATTATTAATTATTATTATTATTATTATTATTATTAAAATTTAACTAGAACGAATCAAGTTATCGGTAGCTTTGTTTTTCTTCTCCTTGTCATTTTTGGGTTGGGTAAAATGATGATTAATTGTTATGAGTTTATTTTTTAGAATGGTAAACGAATGGATTTTGCGCAGCATTTCGGCGACCTAGAAATACTTCTAGAAGAAATTCGTTATTTGTATTGGAAAATTGTTGGAATTAATCCAATGACTTGAAAGAATTTCATCTTTGTTAGAAAATTTCTGAAATTAGTCT
Organism: Dipetalonema caudispina; assembly: GCA_013365325.1. Classification (NCBI taxonomy): domain Eukaryota; kingdom Metazoa; phylum Nematoda; class Chromadorea; order Rhabditida; family Onchocercidae; genus Dipetalonema; species Dipetalonema caudispina. The sequence continues at coordinate 296,716 of JABVXV010000040.1, read as the reverse complement.
AACAAAATAACCTTTCCTGCAATTGCTGTACATATGAATTTAAAAAAAAACAGAAAATAACTCAACGTTTTACACAACGGTGTTTTATGAAGATCTTAGATCCTCAGTTGATGATGGCGCACTAATTACATTCAAGTTAAGCTTTAAAACATCTTTATGCCAAGGGAGTTTTGGCTCAAATAGATCCTAATGATGTACGTGATCTTGATGGTGGTTATTTAAATATGCTGATTCTCCGTAGTTCCACCTTAAACTGTATCATACTTAAGTGAGGGACGACTAATGCCGGCCTTATTAGACAATTTAAAATTGTTTGAATTTGCAACGGGAAACAAATATGGACAATTCCTTATTTTCAGCACTTTTTCTGTTGAAAAGTCATTCCGACAAACTTTCTGGAAAAAATGTATTTTCATATTTTTGCGTACTGTGAATTCGCCAGAATTTCTTATTATGGCTGAATCTATCAATAAAAAATGTACCTATCTTTTGCTACAACATGCTACAAAGCTAATTCTTTCATTACTTAATAAAGTTTGGTGACCTCAGGTGATTTCTCTGTAGAATTTTTTGACAGAATTTTAAAATATATGCAAAAAGAATTCGAAGATAAATATGCCATAGCAGTGGTGTAGAGTGAGATGTTGATATTTATTTTTGAGTTCTTTTGGTGCTGTATGATTTCTTCAAGATAATGTTTTTTCGATTTTAATTCTTGATCGCATTACACAGCTACAGACGATCTTTGACCAGCAGTTGTTTTCAAGTTACACTTATCCATTTATGAAATTTTGATAAGGTCATTTTCAGCTGTGAAATCAATACTTGCTGAAGTACTACGACTTCATGAACATTTTATAAAAAATACTGCCACTACAACTACACTGCATTTTCATTGATTAACTACACATTTGATCTGTGTTTATCAAAAATTGGAAACGAATTTAGAAATCTCCCTTCCCGTAAGAATATTAAAAAGAGCTTTTAGGAACTGGCACACATTATCATATTTACCATAGATAAAAAACATTGCCATCCCAATCGCTGAAATATTCGATTATCCCTAATATACATTACATTTGTTTTATTACTCAAACGAAAAAAAAAAAAAGGAAAAAGAAAAACACCGAAGATTATCGACATTTAATTAACAAGTTTCGATCCAGTTACTTGATCCGCCATTCAGTTAGTCAACCAGCCTGTTATTTTCCAGTTCACCAAAAACCTTCTCCAGTTGGTTGAGAAAGAAATTAAAATCAAACACGCAAAAGACACTATCCAAAATATTCTTCGCATTACTCAACTGGCGCATTCCATCAGTTCACACTGCCTGCATTTCATTAAAATCACTAAAATGAATTCCTTAATTGTTGGGTCTGATTCTCCATTATTGTTCTTATAATTTCTGTATCTTTAATAAAGTATTTTTCAATATTTCGATAGTTTTGTTAATGTTCTCGGATGTAATGTGCTATAATATTGATAAGGTGTAGTTACAAGCAGTAGTTGCAACAGTCCACAGAAACGTTGTACCAATTGTAAATCTTTTTTTTTTATCAGGTCTTTCTGAGATTTCTAGAAATAATTTTTCTTTGGCTAGTTGTATTTTTTCAACACTTATAGTGGACATGCAAAGGTTTCCTATAACAATTAATAGGTTCAGCACAATCAATTTGCATCCAAGCAATTATTCAAACTTTCAACCTTCGACATTAATAAAAAGAATTTTAAAAGGTACTAAGAAGTAATTGTATGAGAAAACTAATGTTACGGTATTTGTTGTTAATGAAACTTTGATGAACACAGAAAAAAGAAACATTTCTGTAACTTCAAGAATGCATCTCTGAAAAGTGGAGGAAAATTATTTTAGCAATATGTGCTTTCAATAGTCAGTAAAAATAGGTAAAGATTTGTCAGTCATTTGATTCAATTCCAAAATCATTTCTGCATATTTCCTATGATAACAGATATATTTGAATATTTAATGCGCAGCTCCCACGAGCATATCTGCGAATTCTATTTGACCCCATATGGGAACGAACCATTGATCATACTTTACAAACGAAGGTTCTCTGCAAACCGTTCATCGTAAGAAAGGTTTGTTTTATGCTCACTGACCGAACTGATTGATAGATGATCTTTATCACTTCTATTCTTCCCTTCTTCTTCTTCTTCATTCCAATCGGATCCTTTGCCCCCATCCTTATCATTCATATTATCTCTCTCTGTCAGCAAACATTTTTTACTACATGCACTTCCTGAATACTACTCCTTAGCCTCATGAATGAGTAACCAAAATAATTTAATTATTTTTTACTTAAACTATTCACTTCTAACTTAACTTATTGTCAACGATAAATTGCATGCAGCAGATTTGTCAACTAGCTATTCTTTCAAGTAATCGTTGGTAAGAAATAGCATATTAACATTTCCCTTGGCTTTTGATCTAGAATACATTCTTGGCTAATTCCAGGATATCTTCGAAATTGCTTACTTGTGAAGGGTGAAATCATTAATTATCACTTACTTACACACTAAACTCGTCATATCTTCGATTAGAACTATTGTTCCCAATATACGAGAATTCAAAAATTGATCTTTTCGATTTAACTAACAAACTTCTTTCATTATCATAACTATTCTTATAAAATACTTTTTATCCAGTGTGATCTTACTTCAAACAGTAAATTCAATAGTTAAAAGATTGATCGTTTGAAAGATTATCTGTAGAAAGGATGTTACTGTTCATTATCAATTTGATCTCTTCACGTTCAATTCGATGTGTCCCATTTTAATGATGTAGACAATAGGAAAATAGCCTTTTCTCGGGGTTCCTATATGATTAGAACTGCATAAGTACCTAACTATATGTCTTGTGATTCAAAATTTTTCTATCTTCTCTTGGAACCTACTTCTCAACAAGATACTAGCGCAGAAATAAAATTAAATAGGTAGGTGTTGGATAGATTACCTTTTCAACGGATGTGTTGTGCTCAATTCCATTGTTGAAATTATAATGGGTGAGAACTGTTATATGAATCTTATACCTCAAAATTTGCAGAAATATAAATATTATTTTCAACATAATTTGTCGGTTTCAATAATTCATATTCATATGTGCCCATTCTTTGTTATGCCATTGATCAAAATTTCAATAAGTCATCCATCATCTCTTTGTTCTTCAAATATGGGAGGTCATTTTAATTTCTTTTTTTCTGCTCAAATAGTTATGCATTGCATTCACCCAATTGTTCCAACTAGAAATTTGCTAAATGAAATTTTTTGTTTGATTTGGTTCGAACTCAAATGAACAAGCTTTTAATGGTTGAAATTTTGGGAATGCACAAAGTTGACATTTACTTATATGGAATACTGCACTCACTATACCATTTGAAAAGAAACGGAACTTAAAATTATAAATATTTTAACTTCTCGATGAAATTACTCTGGTCTTTTTTAATTGAAGGAGGAGAACGGACGGTTGAAGTGTAAGAAATCATTGCAGCTGAAGAATTTTAACATAGCTTAAAGCATTTTTGATATATGCTTCATACGAATCTTATCGTCGAAAATATTGAAACTGTCAGAAACTGTTCTTTGTAAATTTTATATTGCTTTAATAAAAACAAATTACTTTTTTACAATCATAATTTTTCAACTTATATAACAAAGTAGGACAATGATTGTGACGACGTGAAATTAATTTTAATGAGGTCAAAAGTTCTTCAACATACTATTGCTAAAACATAGATTATTTGCTGGCTTTTGTTATTGGCATGTGTTACAATCAATATATTATTTTTCTAATTGTTTAGTTTGTTTGGTTAAGATTTGCTAATTGTTTGCAACTTGTTACCTACGAGAAATGATGTCATATGAATTAAGTAACATGATTTAAGTAAGATTTGTAAGAAGTTTACATCACCCATCTCACAGGATAGCGAATTATCGTACTTATGGGTAACTCGAAAGATTATAAGAAAGTATCATATCAGTTTTTTTTTCCTATTATTATCTCATTTTCATTAAGAAGCTACATGTGACGGCTATTATCACGTCCACGTCGTTTATCATACGTGTGTTCTAAGTTTAGTTTTCCTTCCAATTCATCATTTTATCATATCTGAAATTGCTTATTTTACAGAAATGCGATGGTGTTAAGGAGCATTGGAATATTTTTTTCACGAAATTTGCTCTATATTGTGATCGGCATTGTCATTGTACGTTGTTTTAATTAATCTGTTAAATTGTTTAATTATATCAAATCAGTTATCATAGTTTACAGTATGGAAAAACGTATTATTCTGTATTTTTTTCTTATTCATATAGGTCGAGTTATGTTAAATTTTTGCAGAGTTCGGTACGTAATGTTAAGGCTATACCGATTGATAATTCTCTCATAGATGCAGAAATAATCAAAGGTGAGAACTTGGTGTAATATTCATTTTATAAAGTAACCATGGAACTAAATTCATATGCAGACAATAGCAGAAATACGGCAGTCCAGTCAGAAACTGCTGTCGTAATTATCGATGTTATCACTGTTGATGATAATGTGTATTACATTGATGAATTTTTGTTAAATTTCACGGCAAACATTGTTGGCGAGTTTATTTTTGAGATTTTTAAAAACAATGAAAATAATCCGAGTTCCATTTTATCATTTATATTCATCTAACTGTATAATCATCCACATATCTCAATCGAATTTAATGGTATTGCAAATGAGCAGATTGCGTTGCAAATAAAAGCGTTGATTTGATGCTTGTGTTGGATGGTTCCGGTTCAATTGGTGATGAAGCTTTCCAATTGCTAGTGAGTTTTGGTTCATTTCACCTTGAAATATCTGATCAAATTTTTCAAATCTTCTAACTAACTTTTCTAGTTAAATGGTTTGAAAAAAAAGTACTGCAAATTTCTATTTTAATTTAGAATTGTCAAAACCAAAATTTAAATGTTGCTAAAATTATCAACAAATAAATTTTAGGAAAAAGAAATGCTTAAAGATGATTATACTTTTACTTCTGCTGTCTGTTATAATATTTGATTTTTTTTTTTTTTCTAAAAAGATTAATTCAGCAGATCAGATAATACTGCTCAAAACATGAAACTAAGAGCTAATTAATTATTGTCGGTTAAATTATTATTTTCAATTACTCGATATAAGTTTACACACTAATTATAGCTCGACTTCGCAATACATATTCTTCGACGGATAAATATCACAGAACAAGGTAGTCGAATGGGTATCATTCAGTATGCGGAGAATCCTCAACTTGAAATTACACTTAATCAGTACACTCATTCAAATCAGGTTTCTTTTCTTTCGCTCCTCTCTTATCTTTCGGAATTTTTGACACATTTCGATATGATAATCTCATTCCATTTTAATTGATGGATTAAACATTGAATTAGCACTGACAGCTGTCATCACGAATCATTCCAGTCATAGAATCCTTGCCAATAATAACTGAGTAATACAATAGCAATACATCTTAATAATTCTGAGAAATAATTTAATTTATAATTTGATTTAATATTACGATAGTCTGGAAGTAGTCAACGACTGTTATTTCTCGGGAATTATCTTTTCATCAAATGTAAAGCTTTCATATCCTTGGATATAGTGATGTAATGTTGCACAAGTTATCTAATATGATTTCTCTATTTACAAATATTATATGGTCTGAGATATGATAAAGAAACCAAAACTTGATAATCTACTGATAAGAATATTGTCTTCAAAGAGGTGAAATATTGATAATAGAAAGTTATTACCTGGAAAATCACTAATCGCGATGAGAAAAACTAAAACGGACTAAATAATCCGTTCAGATCAATTTAAACACAGTTGAAGAAATGGTTTTAAAAAATTTGATTAAAATGATGGTTCTATATATCAGATCAATTACAATTAAAGTAATATAGCTTAGATCATCATTATAGGAACTTCATATTTCGGATTTTGATAAAATAGGTGAAATAAGAAGGCTATTTCTGAGCGAATTTCACAATTTCATCCAAAGATAGTGAAAAAAAAGTTGTATCTACTGGAAATTTTATTTTTATTAGTATCTCTTCATCAATATTGCTCATATTTTGTACTAATAACAAGGAAGGCATTGCTTTCAGATTAACCCATCAGATAGTTTAATCCTAAATTTTAAAGTCACTTTTATTCGAAAGTTGAAATTAACTGGCAATGATTTTAAATTTTTAGGTATCTTAACCTAATTTCTTCCCTTCTTCTTTTTTTACCTAACTACTGGAAGTAATGAATTTGTCAAAAAAAGAAATTCTACGGAAGTGCGGAAAACCAAATTATTTAATTAAAAATTGCATACTTATTTATCGAGAGTCTTTGGGGATTTTTTTTTCTTTTTGGTTGTCATTTTCGATGACATACCACAAAAGAATATTGATGCAATATCTTCTGATATTTCCTTTAGTGGTTTTTTTTTTTTTTTATAAATACAAAAAAAAATGTTTTCTGAGAATGATATATGCAAATTAGAAGAAATCATCAGAGTATCCAAAGACATACCCAAAAACGTTCTAAATAGGTAATCTTATCTGATAGCAAAAGAACTTCAACAATTGCAATACTTGAAATTTAGTTTGTATTTCAACAGGTAGATTAATATCTACCGTTCATTACCTTTCCCAATGACCGATGACCATTGTTACCACTGATAACTCAATGTCACCTAATATAAATCATTTGTTAAAGTTTAACAAATCTTTTTTCACTATCTTGTCATTTTAATTTCCCATTGTTGCTTTTACGCAGTACTTTACATACTTCCACATTTTTCAACATTTTATCCTGATGTCAATACTTAATCCGATAGTGCCAGCCTTCCAACATCGGCTTAACCAATTATTTTTTGCTGAAATTTCGAAACCGGGCAATTCATTCTTTTTTTTTTCGGTTTTTCTGGTTTCCCACTTAAATTATATGTTTATCTTTTTATTTAATAACTGTTTAACAATCTGATACAATTTTTCCCAAAACGATTCAGAACTCCAACTTAAAAAAGAAAGTAGCTTTACCTTTAACACACATAAGTAAATATTAGTTCCTTAACTGACCATTTCATGGGAAGAAATTTTTTCACTAATTCTGTTATTATCATTTTGGTATTGTTATCATTATTCCGTTAGGTCAACAAATAGAAATATCAGAGATTGGCCAACTTAACAGTGATTATGCATGGCTTATGTCTTTTTGAAATAGTGAAGAAAAATTTTCTAAAGTTTGTAGTCTATTCTTAATTTTCCAATCAAGAATAAATTCATTTTTCTCACAGCATTCTAATATGTGAAGAAATTTGGTTTTTTTACGGATTGATAAATACTTGATAAATTGGTTAATTAAAGGATAGCTAGTGGAGATGGTGAAATAATCAAATATCTAAGAAAAAGAACAATAGATTTTTCAAATATTCAAATTCTCAAATTAAAGAATAACTGCCACTGTTGGTGCAATTTCACTGCTATTTCCTCATCAGTGAATATGGAAATTTTGCTGATTTTGAAGGAATTCAAGAAAGTTAAATCAAATCAATCAAGAAACAAAAGCGATTTTTTTTAACACTGATTCATTGGGTTAATCTGCTGAGGTCACCAAAATCTTATTCATTTAGTTCAGTTCAACTCTCATAAACAGTGTCTGCAATATCAGCCTCCCGGTGATAATAACTATTAACTACCCATTGTTTAGGTTAGGAGTGATTTGTGTAGCTTTTATTGACTTATTTGATATACTTCCTAGATTGATCTCATTTTACTTCCATAATTAATGGGTAAAGTATTAAAATATTATTAAGTAGAGTTTTCTACTTAATGTCTTTTTGTATATCTATGAAATTATATGATGTATGTCATTTTAGGAATTCTCCAAGTTCTCACAAAGAAAGTCATGTGAGATAAGTTTTAAATTCTTTTCTTATTTTTAAAAATAAACTACTATTCAGATGGAATGGGCTATCCATCGGATTAAATATCTATCAGGTGCAACAAATACGGGAGCTGCGCTTAAATTTGCTTTGGAACGAGGTTTTCAGGTATCGAAATCTTTTGAAAATAGCCTACGATTCAGAATTTTTGGAAGTCATCCCATAATAATAATAATAGTAATAACAATAATAATAATCGGTATTTTTATTCATAAGTATTGCATAATTATGAAAATAATTACTAATAAGCCTTCCAACATTTTCTGAAAAGTATTGCAATGGAATCATTGCTTTTTGTTAATTATTTCTAATGCTATAACCGTTTTAAAGGATGCACGAGGAGGTGGTATTCCAAAGGTAGCAATAGTAGTGACCGATGGTCAATCTCAGGACAGTGTTGCCGAGAGAGCGCAACAATTGAGAGATGCTCATGTGATGATGTATGCAATTGGTGTTACGAATTTAGTTAACGTACATCAGTTACATCAGGTAATTACCGATACCTCATCAATAGTTTAATTATATGTATATTTCATTTTCACGTGAAAATTCACTCTATCCTCATTTTTACGCAGTATTGTAACTACTTTATTACTAAATGTTGAAATCGAATATGGAGATTTAGTTCATTGGAGATTGCAGATAGCGGGAAATCCAGCAAGAGTACTTACGGTTGAATCATTCGACGAATTGAGTAAAACTCTTGCAGATTCACTTACTTGGGATATGTGTAAAACTGAATTTAGTAAGTTTGTAATTTGCCCTTGAAATTTTGAATTATTTTAAAATCCAGAAAATTAGTTTTATTTTGCAACGTTGCAATCCATCAATTAACCCTCGAAATTCATTTTTGTTTCTTCACTATAATGAAAATACCTTGAAAATTACACATTTTTTTTTAATACAATGAAACCAACATTAATCTCTAAAAGTATTTATCTTATCTTAAGAAAGTCTATGTGTCATGCTAATTGTTGCATATCTGTCAATTAGTTTAGAATCTGAATAATATAATCCATTTTTTGGTATTCAATACATTTGAATAAAATATGCATAGTTGCGCTTAATTAAAGTGTTTTTATAATAAATAATACATTGGCCTAAATTAGCATCCTAAATAGGACCTGGCACACCTGATATAATCTGTGGTCCGGATCGAATTGGTGTGCGGGCATCAACAAAGAATCCATTTGATGGATATGTCTTCATTATGGATCATTTTCATAAAAAAGAATGTCGAGCAGGTCCTGAGGAATTTCCAGATGCTCGAAGTATCGGTATTACTATTCCATTCACCGATTGCAACATACATCGATATCGTTCAGTGAGTAAATTTTCTTCACAATTTTATGATGACATAAAATTTAATCGTTGTTATTTTTATACGTTTTTTCAGAAATAGTTTCATTTCTTTAGACCAAAATATTCCCTAAATTTCTGATTTATATGTGTTTCTTTTATAATTCAGATCATTTTATCATATTCCTCATTTTTCTTGTTATTCGCAGTACTTGATTTATTTGTGCTTTTTAGTTGAATCCACGGGGTATCTTCGTTGAAATGACAGTTGTCTTCATGTTTCATTCATTGTAAGTAATTTTGATAATTGTTCGATCCTATAATGTAAATAGTTCAATAACAAGAATTAGTTGCTCTTTCACTATAGCAAAATTTCAAAACTCGTAAATTTTCGCAATATTTTTCAAGTTTAAAAAGTGGTTACATTACAGATTTATGACCAAAGTTGATCAAATGGTAAAAGTACAGTGTTTTTATATGGAAGCTGATAAATCCGTATCAGTACCAATGGAGGTCAGGTAAGTGATTCATATTGTCAACGTTAAAATATCCTTTCTTATAGATTATGTATCACTATGCCATTAACTTCGGTACGTTGACAATACAATGAGCGCCATAATGCGGAAAATGTTATCTTCTATAGTTACAGTGAAAGTAAAGTTCTTTTAGGACAAGGTTAAATCTGTAAAGATTAAAACTATTGCCTATATATGTATCAGTAGCATAAGAGATATTTTAATACTGCACATTTCTTTTCTTAATTTGATACAAATTAAGAAAATGAGCAACTTACAGTTAATTTTGGTAATTTTTAGCATGATTACAACACAGTTCCGTGAAAAGATGTACGAAATGCCGCGGTGCGAATATACTCTTAGGCGTGGATCACAGGATGGACCAGTTGTAGAGTATGCACAACTTGGCGAAAATGTTTACCATCGTTGGGAATGCCACGATACTGCTGATACATTTGGTATGCTTGTACATTCATGCTACGTTGACAACGGTTTTGGTGATCGAGTAGATATTCTGGATGATACAGGGTATGTTAATTTATTATTTACCAGATATAATGATGATTTCAAATTAACAGCTAAGAAAGCAAACCATTAAACAAGTTCATAATATAAATAAAGACGTGTGAATTTTCGAAGTGTTTGAAACTTTATTATAGATGTGGAGTCGATACTGTTTTACTGATGACTCCAGACTATGATGAAACATTGAGACTAGCAACAAAGCCATATCATGTTTTCAAATATGCCGATAGGCCTGTATTGCAGTTTCAGTGTCAGGCAAGTCCGTTAAAAGATCAGAATTTTGAAGAGTTTTATTTTACCAATTATTAAAATGTTACCCAATTCAACTTTAGTGTTTATTTCCATTTTTTGGATTAGCTCTTCCGCTGAATACTACCAAACAATACGTTTAATTAAAATCGAAGATAACTGTTATATTTGAATAATAACTTCATTCAAATTTCAGATAACCTTATGCCTTAAACTTGATGCAGGTTGTATTGGGCTAACACCGCCAAATTGTCCAGAACTTGCTCACAATCATGTGCATAATCATGATCATAGTCATGAGCAGAACGAAATACGTCGTGCTCGATCCATCCTAGAATCCAATACTTTGGATATATTCACACCACAGCTACACATTGTCGATAATTTACCACAGTGCCCTAATTCTAGCATTCAATTTCCTCCTTTCTATATTGTAGGCGCCATTATCAGTGTCATACTAAATATCTACTTGTTTGTTGTTATAGTAGTATTATTTCTACGATCCAAAAAGAGTGACAAAGTATGGCAGAAAAGATAAAATCTTCATCGTAAAAGTTTGAAAAATATCGGAATGAGTCTATTACTGATTGATAAAATTCCTTTAAAAAGGATTAGAAGATGAATTAGAATAAAGCAACTAATCTGCAATATTAGCCTATGGTTATTCTTCCGACTTGTTAGCATTTCGAATTTATTTAAAATTCTTTTGTGAATTAAAATTGTGAAAATTGAAAATATCTTTGAAATAAAATGTTCATTCAACCAGGAAATGTTCTTTTTTTTTTTTTTTTTCTCTCTCTCTCTCTCAATCGGTCACATTACAAAGCCTCTATAATTTGGTTAATCACTTTCTCATCATTGGTGGTGTATGCAAAAGTGAGACGGGTGTCCTGTTTTATTATATCTGATATGTACATGTCTGTGTTATACATATGTTTGTAGTATATATGAATGGATTCAATTAAATATATTATAATAATATATTTTATATTCTTTTTTCAAATGGCAACAAAAGAAATAAGCGAACCAAATTGAAAAACAATTTCCATTCACAGCTTTATTTTCTAATGTTCATTTTTGCGCCAATTGTTAACTTTCTTTCCAATATTTCATAAGCATAGATATTGTTCAATTTTAGTATAAATAATAAATAATTTAATTTGTCTTGCTATTTTATTAAAATAGTTATTATCATACATCAGATTCGGGAAAGTTGATATACGCCGTCGTATTGTCTTCCATTGTTGATAATCAATTCTTTTCAGCAGTTATGCAGATACAAATTTATTTTCCATCCAAAACTTCATATCAATCTGTATATCCTCTTTTGGGGTAAAATTGTTCGCAAGAATTTCTCCCATAAACATTTTGATCAACAAACTTTATTAGAATTTAACTGACTCGAACTGATTTGAAATGCATAAAAATATGAAGTATTGATTTGAGTTGATAAAATGGTCAAGTACGTACAAGATAAAATTTAGAAAAAAATAATTTATTAATAATAAGCACTTATTTAACATTTGTAATCAATGTACAGAAGCTATTGCTATCCTTATAAGACGAAATTTCTTCATTAAGTTGTTTAAAAAGAAAGATGAAGTTTAAAGCAAAGGAAAGGAAAGAAATGGGGAAAATTAAACAGTCTGAATGCAACGATATATGATTATTGTTATTAACAAGGATATTTATTGGATTTTGAATTATGTCTTACTTAACATACACGATACAGAGGAAATTTTAAATTTAAATTAACAATTGCCAAGTGTTTCATAGTACGTATTAAATTTACTTGGTATAAAAGAACAGTAAAACTTCTACAGCAGATAGGACATGGATCAAATGAAATAAATAAGAGAGAAGAGCTGTTTAAGTCTATACAGCGCTAATTTTTTGATCATGCATTAATCGAGCCATGTGTCGAGTACAAAAAAGCATTAATTTCAAAAGGCATTCAGCAAAGCGAAGAATATAGACGAACCCTCGAAGAAGTGAAAACAAATATCATACTTTGGATCTTACGACGTAAATCATCAATGAATAGAAAACTTGAAGCTAAACTGGATTGGCCATGAGATTTCTACAATGAACGAACTAATGTAACATACAACTATATTACTTTCAACGCACGTAGTAATTTTATCAGCTTATCTTCATCAGTTGTAAAATGACTCAAATTCTTTTACGGAATCACTTTCCGCTTCCTCAGATCCTCCTTTGCATCATCGATTTCTTTTTTCAGCTCCTCTCGGGCCTCAGGACAATCGTTGAATGTTGCAACACCATAGAACACGTTACATGTAGCATAAATTCCAAGTAAAATAATAGCGTAAACAGGGAGGTAAAGAATAAGTTCGTAATACTTCCTCGTAAAATTATGCGTGTATGGTAACCAGTCGTTCAGTAACGCAACCCAAATAGCAATCAGTGGTGTAACGTGCAACGAGTAGATAATAAGTTGCGATACCATCACCTAAATATGTGATAACGATAGAACTTAATAAAGATACGAAAGCAGAAGTGCATGCCACATACGACTATCACATATTTAAATACTGCATGGTGCAGTTGCAAGCCAATACTATCTCAACTTTAACTTTGTTTCCTACAAAACAGACTTTTTCGTAACTTTATTTGCAATTCAAATTGGTGACCATCAGTCTGATTTTAAAAATCTCAAAGAAAATTTAAATCCGATTCTTACCTTCACTAAATTTCAGTAATGAAAAATTGCAAAACAGCAAATTGTTGTGAAGAAAAATGTTTCACCGAGTTCACGATATATACTCCCACAAAGCTGAAACAAACGGTAGACATGAGGTATCGGAAATAAATATAATAAGATACTTCTAGCAGCAACATCATAGTTGTACCGAGCAAAAAAAGTCTAACTTAGAACTGGAATTATTATTGGTACTTGGGATAATACTAATTCATTTGCTTTAGCTTTATTGTTCTCTAGTTCTCACTTAAATTTCGTATCTCTCGAAAAGTTTGTCGCCACGCTCCTATATCATCACTTCGCCATTTATAGCATAGCGTGAAAGCGCTAGAATACTTATAAATCCTTGATTTAAATTAATAATCAACAAGCGTCAAAACTTTGATAGCGAGGATTGACCCCTCATACATTCTCAAACTAGTGAGAAAAATCTAGGCAGAGGAAATTTCTTTTAAGGCCTTAGTAAACCGAATATTTGTTTGAGGAAAAATATTTGACGAAAAATCGCAAAATGTTCAACCTTTTCATTTTATGAATAGTATTTTATTTGGCAAGCAATCATCTAAACAAATACAGCTGATTACATACCAATTGTTTTTTTCAATGAGACAGAAGCAAATGAAAAGTTCCAAGACATTGAAAACACACTCAGAGTGATTAGTTTATATACAAATGAAAAAGAGCATCACTTCTTCCTTTCAAGGTAACTTTTTACAAAATAAAATTCCAAAATTTAAATATACAGTTCTGCAAGAATCACAATGATCGAACAATACCCAAGACAAATAATACCTGCCAACAAGACGAAGTCAAAGACAAAAATCAGCATTTACCATCCCTCATCAATAAAATCGAATCGAGGAAGGAACTAGACGACTTTCGACTTTTCACACTCTTGTTTACATATGAACTGATTACCATTTCGATAAAATTTTAATTTTCCCTACTAGATCGTATTATGCATCATTCATTCCTCGAAAAACAGTTCCAATTTATTTAAGATAAAAGGATAGAGAGTGGCATAGATGACAGATAATTTTGCTACTCTTTGGAAAAGTACATTTATAATAAATTTGAAGAAATATGAAAAAGAGAAGTTACGGAATTTTTTATATCCCCAAGCATATTAAATATGTTGGAGTCATATGCATACGAGAAAATACGAGACGGAAACCCACCTGCAATCTGTAGTTCAAATAGGTTTTTAAAATCTATTTTCAAATTAGAATACTACAAATGTGCCAAACTTAGAAAAAAGAAAAACGTTTCTCGAAGTTACGCAAAATTAAATTAAGGTATAAGGAAACCATCAGATCCAACCGCACTCTCTTTGCTTTCCCTCAAACTTTCTTTCTTACTTTCTGAAAGTGTAAGCTATAAAATCCATGAAAATCGTAATAAAACTCCAATTTTACCTTACTTCGTACCATAAAATCTTAAAAGTAAAAAGTTAATACAGTTGTTTTGGTGGCAATATTTTGTGCAATAATTAAAATACATATAAATTACACAAAGGATAGAATAATATCTACTAACGAATCTCGTTTTCCAGAGGTTTTAATATTTGCAAAAATATAGTGCGCTACTTAAAACGAGCACTACAAATTCTCAGTGAAAATAAGACAAATGATGATCCATAAATACAACTGTAAAGTATAAGCATTAAAAAAAGCATTATTTTTCAGCAAACTTTTGTACTATACATAGACCAAAGCGACTATCATGGTGATACATCCTATACTTCGAAATTAAACGCTTTCCAAAAAAGTAAATGCAATTATGATGACAACATGCTCGATGGCGGTGTGTGCTTGGAGCGTTCCCTAAAATATAAATCCATCACTTTCAACCTGCTTTGCTTTTCCTTAATCATCAAATTTAAAAACAACGTATCAGTAGTTTGAAATGAGTAAGTCTTCTCGGAAGAAATAAAAGAGGACACTAAGAATTTTCAGCAATATCTTACTCTGTCTTGAGAAGATTTATGGGGTTTAAATTTTCTGCAGTTAGCAACAATATCTAACAGTGAATTTAGATTAAGCCAGTTAAGAGTAATTAAAAATGAAAAGGGATGAAGTTACACAGATCTATGTTTATCAACAATGAGTCGTTGATAATTTTTTCTTTATATTCTTTGGAATACCATAAGCATTAATAAAATGTGACAGAGAAATGAAGGAGAATGATACAGGACTAGGCACCTTTTAAATATGAACTAACCATTCGGTGATATTTTTCAAAACAATGTTAGCCAAGCTGCGCATTTTGTCCGAAGACCGTTCGTCACTGGCGACCTGCTGCAGCAAAGGAATACCGCCCTCGTGAAGTACATAGGCACAGTATTTATCTCCTGCAAAAAACAGTCAGATTTTGCACAACTGCTCATTTGACAGGAGAACATGAAGATATCGTAAGAGAACAAATTACATTTGTAACTGGCGGCACGGTGATAGAGCAGCAGAGTGACGATAAATAATTACGAGCTTATTAGATGAAATTTGAATCTAATCCTTTCTTCAGTAACAGAGGCTTATTTTTGCTATGCGAAATCTTAGTTATGAAAATAAAAGTAGACGATCGAGAGGGAAAATTCACTATCGGTTGATGTGAGGTTGGCGAGTGCCCAAATTGCCCAATGTTGGCTTGCTGGAGCATCGAACATTGGTATGAGCCTCAAAATCGGCTTGAATGACCGATAATTTATGAACCGCTTCGCTTCCAAATCCCAAGTATTGGTGGCCTAAAAAGCATTCATTCATAATGAATCGCATCAGAACTTTCTGATATTTGAATTACTTTAAGAGTCATTGCAATGTTAAGCAATTATGTTATGCATACAGAAGATAATATTCTATATATATGGCATTTAAAATACTTCCTGATTGATTTCAGAATATCAACTCATTTAATTTAAAATGATCGTAAGCAGTAATTTACCTAACCTTTATGAAGAAAAAATGGATAACCATACCTTGATAATTTTATCCATAACAAATGCACGTGATACACTCACTTTTGACCACGCTGCTTCCCCATCACTAACCATATGTGCAAGTACTCCGGCACTGTTGTAACTAATCTCAATGCCATCAACTAACATTGTCAATAGAGCACTGAAGATGAGAATCTGAGAAATATTTAATACTTGAATTGCATTTCTTCAATAATATACGTTACTATTAAACAATCTTTTAGTTAAAATAAATGGGAGGAAAAAAAAAATTGTATAGATTTATCATGTAATTCACGATTAAAAGAGCCAAATATTTCTATTCTTACCAAAAAATATTGATATAATCATCAAGCATAAGCTGTGCACGGAGTTGTTCTACTTCAGCAATATTCCCAATCAAACCCATCATATTACGAACAAGTTCTGTTTCGTTTTGAAACTGCTGATAACACTGATGAAATAAACGAAGACCATCAGCATTGAGAAAGCGCTCGCAGTTAACTGGTGTTTCATCTGTGAAATAATCTAATTAATCATTAAAGTTCGTTATTTTCTAACTAATGGATAGTAATATCTTAAACAAACAAACCAGTAAATCTTTAAACAAACAAGGGGTTGCAGGATTATTAGTGTTATATCTATATTTCTTCTTAGTGGCTGAGTCAACACCTCAAATATAGCTAGGAAAGGTTTATGTTTAAGATTTTTAATTAAAGACTTGAAGTAATTAACGTGCAAAGATTCATTAGCTATCGCAATTAGTTCCCATGCATTGCTAATATTTAAGATTTTAGTATTCCGAAAAAATAAAAAATAACCGGTGATGTTCCACAGAAAACTCCATCCCACTTCCATGACATCATCGCAAATGCTGGCTGCGTGTTTTCTACGAATTTGTTCCAGAATAATCTGAAAACATTAAATAGTAAAATTATTAATTTCCTTTATCGATTATTAACAGGAAAATGGAATCGTGAATTAAAACTGCCGAAATTTAAATTAATATCAAGCACTTGTAACATGGCTTCACGCAAGAGCAAGAAAAGTTTTAGAAACACTTACTTCAATGGCACCAATGTTGCCGACCTGTACTTTCTGCTCCCCTTCCACATGGCATGCCATTGAATTTAATAAAAAAACTACAATACGTTGAGTTAAGTGATCACTATTGTGATGCTGTAATACAGCAACAAGCAAACGGGCTACACGACCATAATCGAAAAGAATTTCCAGCGGTATTTCGAATTGGCAAAGGGATAAACAACAATTCCGAACCATTACCTGAAAAAACAATACTATTCTGAAAATGATTAATTCCAATTCACCAAACTAACCATTCAAGATTTGCGGTACTATAGAACAATGATTAGTCATCTATTAAAATTATGATTTGAAAAAACTCTTTTCAACTCACCTGTTCTTCCATGTGTGCATCCATTCCATCCAGCAGTGCGGTGACAACCATTCGTTTTGTATCACGATTCATACTCACTTTGCGAATTATGTAAAACAATGAGGCTGACCCAGCGATTTGTAGTGTACTGTCCTCTAGATGACGTTGCATAGCACCCAAAACAAGATGCAGAGCTTCGGTGTGTCGGTTCTACAAAAATATAAAGAATATGTAAGTTTTTCTCAAATATGAACATGAGAACAAGAATTCCGAATAAAATAGTCCTCCTTCTCTTTTACCCCTTAAATTTGGTTCCTTTTCGGAAGGGAAAATAATGCTTTAGATCCACGTCTTTTTTCTCCTTAACCTCTCTTTATTTGACAGAAATTTCAAGTCCTGAAAATCTAAAAACCTCTCCAAACTTAAAATAAATAAAACACTTACTAAGTTATGTCCAAATCTATAAAGTTGATAACTTTCATTTAGAACTGCTTGCAGTAAACCAGCCCGTTGACTATACATTCGAAGCGCGAGCAAAATTTGTTTTTCATCTTTGTCACCAGCAATCTAAAGCATTCCATTCTTATGCAAATGATTACTTCGCAGATAATCAGAACTAATAACTGCGATTGATCAACCATGCTAATGACTATACAAAAGTGAACTGGTTGACAAAGAAGTGCATCTGATGATAAAAATCTGCACATCCTGAAAATAATTTCCTTAAAAAAGGAAACTCACATTCTTTGCCGGTATTTCAGCGAAATGAGAAGCACTGTCACAATTAAACAAGCCCAAATATTCTAAAGGTGCTCCCAAACAACGAAGACCATAGATATCCGATCTGACAGATGTCGCTCTGTAACTCATAAAACAGTTATATATTTTCTGGAAAATTAAACATTCCCTTTATATTTTCTGGTTATAAAAATGAGTATTTTACCCTTTCACTGGCCGATCATAAGTGGACGGTTGTGAAGCAAGATTGGTTGATGAAATATCCAAGTGAGTGAGTGACCTTAAACACGTAACAATTCTGTGGAGGGCTGTTACTGGGCGTGGATATGTACCCGTTTCTTTTGTACTTTGCGATAAATCTAAAAATCTGAAAGTAAAAATCCATTGATTACTATGTTGGTTACTGCGATAATAAATCTGTAAAACATCAAAGTTTGTAAGCTTACTGATGTAAGTGTGCATACAGTCTCCACGAAACTATTTTAAGCCAAACTCAATTGATTAAAATCCTACTCAGTTAAGAACTCGTAGCTAGCATTCTGGTTCTTTCTAAAAGTCAGGTAGACAATTGGTTCAAGGGTTTACATCAAGGGACATCTAACATATATATGATATATATCAGCATATAATAATCATGGCTATTAACCAGAGATTCTAATTAGAGAAAGAAATCTACTGCAACTAATAATATTATCAAGAATATAATTCGAAAGCAAGAACAGATGTGGGATGCTACGTAGAGACTAAAGATGTTCGGAAACTTACTTAAGAGTAGTAATTTGTACAATAGTGTCCATAGCACGATAAAGATCCGGCACATCGTAGAGAATAAGTGTTGAAAGTGAATGAGGATGTAAACAGTGTAAATCATCGACTCGTTGCCAATAGGAAAGGTCCAAACGCTCCAACTTTTTCAGTGGTGATAAAACACGATTCAAAAATTCATTTACTGATTCATCATTTTCACAGTGACTGCGTTTCTGAAGATAATAATTTTGATCAAGCATTGAGAAAATATTTGAAACTGTATCTTATACTTCCCATTACAAATTGCCTAGAAACTCGGATAGTCAGATCATTTTTTCAATGGAAAGGAGAGATGTTTACTAGAACAAAATAGATAACGATCAAACACCTCTGTTTGGTAACGAAATTAACAATAAGAATTACTATAGGCGAAGCGAATAAGTGACCAAAAGATTTACGCAACATAAACCTCTTTGAAATTTAGAAAATCACAGACGTCTATACTTCAGATTAGAAAAAATGAGAAAAGATACGATCGAATACAAACCCGATGAAGGGTCAATGAACGAATATTTGGACAGCGTGATGTGAACGCCGGTATTGCTATAGTAGGACTAGGTGTGGGTGTCTCCGTCATTTCGCTATTTTCGGAATTGGACCGGCAACTGAAAAAGTTTTCACGATGTTTAATAAAGAGGATTATAAAATTCAGTTCTAAATTACAAAGCCTATATATTATTTTCGAAAAACTATTTGCAAGAAAAATTCCCACCGTCTTCTCTGTTTCCTTATGTGAGAATAAAATTTAACCCAGAGATTCTAAAATAAAACGAAGATTAAACAGAAACATCAACATGTCCAAAGATGAAATAAAGTCTACTTCGATGCGGATGTTGGGCCATTATCTGAAGTATCCATGTAATGATCGATATTTATATCAATACTGGAACCGACAAGATCTTCTTCGGATAGTATTGGTAACGTGCCGCATGAGCCACTTGTCGAATAACTAACACCAGTTTTACGAGGAGGAACAATAACCATCGGAATACGAAGGATTTCAAATGAAGTCATGGATAACGATGTAAGTTGGTCTAAGTACACCGACTTTTCTTCTAATACCCTATTAAATTCATGACCAACAATTCCCTGAAACATACAATTCATTTCAGTTACTTGTCTAATAAGTGAATAAATAAGATTAACCAGCAAACAAATGGGAGTGGAACCTTGATAGAACGACCATTGCATAATACAAGGTACTTTTAAACTAATGACCTTAGTAATCAGCTATCTTCCTTGATCTAAAAACATCATATATTTTTCCTTCTCCACGCTACTTCAAAGATAGTCTAATGTCATCCCTGTTACATTTTACTCAGCATATTGAATGTTTCGACGAAATTTGCAAACCAAACTGCAAAACATCCAACCTGTGTATCAGATATATCAAGAGACGTTAAGCGTTCACGGTGTGCTGCCACTAAATTGGCTAACAGACGATCAGTCAGATGAGCACGTGATAATGGTAAACTATCCAATGGCAAACGTGCTGCTTCTGTGAACTGTTCTAAGGCAGCAGTTGGCGTAACACCCTAAAAAAAAAGTGAGATAATAACAAAATTCACAAAGAATGTAAGGATAACATATGGAATGAGTTATATCTAAAAGCAAGATTATTATCAATTAGCAAAACAAAAAATTTCTTGTAATTATGCTATTAGTATGGCGTTAAACTGAATTTAAAATTTAATTTTGAACGTAAGTTCATCGAATTGAATACTTGAGTGTGAAATGATAAATTAAATCTTTTAGGAAGAATGACATGACAAAAATTGCATACTGTTTTAATCCACTGCTCCCGCAAAGAACCAAAAACAGCGGTACTTGCTGGCAAAGGAAGTTGAAACACAGCAGCCGTATCATTGCTAACATTTTGTTGCTCTTGCTGGTGTTGTTGCTGTGCGTGATTCTGATCGCTACGTTCATTTGTAGTAGTAGATTTTGGATGCGCTAAAAGCGTACTGGAATGTGCAGCAACAACATTTGCAGAGAGTTGTAGCAATCGTGGGGCTCGCAGTGGAATATCCGCTTCCGTATAGGTCATTGTCAAGTCTGCAAAATTTTGATTAAAATCAGAGTATGTTAAATTTTGTCCTAAATATTGTAATAGCATTTGCAGAAATATACTTCACGAAATGGCAATTGAGCAAAGCAAACAATTACCCAAACAGTACCACATGCAGTACCATTTTCTTGGTGACTGAGTTATCCTGATCTGTTGAAAAAAGAAAAAAAAGAAAGTTGAATCGCTGTACTGGGCTTATCTCATTGAAATTAATGTAATCAAAGATAATAAATGATTTATCCAGAAAGAATTGTGACTGAAAGCAAAAATCGATAACAATATTCCACTCAAGAAATAAATAACTTCTCACTGAATTCTATAGATATGCTGCAGTAAGGGCCACAATCACTACACTGTTCTTGCCACTCTCTGCTTCAACCACCAATTCCTATTCACTGTTATGATAAAAATAACTGTCCAGTAGGCAATTAAATTCTATTTTATATCTTTCTAAAACAAAAACAAAAAAAAAAAGTTAATGCCTATCCTGATGAGAAACCATTGTTAAACATAGCAATATCGATTAAATGGAAGTAAAATTGATTGAGACGGGTAGTACCACGTGTCACAATATCAGGTCGAGAAAGTCGATCTTTGACATAAAATTTCAAATGACAACAGTGAATAGGGAGATCTGGAACCTGATGAGATGCATAGCAGCATAACACGACAGTGAAGCATCCATCCTACATAGCCATATCTAAGAATTCTTCATTCTGATCGATAAATCCAGTCACTTTAGTAAGTCAACGGATAGCACTGGTCATTACTAGCTACCATTAAGTTCAAAACACCACTAAACAGCAGTTTATCACATCGGACCAACTTCATCAATTAATACTTGCAAATATCACTATTCTAAAAGGAGGGTTAAAGGTCAACTACA
This sequence comes from Dipetalonema caudispina, assembly GCA_013365325.1. NCBI lineage: Eukaryota > Metazoa > Nematoda > Chromadorea > Rhabditida > Onchocercidae > Dipetalonema > Dipetalonema caudispina. Next base: position 274,603 of record JABVXV010000040.1, on the reverse strand, counting down.
GCATATGCTATCCACATGCTCATATTACTGTTTCATTTGCTGTTGCAATCACCGTCCATTTAATCTTAAGATAGATGATACCTCACTGTTTCTAAGAGGATATCGGAGGAGAGAAAGAAAATGGAAACTTAAAATTAGGATAATAACAACACCATCCGAGAACATACACACACACACACACACATGTAATGGAACATGGCAACAGGTATCACACCCATGGATGCAAACTGAAGTCCGATATGGATTCATAACACACACATACAGACACAGACACACACACACACACACACACACACACATACACAAACACACCCAATTTCTGATCATTATCATGTACTTATCACTACTATTGACAGACTGGTCAGAAATGAGAAGCTCACTCATCGTACTTGAAATGAATGGGTTCAAATAACACAGCCTCTATGTCTGTATCACAGATCAATGTTAGAAATCATTCAACTACGAAAACAAGCTACATATTAACTAACAAAATTTCAATTAAATATAAAGGTTAGAGAAAAACGAATATTCCTCTTCGTAATATTTTCACTGCGATATTACTACTTATGAAATATTTAATTATTACTACAAATATCATTTACAGCATATTTTACAAATAAATAACTCACGGCATCGCAAAATGCTTGCAATGCATATCAGATAATAGGAAAAAAATTGCATGTCTATGAAATTGTGGATTTGTTACAAGTAATTTTATAATTATATATATATATCATGTGCACTGTGAACGCTGCTAAGGGTTCAGCAGATCTCTTGTTAAAAACTTTTTTAAATCTGAATTAGCGAGAGATATTACTCCTCCCTTTTCAGATTTTGCTTTAATAATCTATGAAGCTTCATAGAATCAAATATGTGGAGGATGCAACTTTCTCTATGAATACACAAATTTATTTAACAATTTTATCAAAATTATACAAATTTACAATATATAAGAAGTACAAAAAAGCAAGCAATCAGCAAAGATATCAGTTTCTGATGATTAGGTATATGGCCAAACTAACGGCCAGTGCAGAGAGCTATGGTTCTTATCCTTTACCATTTCCATTACTTCTGAAAACATTCAAGCATGATGTTATTTCCCAAAAAGTTTAAATCCCAGTTAAATGTTAGTTCAGAAACTGATTCTTGGAAGCTTGAAATATAAAGTAGAGAATTTTTAAAGCAGCAATAGCCTTGAGAAGAAATCTGTGCACAGCATAATGTTTGAGAGGCGATAATATTTTCAAATGTCACGTTAAAAACAACCACAATTTTAGTTTGTTAAAAACCGTATCTTAAAACGCAACATTTGACAACATTTCTGGATAACTCAAACAGGCCATTCGACAACTGAAATTCTTTTTTTCCGCTAAGAACTAATCACTGAAATAATCCGTAATCATTGATTTAATGTTATTCAGTCAGATCGATGACAACACTAACATTACGAGTTTAGTAAAAGCTTACTGACAAAAGCGATTTTTTCAAACTCAGGACAATCTCGCATGCGCCAGGAGGAACGAAAGAATTCACACTGTTATATGGTACACAATTTTAAGTTTAAGAAGTAATTAAATTTAAATACTTGCGATGCATAATGTGAAGCACAAACTAGTTTTAAAGAATGACACAGCAACAAAAGGATCATTCTTTTTGCGGGAAGAGAACAACGTAGTTAAATTCAATCGAAAAAACATCACAGCAAGTAACATAAATTAAGGCTTAATGCGGTAAAACTGATAATTCGTTCTAACATCCCTGAAATGATAAACTACTTTCCAATGAAATATGGGATCCAATCCAAAACAAAAATTGTTTTAAACCACCAATATTTTTAGACGGTGAAAGTTGGTTATTCATTTCTCTAACAGAGAAACAAGACAAATACAGCTGCATTAAACCAAACAAATTCTGGATTCAAGAATTTACAATCACTAACTTGTAAAGAAGATGTATTTATGCATATGCAAATTTCGCATAGACGTTCAGAAGGACAATCATCGAGCAAAGAATAATGGGACCGATAATGGCGCCTTGAAATCCAAGCCAATACATTCCACCGATGATTGCCAAACCAGTAACATATGGATGGCTTCCTCTGTAGATAAAATTTATAGAGTTTAGAACTGAAAGTTAAAACCGGGAAAATTTAGTGTCGAAAAATATGGATATGAAAATACTGATAAAAATTTGGCAAAGACATAGGAATTAGGTCCCAACCACTTCCTTAGCATCCAATGTAGCTAAATTTGCAAGAGAAATAACAAAGTATCAACAATATATCCACCTATTCCTTGTATCATCATTGAAAAGGAAAACGACAAAGTTCTTAAAAGTCGAATGTCGAGATATTCTTTTCAAAGCGCTCATACAAATGTAAGATCGGCATCACAACGAGTTTCAGCCGAAAGATGGTGAATGTACATGCTCATCATTGCGCATCTCGAAAACCCTGCCAACCCTTAGTGTCCGCGGTGGAGTCGAACACCTAATCGTCTGGCGCCACATTGCTTAAGAACCTCCCCGCTAAGTCACACTACTCCCTGCTCCTCCTATCATTCAGGTAAAGACTAATTTCACAACTGCGAGAAAAACTATTAAAAATGCAGCGTGACTATCAAAAGTCTTTAAAAGTTCTATCCACAAAGTAGCTTGTAGATCATAGTATAAAATCGCATGCATATATTCAATCAACGACTTACTAATTAAAAGGATGAAATCATGAAGGTTAGTGCTTGGGAACTTGTATCGACTATACCTGATCGATTCAAAGATATGCATTCCTTAAATTATGAACACACAATGACATCTCACCTTAATTCATTATAAAAAGCAGTATCAGCGAATATTTTCGGTGCCAAACTAGTCAACATAAAAAGGATAGCTGCAGCAGTTTCATGTTCAGCGAAATACAGCTCCAGGAAACCAAAGATGCAGACAGCACAAGGTGCCATAACTGGAACTGATGCGAAAACAGCTGCTAACACTGAAAAAGTGTAACTATTCAACATAAGGAGCTTTATCATAATTGCCTCTTTCCTTGATTCATATCCGATCTGAAGGCAGTAGCTTTACAATGAACAAACAATCATAGAATATATATATATATATATAATATATATAAATCAAAATTTACGACTGGATACTTCCAGGATCTGTTCTAAAAATCGGCTAGAATCCTATATCTGTGATTCTTTACAGTGCACACTAATTTTACGCTTGCTTCTGATTAAAATATAAGAAAATCACTTAATTGAAGGTATAAAAACGACGTTGATATCGAACAAAGCATGAATAAAATAGGTGTACAGACCATAGAAGAGTGACATCTTTGCCGATAGCACGAATACGCCACTACAGAGAAAGAAATAAATAATGAAAAAAATAATAAACTGGAAGAAAACCAGTCTGGTATAGTTAAAAGGCCTTAGAAATATCCTTTTGGGTAAGTGAAACGAGTTCAGTTCATTACAAGCATGGAAAGACAATCGATGAATGAGCGAGAGTCCAGCGTCAACAAAATTTTCATTAAATTTGAAAACTAGTAAAAAATGACCTTATAGCTTTTTCAATGGCTGGGACGATATATGAATGGGCAGAACCAGTTGTGTCATGTGAGGGAGGTAGTGCATCACTGAGCCATTTCGTCGGCAGCCAGATATCCTGGCTACTTGCTAGCAGATAATACAAGGCTGTCAGAAAAACAGTCTAAAAACAAGTAATTTGAAAAGAGGTAAACTGAATTTTTCTACAGATTCTTGTCTTAAACCTTAAATCTAATTTGCGAGAAAACTGTAAAGCTTACAATTTCGATGAAGAAATTGAAAATTTCAAGTCCAAAGTTAACCACAATTGCAAGAATCGTGAATAAAATCGTTCCCAAAGTAGATATATTGCTTGCGGTGAAGGACCAGATTGACTGTGCAACCTAAAAGCAATCTAATTAAAATTAATTTAGCGTTATGAAGACTCATTAAACAGCTTAGCGAAAATGACCAAAGTTATTTCAACAAAAACTTCAACTAATCCTACTGATGTAAGGGACAGAAACTAGAAATCGGCTGCTGGAAGCCATCATCCAATCAATCTAGAGCTAAAGTCAATTAATTTGGATTAATTTAAAATAAGCTTAAAAGTATGGACATTTAATCAATTTAGCAGAAGTATATTATAAAGCAGTCAACCAAAGAAAAATGTAAGGGATAATAAAACACTGACGCGCATAATCGTATCAACATTTGCTTTAACAAGTTCGACCGCTTCCTCTCTTAGAGTAGTTATGCTTGTAAAAACTTCCAGATGATTCATCCAGTCTTTTGTAGCAGTGTTAGATGACGAAATACTTGCTTCATTACGGTCTTCCCACATTTTGTACAGTTTATCCAGTAACTAAAAAATCTTTTCGACTTTCATATTTTCATTCCAGTTTTTATGAAAATACCGCCATTCGAAATGTATGAAATATGTCAAGGATTCTAACATTAGTTAAAGCTAATATTTGACATTTGCAACCCATCAAAAATTTTGGACCGGGAGTTTTACGATTTCACTAATTGGTACTTTCATAAATCAGTCGATCAGATGTTTTCGAACCCACCAGGAGGCTTGAATCATGCCAAATAAGACTAACCAGAAAGACAAAAGACAGGAACAGAGAAGTGGAAGAGGAGAATTTTACTACTGATTCATGTTCTATGTCTGCCATCTGTGGTATGTTGCTTAAGAGGCACATTTGGAAATTTAATGACCGATAAGTGGAAGAGGTAGTTTCCGGCATTTACTACCATCAATAAATGTACGTATCCCAATACCACATAATGATACTATTATAGCAAATACAGATTGCCAGTGTGTTAAATACAAATGCGTTGGCATCCATCATCTTTTTTAAAAAAAACTTTCCAATTTAAGAAATTTTTTGCATTAAAATGCATTTGGGAAAATTAGATTGGATATCTCTTCGAAGTTAGGCTGAAAACCTGACCTCAACCACCTTCTTTTCAACCATTTCACCCTTGACTAGATCTTGTTTTCCAACGAACATGCGGACATTAGACGCCAACCATTCTCGTCCTTTGAGATAACCCTTAAAATAGTTTTCTAATGTAATAATAAAAATAACTTTGCACACAACTGCATATCACTCATTGGAAAATTATAGTGGAAGAAAAAGAAAGTGAAATATTCCATCAAACGAACATCAAAAGAAATTTGATATTACCTGTTCAACATAGCCATCAATGTCGCTTTTCTCTAGTTGATTTCCGGTATAATTCCGTGCATAATATAACATCCAATCAGGTTGCTGTGCCAGCAAGTTGGCACCAAGCCGAATAAGATGAGCTACTTCGCCATGAACTTGAAAAGCAACTAAGATGGTGATAAAAATAGATCCAAAAATCAACAATAACATAACTAGAACCGTTGAAAAATCGTCAACTGCTCTCCGTAGGGAGTTCTTCATCTAAAACGAAATTAATCTATAACGGAATTGTAGAATAGAATGATACAAAGATATACGCCAAAATTTGGTCAGCTTAGAACAAAGCTTTTTTTTTTGAAAAATTCAGTAACAAACTGTATAAAGTCAATATGGTAAGTGTGAGGTTTAACACACTACGATGAAAATGTTAAATAAAAAAATTGCTTGTACTAATAAAAATTTACCAATTGATCACTTGAAAAAATGAACTTGAAATAATTTCTAAGTGGGCCTGCAACAGTAACATGTATGAATTGTTTCATTTTTTCTTGGAACTGTTTCCAAATTGCGCAACAATTCTTTGTAAGACCAGTCTGTACACCAATTTCCACACCTGAAAACTCAAAAATTAAGAGATTACTGAATTTCCGCAATTTTATTATTCTAGATAGAATAACAAGTCTGGACAACATTTGCTTCCCCTCAAACAACACACCTCAACAACTACGGTCTGAATTTCATTATAAGGAAATCTTGTTTTTACTGAGCGATAGTTCTTTTTCGTATTACGACAAGAACACTAACAGAAAATCAATAAAAACAAGATGAATGACATAATTTTGAAATACTAAGCTACAGCGATTCATGTTCCAAGAATTTAATGGATTTCTTCTTTGCACCCGAAGCAACGGTAACGGGCATTGCTCAAAGGGTGGAATCCATAGTTTCAATCAATTCCAGCAGCAATCACCAATTCTTCTCAGTACAGTGAAGACAGCTAGAAACAGCATGCAAATTGGCACAAAATCATGTCTCACAGCAAATTCCAAAGCACAAAGTCCAAGTATAGCCTGAAAAAAAAGAAAGAAAAAATAAGAAAACAAAAAAGCTTTAAAAAAAATCGAATTCATATTTGGCAAGTAAAAATTTTTACACTTTTCTGACTCTGAACAAATAAACTTTAAACAAATGTGTTCTTTTGAATAAATGAGTTGAACTAAACTAAATTTAAGAATGATACAGTTATTAATCACCTGCAAATAGAAATCTCCCGTTAACTCTTGGTCGGGCGTCTTTTCCTCATTATTTTCAGTAGTTTTTTGTTCAGCTTCCTTTAAACTGACATCTGAAACAAATCCAATGCACTCCGAATTTTCCCTCTCATTCAGCTTCTTTTCCTATAGACTTACTTTATCGATCATATCATGAAAACAGTTAAACCGATAATATGATAATATAGATGTCAACTGGCCTAGATGACTTCTAAAGTAGCGTGAAAAACAAAACAAACCGTCGGTTTTTTCTAGATCTGTTTTGACTTCTTCCCAAGTCAAAATACCAGCTGCTATGGTTATAAGAGCTGCTGAGATTCCACTCATAACAATAACACTTAATGGACCAAAAAAACTGGAAACCTTTGCTATACCGAAAAACCTATAGAAAATTGGGTAGTATTAACGTCGACAAAAATATGAAAATTGAAATTATATTTATGCTGAGGCGAAATTTCCCAGATGGAGGTCCTCTCACTGTTCATGAAAAGCGTCCGTAGAGCGCTCGGACAGAAAGCAAGGAAGATGGATTCTTTCCTAATCTACATTCTCTTTTTACAAAACAATTTTTATAAAACTGTAATAGTAACAATTTACCAGAGAGGGAGAGAAATTAAACGCGCCAATTTCTTATTCACTGAATGTTGATCCTGCACATAGAGCCAACCGACAAATGCAGCAAAGTAGAGCATCATCAGAATCGAGACCTTGATGGAAAAATGAAAAATTGTATTTCTTTTTTTACGTAGTTCTCTCTAATGTAAATTTCACTTGTTCATAACAAGTTCAAGTCTTTACCATACATATATTAGCGAAAAGGTGAAGAAGCGTATGGGTGCTCCTCTTCGTTTGCATATCAACTTGAAGTAAACAGCTTCATTCATTTAAATTCATTTTTAAGCCCGCATTTAAGAACAAGTTCGTCAAGTTTGCTTCAGTTTCTCACTTGACATAAATTAAGGAGCACCGAATGACGCCTCAATAACGGAGCTAACCCAAGTTTTGGTGCAAAATAGAATGATGTGATCGGTATTCTGATACAAATCACCAAGAAGATGTAATAAAGCGATAAACGTAATGTGGTTTAACACTTTCAAAACCAAATAAGCACCCAATATCATAATTCCTTCGCGTCTACAACATAAATATCAATATATCGCAGTACTTAACATCCCACAATACCTTTATAATTCCTTCGCGAATCAATGCTTAGATTTTAATTAACTCTTCTACAAAATTTAAGCAGCAATACTTATTAAGAAATCAATTTTGGAAAATAAAAATCCGGAACTTCTTAGACCTTGCCAGATAAATAAGGAACAAATCGGTGGCACTTATAAATGCATCATACGGTATGAGAATAACAGCTATAAGCAATGGTGTCTCGTCATTGTCCACTCTCGATATCCAACCTTAATTTATTAGTTTTACAAATTATTGAAAATCACGACTTTTCCGATATGAATAAGATTACACCTATTTGGGGTGAACAAGTGGACTAGAAAGTTTTGCTTTTTCTACAAATCATTAATAAGCTGATTAAAACAGTACCATTAATTGCAGTGTTAAACTTTTTCTTAAATGGAAAAAGAATCGTTCCAAGTAGTGTAGCCCACAGCAAAGGTGTTAAAAACATATACATCATTTTGTACACGGCATAAAGTCCTGCCAAGCATATTCCTGTCTGCAAAATGGTCAATCAAAGTGATCAAATCAGTTATCATTAAATCAATATAAATAGTGTATTCACCGGAAATCAGCAGCCATATTTTAGTGTATAGAAGTTTAAGTTGTATTTTTGACTGATTCAAGATAATTCGATAAGATCTACTTAATGAATCACTAGTATGAGTGAAATAATAGTTTACAATTAAATCAAATTTCATAATATACCAGCGCAAGCAATAGGGCGTTGTAGAAAGCGAACTGTAGGGCAATCCATCGATCGCTATCTGACATCAACTGCTTCACCAAGCTCATTTCTGAAATTCAGAATTAGAACTGTTCTTCTAAGTTCTCTATCCATTACGAGCATTCGGCTAAAGTACAAAAATTTAAACTTAAATACAGATGATAGGAGTATGATGAAAACAGAAACTTTATTTTTTGCAAAACAAGTTCTCAACAGAAATGAATGCAAAGTTGCAAGCAACAGGAAAAAAAGATGAAGAGAGGAAGGAGAATGGAGGGAGTGACATATTTCATCAAGAATTTAACGAATGCTAGAATGAGAGAGTTGTTACACATAATAAACGAATACACCTCAAATGCAAAAGGAAAACTTCCCGATGAATCTGATATTTAGAGGATTACTTCGAATTAATTTTTCGAATACTTTATCAAACTTAACAAAGTCTCAACATGAACTGTCTTTAAAGATCAATGAGAGGAAAGAACGCCATTTTGCACCGGTCCCACTTTTCGAACACTATTTAGTGAAATACCGCGAATTCGAAATGTTGTTGTTAAGCTAACTGATGTCACAAATCTTCAGAAATTTAAAGAAGCGAAGATATTTCGTGTAGAATTTCATACTTAAGTTCAACGTTACGTAGAAGACTCTGTAACATACGCGTGAAATGTATTCGTCCGACAACCTTTCAGAATATTCTGGGAATTCAACAAACTATACTTACATTTATGTGGAATGTACGACGGTAGCATACATGCTGATATAATATGACCATTAAAAGAACTATTTTTTTAACTCAGTTTTTAAAACTTTGTCAAAAAATTTAATGTTGTAGAAAATGAAATCAAAAAGAAGAGAAGACTTTAAAAAATTAATATTGTATTAACAACAACGTATATTAGTGCTTCATCTTGTACTAAAATTTGAAAGAAAATTTTCAAAACTCTCAGGTGCAGTATTTTTATATGTGTAGATATATAGTGCTATCTTGAAAGATGCCACAGGTTATTTAGATGTTTATCTACATCAACCTTACAACTACTGCTCACCTATCGATTGCTCTGATACTCTCAGTTTTGATTTCCAGTTCTTTCCTGAAAACAAACTTTATTTTGGGACAATTAATCCAAAGAAATTCTAAGTTTGTTTGCAAAATTTGTCTCATATCACTTGTTTCATTACTTGCTGATGCGTCCTAAAACAGTGAATGTTTCGTTTGCAAAACTCAGAAGATCTCTTAGAATAAAGATTCTGAACACTCTTACTGATGGCTTCTTGAATCCAACGAGGAGTTAAGATCACAAAATTGTAACTTGCAATTTAATTCGCTAATGAGCAGTTTATTGCCGATAAGAAGGCCCACTGAGCCTATTCAGTTCTAACGAGAAATCCTACCACAATCGCCTTTCTATTCGAACTATTTTCAATTTTGCATAAACATAAACCTAGTAAATATCCATCGATGGCACCATACATTTTACTTTTTACACTGGCTTTTTGTTAATACTCATAGCCATGAACAAAACAACGATGAGAGAAAGATATGAGTAGAAATTAGCATAAATCCAGTAAATGTTTCAAGAGGCAAATAAATACGAATACTGAAACATACATAAACGCAAAATTCGAAAATAAAATTCCCATATAAAATTTCAGCACTGCATCCGGAAATCCAAGAAATAACGGTTGTCTGGTTTTGGAGTGTCCTTTTTGTTTTTCATGTAATCTCACTACCAAACTTTTCCCGTACAGCTATATTAAACGATGAGGGGTAGCCCAAATGATCTTTTTACGATGAAATTTATAAAATTACAAGAAACACTGCCTGTTAAAATTGTGATTTAAAAATATCACTGATCTTTCACCTGTTCAACAAGCCTCATCCTGCATTAAAATAATTCCACCACTACAACTATTCTATTGAGAAATTCCCCCGCATTATTTCATTTTGGAGGTTTTCCTGCTGCAACAGACACACTGAGCTAATTAAGGCTCTCGACAAGAAAATCGACCATTTCAAAATTCGAAAAATAAGGGTGCGGAGGATATTTGGTATGATAGGGATCTGGGGTGATGATATAAGGGTCATAAAATAGGTATTTCAGTAAGAAGTGTGGGAAATGCCGGGGGACGGTGAGTCATCGAGATATCATCTCCGTGGACCTGTTAAACCACCTTCACGTTATGCTGATTCTGGTGATGAAGGTCAAGAAGTTACACGATTATCGACTGCAAAATCGAAAAGGTAGTTGTGTTTATTTACATGAGTACTTGCTTATTTTTAATAGTTATTTATCAACTTATCGATATATTTTATACCATAATGTTTTGGAATAGTTATTCTAATGCGTTATACTTCATTTTTTTTTTTTTTTTGTTTGAAAACTACTTGTTGCAAGAAAGCGTCCTTTGGAAATATTTGTTTCAGTAAACGTCTTTCACCGTTGAAACGAGGTGGAAAAGTGTTGAAGGCAGAAAGTGATACTGATAGTAATGTTTCAAGTGGCACTAACAATCGAGTGCTTGCAAAGTCATCTGAGGTAAGTTAAGCTGGTCGAGGGACTTTTATTTCACCTTATATAAATTTTAACTAATAATTCGTTTATTCTTCTTACAAAAAAAGGGGCAGTTTATGTGAGCAAAAAGATGCAATTATATAGTACTCAGGCGTTGACTCCGTAAATTTTCAAGTGTTATTTCCACTTTAAACTTTCAAGAATTGCCAAATTATTCAACCCGCTAAATTGGTGTCGTCTTTATAAGGTATAATTTTATTTTAGAGCCCCAAGAAGACGATGAATAATGGCGCACAAAAGGATATTTCACGGGAAAATGCAGCACCGCGCACTGCGCGCCCTCAACCGTCTGAAATATCGCCAACAATGAGAGAAAATTTACGGCATTTGAAAAATGTTTTGAAGTTACCTAAGGCAATGTATTTCCACGTATTTTTTTCTTTTGTTTGAAAATTTGTAATTCAAATTTAATTCAGCTATAGGTATTTCAGAGTAAAACGGAATAAGATATATGAGTTCATAGTTAAGTAGAAACTGCAGAAATCGCATGTGGATAGACTGATGAAAAATGTAAAATTATGCGAAGTTTTGATATATTCGAAGAATTTGATTATTGTCGGAGCAATTGTCATATTTTCTTGATGGTTCTGAACAAAATAAAAAACCATTAATTTTTGAAATTTTTAGGCTCGTAGGTGGGTTTACTGCGAATTTTTTTATTCCGGTGTTGACCAACAACTTTTCTCTGGAGATAACGAATTTGTACAGTTGCTTCATGAAATGTTCCCGAATTTGCGTACTCTCAAACTTTGTCGACCAGAATGGAGAGCTATAAGGAGAATGATAGGAAAGCCGAGGAGATGTTCGGAAGCTTTCCTAAATGAAGAGCGTGAATCATTGGAGACGAAAAGGTAACATGTTAAACAATAAAGACAGATTGAAGTATTGCATTGCTTAAATAAAAATTGCTACTGATATTATCAGTACTATCGATTGTCGTTATTAAGATCGCTGTTAATCTTCTACGTAACCACTGAACTGTTCCGCTTATTATCGCACTACCATCTGTATTATTTTTCAGAATTTTTTCCTCGATTTTTTACTTTTTGACAATTTACAGAGCTAGAATCCGTCAGATTTATGATGGAAGCTTGATGAATATTCCGCCTGGATGCGAACTTCCATTACGACTACCTCCTCCTTTAATAATCGGAGCAAAAATCTATGCACGCGTACGAACTCCCAAAGATGGTATCTATGCTGGCACGATTGATGCTATACTGCCGGCTTCCTATCGAGTGGTCTTTGATAAGGAGGAAATGATACCACCTATGATTATCAAAGATTCGGAGGTTATGTCTGCTCAAACGGTTTGTATTTTCATTCGTTTCAAATAATTTGCGAATCATTTCTTTGGTGCATGATACTGTAAATATAGACATCTTAGCGAAGGATGGAATGATACATAATTTTCTCCTTTTAATTCGTTTGAAATTGGATGTTTTTCTTTTTTGAATTTGTCTGTAGCAGACTTTTATAAGATCAATAAATCTCTGAATACTTTTTTTATTACAACGAATGGTTGATTATGTGAACTCTGTCTTTAGAAATCTAGAAATATCAAATTTTTACAGATTGAGCTTCTCTCAATTAATTACTTTTTGGAACAGAATCGTTCTGCTATCCCACCCTCACTGATCAGATTCGGTCATGCTGGCGTACTTCCGAAGTTCGCTGATGCATCATCTTCCAGTCGTTCTCCTACAGGGCTAGATTCTATTCGAAAACCAACCAGAAGTAAGTTGGCAAAACTTTATTACATTAAATGTTCTTTCATCACCGTTGAACTGTAAAGCTCTCCTTAGTCGCAGTGTGAAAGTGGCCAGGAGATGTTGGAAAATAGTGGGATATAAATCTCAACACCTTCAACGAAGCGGACACATACCACCATGTGCCATATGTTGATCCAAAAAATTGCATCTTTTTAAATACCAACAGGAAAATTGGATCATTTTAAATATGACTGGATTAAACAATTAGTGGAATATGTCAAGTTATCAAACTTGTTTAGTTGCACAGTTAGCTTCTTTCAATTTTGGCTCAGTTATTAGCTGGCGTGAATCATCACCGGGAAATGCATTTAATGAATAGCTTCAGTTCTAGTACTTTTAATATCTTCACCCCTGATCATTTTACTCTTCTTTGAAAATTGATTTCACTCCTGCTGAGGTGTAATTTTTCCTCAGGTTCATGAATTTTCATCTTTATTAACCCGTAAGATTAGAGTAACTATTGATTTAACTGCAGTTGCGGAACTGACTTGCAGGATCAGAAAGTTTGATGTTGTCGAAGATTCGGTTTCGTTAGCATCGAAATTTGCTTTTCATGGTTAAAAACCTATCCGGAATATTTTACAAATTTTTAAATTTATTGTACGCTTTTTATGTTCTGTTGCACGAAGACAATGTTTTTTATTGGGGATATAGTGATCTTTGAATATTTCATGCAGCAGTTGTACCAGTTTTATACTTGTTTCTGATCTATTGCTGATTTTTCCTCATTATAGTCCGAGATGAAAAAGTCGGAAATTTTCCTGTCCGAATGCTCGTTATCCTCGTGAAGTTGAGTAAATTAATCGAAGTTAAGCGAACTTTGGTTAAATCACTAACTGAATTAAATATGGAGGCTGAAAAAATGAATATGATAACAGATTCCTACCCGATCGCCTTCCAGGTTTACTTTTTCTGTTGCTTTTTGGATCTCATGAAATAAAAAATTTATCGAAAAAATACATCGTTGATTTCAAATTTCTGTTATTTGGTGCGAATAACACCAATTTTTTCTTTCCTTTGCATGAATTTAGTACCAATTGGCATAATCGAGATGGAAATTGATTTTTAGAGAAGGTACGCTCAGGTTGTGATTGACATTGAGACAGTAAACAGGCAGTTGCAGTCATACCTGAACGCTATCAATGAATATTGCAATCAGTTGTTGCCACAGTTAAGTGAAGTTAGTTTTAAAGTATTTTTTTTCTTTAAAACTCTACACTTATCTTTCCATATTTAAGGTTTATTTCAACTTGTTGCATTTCCAAAAAAATCATTTTGTATGAAAATTAATTAGAGCATTACATGTTATTTATATTTTGCTAGCATTTCATTAATATTTGCAGATCATATGTTCGGCAATTCTGTCCCTCATAAACTCAAATACTTATCATTTTCCTCTATCCAAGTCTGTCTATTCCTATATTTTAGAACACAGAAGGAGGTAAGTAATCTGTGTTTATTTCATTTTATTGTAAATTATCATAAGTTGGAATTTTTCAGTTGTCATTAACTTCGCGACCAGAAGCTCTAAGAAAAATGTGTCAAACTCATTCAGTACAAATCGTCAAACATTGCAACAACGGGTTGAATGTGCAAAATAAGCATGCACTGGATTTGGTTACCTCACTGACCGCACTGCTCTTACAGGTAAATTTGTGAGTGAAAGTCGAGGTAAAAGTTGAAAATAATCTAAATTGGATGCCTTTATATGTCATGGGCTTAGTCCATCGGTGGGATTCTAAGTGTAAAACTTCTAGCTAAGGCACTTCGAGTTAAGCTATACCAATGTTATTTTTTCAATAGATTCGAGCACTGGGACAGCAGAGTTGTACACCACTCGATTTGCATACCCTCTCGGAATCGTTGAATGAAATTCGGAAACAAATCGATCCGTCGAATGTAGCTGCCTTTCAAGATTTCGTAGAAGTACACATGAAACAAATTCATAACATGATGTTAAATATTGGGAATGTGTGCTGACTTTTAATTTTGATGAGTGGTGCTAGAATTTTTATTTCATTTTATTTTGGCCTTGTTTTTTTTACATTTTTAAATGAAATGGAGTCGACGGCTCTCAGGTGGATAGTTGCATTTCATGGTTTTTGAGGTCTGCATTGTAGTATAGTAATTATTGTGGTAGAATTGTTAGACTTAGCAACAGTAATCACTCACTGCACCAATAGGATTTCGTAATGATTGTGATTATTAACTCGGTAAGCTCTCCAAAATGACCTGTTTTCATGCTGTATTAAATGAGGGAGGAAGCAGGTTAGCTTATGTTGAATAAAAGGCAGAGGCATAAGACGCAAGTCTTACTTATTCAATTATATACAGATGTTTAAGAAAAATCAACGATTTTATAAAACTCTAAATGGTGAACAGTGAATGTCCCAGCATAAAAATGATCAAAAAATCTTAACTTTCGTACATATTTGAAATGCAAAATGAAAATGCCGATTATATTAAAATAATGAAAAAGGAGCTCAAAATAAAGGATACGTTAAATTTAACAATTGTATTGAATCATGTAGTGAAAAGATCAAAAAAGTTGAGAATCGGTTGGTAGCGGCAAGGTTAAACATAATTCATAGATTTCGACTGAAAGATCTTGTATTTTACGCTTCTGGGTGGTAAAATGGTTCAACGTTGCCAACGAAAACTGGATGGAATATTATTAATTCTGAAGGATAAATATAAAGTACAAACGGCAGTAACTACAAACAGCTTGATTTCTCAATGTTTTCATGGTTCAAAAATTAGTAAGGATGATCGTCAGACGAGAGGAATGTTTTCTTTAGAAGGATTTACCAGCAGAAGGTGAGTTATTCAAGATTTCTTTCTATTTGGAAAATCAATTACTACCAAGCAAAAAAAAGGAAACTAAGAGTCAAATCTATTTGTGGTATGAGGAGATTGGAAGGAAGTGTATTATCCCTTATCTTGTCAAAGGCATGGTCTTTTCTGAGCTTGTGTAGGGTTTCTTTTGAAAAAATAAAGTGAAACATCATTTTAGCGACTATTGTACTGATCTTGAACAGATTAGATAGATGGTCAGGTTTGATAATATGAAGCATTTCAAGAAGATTTTATAATCACTTTCCTCATAATCATCATTAAGATATTGAAAAGATATGAGCACAAAATTATTCAGCGTGAAAGCAAAATCAATGGACCATTCCACATAGATAATTTCAAATTATATAGAAAATCGGAAGCAGAAATCCCATTATTAGTGAATACGATGAGATTTTTCAATGATATATCAATGAGATTAATAACATTTCTTTGTTCCAATTAGAATAACTTACTAACATAACCCATTGAATAAAATTACAAGGAGAAAACATTTTTAAAAGACTAGAGGATGAAAAGTGCCGTACATATTTAATAAATAATATATTCTGGTGTACAATATAATGGAATAGAAACAAATTACTGCAAAGTACCGGAAGAATTAGACAATACTGAAATCAAAATAATTGGCGAGAGTAATGTTCTCACAATCCCAGCAACCATAGCTGAAGAGAAACTATACATACTGTGATGCACCATAACTGTATACATAAATTTGGAATAGTGCTGTGAAGGAATGATTAGAAGATGAAACGGAAAGTATGGCGAGATCCTGCAACTGATTCTGAACCTTATCTCATTAAGCAACAGAGATACTGAAGATGAGGTAATTTTACTTTTAAATAAAACGGGGATTTGACGAGCCTAAATTAGGTACTTTCCGAAACATATCTTGTTTGTCAAGTAATTTGATCACTACTTTCCATACAGCATAATTTACAAATTTCAGAAAACGAAGTAGAGGAGCATTAATTAGTAATGGGGAACAGACCGAATTAAAATTCATTTCATCACACATAATTTATAAATTAACAAGTGCATTTAGAGCATTCCTTGTTGCAAGCTTAAACTCAATTTTTTCTCAAGAATGTTTTAAAAATTGAACATTGAACAGACGGAATCAACAGCTTATCACCTGCACGCTTTTGACTAATATCAAATCAGAAATGATTCTGCTCCGTCGTTTGTAACTTTTCGACGATGGTCAAAAAATTTGCATATATTCCAGCAATAATTGCAAAAATTCCCGTTATTATGACGAAAATGTTCCATGAGATTTTTAAATATCTTTGACGGGTGTTAAGTGAAATCTGAAAGCAGCAGTTCTGAGTAAAACGGTGGGAAACATCGCTTTAGTATTTCTGCTCTCTGCTGCTGCTCTTCCGAATCTTGAATTTCATTCAGTGTTTGATTTCACACATTCCATAACAAAATCAACTTAAGGAATGAGAAGAGTAATGAGTAAATAATATTATTTCACAAGAAATAAAGCTATATTTTTGAGAAGAATAGAAACCTTCCAATCGTTCCAGAATGTAATCATTTCAAATACTGGTGGATATACTAGTGCACAAAGAGTACCACTTGTTACACCGACTAAGGGTATCATGATTTCTAAGTGAGGTATACTTATGGACATTAACATTGTAATGGATACCCAAAACATTCTGAAATTAGAGTAATTCTATTCATGCTCAATTTTTAATATATTTTTTATAACAATATGGTAGAACATATCGTATTTATGAAAATGCATGGTTAAAAAAGGTAAGATAAAAATGAATTTATACTGTGCGCCCTGTATATGCATTTTTTCTACATAAAAAATTCCTTTAAAATGAATCGTTTGAATCAAACCTGAATCCTTTATCGACAATTACTTTTGAAACAGTTGGAAAGCGACTTGTAAATTTCCGATGGAAACCACTGAAAAACATATCTAATATGACATACATGGCAACAGCATGGCCGAGCATCGATTGCAACATCAGAAATACATTGATCGTTGAGTATAACCTAAAATAGATATGTTCATTAACTCATAAATTAACAGCTTCCCGCTTCTCATGACATTAAATCCCAAAGCATCTCACATGACTTTTTAGTGATAAAAATATCAAAAGTAAGTAATACTGGTCACCATTCATCACATGTGTTATCCTTAGAATTGTCCTCTTCAAATCGTATTCCTGGACCAACGATTGTTGCAAATTAGAAAATTGTATGCCAGATAAAGTACTTTATTAGAAAGTACGATTTCCAAATGAGTGAAATGCTAAAATCAATTCTAGAAATTTTCAAATATAGAAGGCAACTAACCCCTCTTTTGGCACATTCATAGTGATAGTTGGCTGCGTATTTGATCCAAATGCTGTATAACCGTAAAAACCGATTGCAATCATGAATAATGTACAAAAACACATTGTTGTTGGTAACACACCAAAGTTATTCAGGAAATCCTCTGGTGTTTCAAGTTTGTTTTCCACTGGTAGGATCTTCAATTAAAGAATAGAAAAGGTGATAAAGGCTTCATTAAATTCTAAAAATCAAAAATAATTACCATTGTTTGTCCTTCAAAAGCATACATCGCCATTCCAACGAACATGATGACACCAGTAAAGTTAGTTACAGCAGGAAGTTCTTCCCAATGATTTGGCTGCCGTACTGTGAACTGCATAATAACTAATGCACCCAGCAGGAAAAATACCGATGAAACCATCGCAAACACACTGAGCAGACGCATTTCCGTGAACATATTTAGTACAAGAATGGGTACTAAAGATATGCCAACAATGAAGCGAGTAATGAATATCTTTAAAAACTTACAAAGGTGTATAAGATTCCAAGTAGAGCATCAATTGTGTTTTGAACTTTTATTATTTGAAGTATCTCATAGATAACTTCCTAAATAGACCTCTCTATAAAGTATGAAAATTGACCGACAGATTTATTTAAAAGCTTGCTAACTCCAGAATCTTCAAAAAAGATTTATTTTTCAACTGAGGCATCGTTAACGGGAATAATCTCAACTTTACTCGCTTGTGTTTATTCTGTTCTATAATCGATTAATTTTATATCACCATATTTCGCACAAAGTTTATCAAAACGCAAGTATGCAAAAATTATCTGAAATTGAACAAACATCGAAAGGAACCTACCAAATGAAATAAGAGCCATTACTTTGACACCACCCACAATGTAATCGCCCAGTAAATGATTCATATTATCTGCTATAAACAATATTGCAACGCTGCACATACCTAACTGATAGAACAGAATAGTAATATTTACTATATACCTACAAAGAACAATAAATCATTAAATATGCAGATGATTTTTAATCCCGAAAATTGAAAACTAAGACGATTTCGCTAATTCCAAAAAACGATAAGTGATGTAATATAGCACAAACAGATAAAATTGAACGCTCCAGGTCTCATATTCTAATAATAACTAAACAGTGAATAAAAATAATTACTATCTATTGTAATTAACTGCTCTTGGGCACACAATCAGGCGCTCCATTCTTAATCTCAGCGTAACAAATGCATTTATCAGATAGGCAAACTTCACACTGATGGAAAAACTTGTATGGACAAGGATAGTAGTCATATTTTTGCATGCTCAACGAAATTCACATCTATTTTCACTAACCGACATAAATTTTACATTTAAGTTATCCATTACGTGACTTCTCAAATCAGATTGAATTTATTTGACTTACATAATAATTTTGCTGTTATTCCGTAATATCCTTATATCGCTGAAATCACAGACTTTCTTGGCAAAATGACCATAATCAAGTGAAACACGTTCTGATTTTTTTGCCAGGTGTTGTGAAGATCTAACAAGAATATGATCTCCATACCAATTAAAGCCCGCAATGACAAAATTTAATGCCAAAGACATCTGAATAATTAATACATAAAATTTGCATTTTTTCAAGAACTTGTGCAAAAAAGTTAACACGTGAAACATCCGTATAATCAATGCATGTTTACATATTTAATTGAATCCATTATGATCTGTGTATCAAATGAAACAGAAACCTACCCATAAACCTCCAAGTTTCCAAGCATATGGCAACGAAAAGCAACCAGCATTAAACATACTTTTAGAAAGAGTCATTATTGCCCGATGTGGTCTGCAAATGTACTTCATAAAATGCAGAAAAAAGCCAAACCTATGTTAATAGAAAGTAGTGACAAAAGTTAAACTTGAATTGTTATTACGAAGTCTACATTATACTCCAAAATAATGCGTTAAACTTGCTTTTTAGTTTATCAGAAAACTCACGAAATGACGTCACCCTTTCGTGTTTCCTGTTGCACCAAATGTCTAACATCGCTGACACTTGTACTGTCCTCACCCATTCGACCGATTTGGTATCCGATGTGAATAAATGGTAAACAATTTAACAGATGGTATTCTCTACAATTTGATTAAAATGTAAGAAAGAACGAAATAGCCCAATTTGTCCATTTCACATTCGTAGTTCTATTGCAAACTGAATAAGCAGCAGCAAAAACGCAGTGCCATATATTAATATGAAACAGTGCCAGCCTAATGCTAAAGCATAAAGCTCATGAAACTCTACTGTTCCCATTCCAATCTGTTTAAAAACGAAGCAAAAAAAAAACTTTTCCCTATCACATAAGGTAGTATCTTCTTAATACCCATGAAGCTTCTCAGTGTGTGATCCATCGATACCAACAATTCTTAGCAAAGATCATACAAGTAACGGTAAGCCTGTTATACCATAAAACAAAAAGTTTCATCATGTGATAAAATCGTTTATATATTAGCACTCGTTAACATAAAAACGATCAAAAAACAATAAATTATGCAAAAAACGACAAAGAATACAACTTCAAAACATGAGATCCGAAAAGAAGGAATGCACTTTGACGTTAGATAAACGTTAAAAACAGGCACGTATCATCATAAAGATGCAATATTTCCTTAGATGCTGTTGAAATGTAGTTCCTAATACTTTCTTGAAGAACCGAGGTAAAAAGATTGTCTCAGCTGGATACATAGAATCTCGAGATCGCGGAAAACGAGATATCATAGATTTCAGATCAACTCAATTGCAGCAAATTTCGAATTAATTTCCTGTTGAACATATTCCATTAAAAAACAATAAATTTAAAGTAAGAAATGTAACTAAAATTTCAACTGAATAAAATCAACAAGAATCAAATGTAAACACAAGAGATTGCGAAATATCTTATTTCTTCAGTGGTTTTCGTTTCCTTACACTTCTCCTCAGCTGAACACTTTCTTCCATCCCTTCTTCCTCTTGTTGTTCTGTGAAAAGAGATCGTTTAACTGCCTTTATGTGCGCTTTTTAATGTTAAACTAACCTTTAATTCTTATATTTCTAGTTAGCCATGACCTTCTTTTCGTGAAACTTTAGTTTCATACTTACCGGAACTCGGTATTATGTTGACAGAAAATGACTTGCCACACAAAACTTTCTTACATTCCATTAAGTACTGATAGATACTGACGGGGAACTGCTAAAGAAATAAAACTCGTATAAGCTACATAACTTACTCACCGGAAGCCAACCCTTTTTCAACATGCAATTGTTCAGTTACATCCATAGCGTCAGTAATTATACTTTTTGCCTGGAAAACGGAATCACCAATGTACCTTTAGAAACTTTACACATATTTTATTAAATAGGTTTTCATAATCAAAGTCAAAGGAGCAATAATCCGGATTTGTAAAACGACTGTGCAAAATAATAAGGAATGCAAAGAGATGAGGGAAGAAGGGAGGCGAATACCTGACTGTTTTGATAAATACCACTTCTTGATTGCTTTCGACTGAGAATTGAAATTCTTTGCAGAGGGATCTTAATTTCGAACCATTTTGCCCGAAAACCATTCTCTGTGAAAACGACACCCGATTTCCGATGAAATGAAAGAGTAAATGACACATAAGACTCCGTACAACCTGACGTATCCTGAAATACTACACACTGTGAGACATCACTCGGATGTAAAGAAATCTGCTTTAGGACTTCGAAAGTAACGCTCAAATACAACCTTTGAATAAACAAAAATCGTAGAAATTGAAGGTAAAAAAACCAAAAAAACCTAAAAAGTATGAGAACCAATCCAAACCTCATGTAAATAACTTGTATTATCAAAAAGGCAGCTCCTGAACAGTATTGTATCCTCTTTGTTGCCTTTACAAATTTTCAACAGTCCATAAAAACTGCCACTGCCATACCACTCGAAGTGCATCAGCCGACGATTAACTAAAGATATATTTTTGCATTTCTCTGACTAAAGATATGCTTTTATAAAAATGAACAAATTTACAACAAAACAGAAAACTAAGCATAAACTTCGTTTACCATGAAAACAGCTGCAACCATTATTATCAATAATCTAAATTTATTCTGAAATAAACCATAAAGATGTCAACTTACTTGATGGATTGAAAGAATTTTCAATCCTCAACAGTTTTGCTGAAGTTGGCGACTTGGGCTAAAAAAAAACGGGTTTTTAACGAAATACTAAGAGGTTCTTACATAAACCGGTATACTTTTGAGATTTCGGATTAATTCAATGATCAGAATGAATAACGTGATGTTGCATCTACTAATGACTTCATAGTGATTAAATAATTTTTAGTATTTCTTATGCAGCATACTCTTACCGCTGCGTTACGCTTATGTAAATGTATCCATAGCATTGGCCATCATATTACTATGTTACGTTCTTTCGCTGTAGGTTGTCGGTGGCACAATTTAATTATTGGCATCAAGAAACTAAACCATACCATAACATTATCAACTCCCTTCGTAGTTCTTCCAGTCTTCTGTGGCTGTTGTTCATCTGAAGATAACTTAACGTTATCAACTTCCGCTTGGAAGCCACTGCTACTAGAATTTTCTGATAAAATCTGTTTCGCATCATCACTAAAGCCAGCCACATTTTTCATGCATTGTTTTGAGTAGCGCATTTCGTAAAGGATTTTGCTCGAAGCTCCATAGATTACATGACGAGAACCATTAACTCCGATGCAAGATACTGCAAATGGCTCATCCGCTATAGTTGACAACCACTTTTGCTCTGGAAAAGTATTTAACTACATAAATACTCCCTTAAGATATATTCATTATTTTGATTTAGCCAATTAATTATCTGAACTATGTTTATAAAAAAGGTCTGAATATTCGTATTTAGGGAGGGCCAACTAAGCAAAAGGATAGGAAAATATGCAAAACAGATAAGTAAAAAACAATTAAATTCAAAAGTAATCAGAATTATTTGCGAATTTATCAAAAAGTTTTTTCCTAAAAATTTTAATTTCTCAAAGATGTGAACAATTACCATCATGTGTACAGCATTCAGAAGCAGTTTCATGAGGTAAAAATATCGTAAACTTTTCAAAACCTTCTGCATGACTCCGTTCCAATACTGAATTTGTCTGCTTAAATTTCATAAATTGAAAACACATAAATTACCAATACAAGAGAGAAGAATTATCTAAAATTCCACCAAAGAGAAATTGAAAAAGAGAACTTAGAAATATAAGTGATTTGCTGACTTACGAAATATATAGAAAATTTTCAGTGCAAAATTATTTCGCTTAAATTAAAAATTTCCGCTTCTCTGCAGTGAATTTTCAAACTGGGCAGCTACATCAACGAAAGCTATAAAATAGTTGGTTAAACGACTGATGTTCTTTCGTGAGAAAATGCTAATTAAGATCCGAAGTTTCAATCTATTACTTAATGATGCGATGGTATGGTATTTATAATTTAAGCTTGAAATTACCGCTACGACTGCTGCGGTGAAATTTTTCAGGAATATATCTTGTATGGTTTGTAAGACATCAAAACAACTCGTAATACTATCAGCTAAAGTTCTTGGAGACTGCTGTTCACATAATAGATTCCAAGCATTGCTCCGTACATCCAGGCGATATTTAAGGGGTTTTTGACGATGAAAATATTGAAGAACCTAAAAAAAATAAAACAGTACAAAACATTTAGGTAAAGTGACAGTAAATTTTAGAAAATATATAGGGAAAGAGACTTTATCAAACGAATAATTTTGGAAGGCATCGGTCATCGATTCAGTTCCTTTTGCAGCATTCCCGCTTCTTACACCTGTTGCTTGTTTAATGTACTGAAAAACTGATCAGATTTACATGTGATGCTGGAAAAAAAACATTCTCAAATTTTAACAACAACACTTAAATCTTGCAAGGACATTTCAAAATGTGAAATAAATCCAAATTCCAAAGTCATTTAAAATACCTACCAACATGAATATTTTTTTAAGTGCCAA
This sequence comes from Dipetalonema caudispina, assembly GCA_013365325.1. Classification (NCBI taxonomy): domain Eukaryota; kingdom Metazoa; phylum Nematoda; class Chromadorea; order Rhabditida; family Onchocercidae; genus Dipetalonema; species Dipetalonema caudispina. Next base: position 250,701 of record JABVXV010000040.1, on the reverse strand, counting down.
CTTTTAAAGCTTTTGTGAACTTTATAAGGCCCAAAGAACTGAGGATATGCTCAGAGTTTAAACTGAAGTCACCCAGAATTAAAAAGTTTTGCTGTTTTATAACAAGGAATCAGTCAAAAAATTTGAAGAAAAAATAATTTCAATCTATTATGTATAACTATTAACTTTCCTTATTTACATTATATATATATGTTAAAATTTCTCTATTAATCTTGTTAATCTAATCCCTTAAGTAAGTAGGGAAAAAAGAACAAAAGTCCACTTACTTCAATAATCAACTGCAAATCGAATTTCAGTTCTGCAGCGGAACGTTTGTTCTTTGCCGTAAATGGTGGCGTCTGTGATAACCAACTAGTGAAACTGACTAGATCCTTTCTAAAATTATGGCTATTAATGTTCAGAAACTATTGGTTTCCCTTGTTTTTTAAGATTTCACTATCTTACTACTTTTCATGACCATCTAATTTTTTAACAACTTACTATTTTGCAACTTATTCTCTACTGATTCAAAAGTTACAGTCATAAATTTTGGGACGCCTTTTCAAAAAAGCTGAAACTATTTTACTCTCTGATCTTGACCGAAAGCTGAAAAATGAACCTGTTGCGTGTAGCTACCAAATGCATTTCGTTAATTTTATTGATAATATCTTCCGCCAAATTCTGAAAACCTCTAAGTTCTTTTAACGAAGCTTCTTCATCACTTTCTTCAGCATACTTTCCGTAAGGATATACATCAACATCGAATAGGCGTTTCGGTAAAAGCTTTTCACTGAAAATACAACAACGATCTCAACTTTGATGTTGAAGCCCAAAATATAAGGGTAAGACTTCATTTCTATAAATTGTCCATGAACGAATTTTTCGATATTACAACTCAAAACCTATCAATTAAATGAAAAATATCTTTAAGCATCAAAATAAAAGTCAAAATATAGAGTAGGAGTACACATAAAGTGATTTATTAATTCTGGTTTCGAAACACTTACGTTCTAGAATTACGTAACGCGCATTGTGCTTCGATAAATAACTGTTTCATGTTATGCTGCAATGCTTCTGCCCCAGGCAGGAGCTCTCTGCCAATGCTTCCAATTATATCACTGAAACTTCGGAATTCATTTCTATTTCCAGTTACATATTCTAAGGTGATCCCGATTATAACCGTTAAAACCTTTGAAGACAATGCCAGTCATTTCATAGTAACCAAAGAACTTCTTCTAGCTCCCATAAAATAAACAAGCAAAAGTGCAGTCAGTTTTACACACAGGAACGTTAAACAAGCATTCATGCACTGATCAACAAAAAATCAAGTAAAAATCAAACCAATTAAGTGGATACTGACCCAAAACCTCTGTTTGCCCAATCAGTCATTTTCTTCCATTCCGTTGGTTTTAGTACGTTACGATAAAAATTCACCAGCTCTGGACTTGCTTGTCCCGTCAATATCATATTAATAAAACATTCTCCAAGATTACAATTTGAGGGATTTTCTTCACCAAAAGAATTGAATTTTTCATTAAATTCCTGAAAAATGATGCTCTTTACAAACTAAAGGAAAGCTTCTCAAACGTTTATTCCCACCATTTCATATGACTCAGAAGATCTGACCTGTACGCAATTCTGTGTGAGAATAACAACGGCTTGGCATTACAAAAACATAGCCTCAGCATTCATTTCAGAATAACCTGCTGCAAAATATAGTCGCCACATATATACAGCCTTTCTTAAGAAATTCTGCTAATTGAACTCGCTCGAAATATTAAAGCAAACACATGACAAAATAAAAATTTGGCCAACACCTTCGACTGATCCTCCCAATCGATAATTGCTCGAGCAAATGCTTCAGAAACAAAGCACACGTAAAAAACTAATTTCAGCCATCTGCAATGCAAAAAGTCCAAAAGAAACTCTAAAAATTCAAAAACAAAAATTACAACTTCAAAATTTTTTCTAGCAATATCATGAGTGAGGATACTTTTTCAGACAATAGAGTTGTGATTAAAAATAATCTATGAAGATACGGAGGAATAAGGTGTAGTGATAAGAATAACATTCATATAAAAATCCAGAAACAGACTGAAGTTGAACAAACCTGCGAGCAATGGTCCATATTAGGCCGTTTTTTAGATAGCCTAAACTATCGATGTCGAAACCAATTACCTGAGTATTCATTCCTAGATTACCTGCTAAAAAAATGCTTTGAAGTGGAATGAGAGATATGTAAAGAACTGTACTTTGATCTTTATTGTAAAACTTCTGATAGTTCAAGAATTCATTCTAACCACTCGAATATTTTATAAAAATTTATGAAACTACTCAATTCTTCAAGAATTTATTCTGTAAAATTGATACTACGTGTTCATTACAACTTGATTATGAACATTATCAAATGAGCAAATTTCACCACCTGGACTGAGCTGGCCCATACTGGAATATACCACCATCAATTGGTCTCGCTTGGACGAAAAAAACATGTCGCCTACTGTTATTGAATACGGGTCGCAATTGCCTAAACAGTGCAAAAGTCTCGGAAAAAGTAATGTCGAGACCGCTTCATAATTTTTTTGCGATCATATCTTTACGAGAAGTAATGTAAAATGTGGAATAGAGAATCCATTTACGGGAACCGGAATGTACTCCCTATTCAAAGCATCATTTATATGAATGAAAAAAAAAATTGAGTTGGGATTTTCACAATAATACAGAAAAACGCACCAAAAAAGTGGAGTGGCGGTTCGATGGAAGCAATAGGAAGAACACCCGCTGCCAAAATAATGATAGCATTTTCTACATTAAGCGCGAATAACAAAGTTCCAAGAACACTGAGATTACTGCTGTCACAGAATGATTTCATCGCTCTCAGCTGATTCAATTCTTCTGATTTATCATTCAGACTTTCGCTTTCTGACAAGTCACCAAGCTGAAAATACCTTTTTTTCAACAGCGTTTTCCACAAACGGTCTTCGGGAAAAAAAAAAATGTTTCCAAAAGCTGATTATAATATCTAGTGCATTCTCCTTATGAATCTTTTCCCCTCAGCAGCTTCAAGCAAAGTTAGACATCACTTTTCCACCAATTTTTACTTTATAAATGCTTATAAGTCATGGAAACAGAGGATTTGTTAACTTCTTAAATTAAGTTAACAGGACAAGCTGGAAAACTTAGGACTTGAATAATGATCAAAATTTCTACAGACAACGACTAAACATCGAATATGATTTATGCAGAGTGACAAGTCAAAACAGTTACTTACTGCGCCGGAAAGTGCGTCCTCACTTATTAGATTCATGTTCAATTTTTGATTAAATTGTTGCCATCTCATCCGCGTCACACGAGTTTTCATCCTAAATTCAAAATAAATCAGCAAAATTTTAAATGTGGAAAAATGCTTCACTACTGAATTACCACCAAAGTTAAATATCTTTAAGTTAATTTTTAATCGGAATTAATAAAATAACATCGAAGCAGTTAACAAACAAACGAAATCAGCTCTTCCACCTGACAGTAAACCTGACGATTCCTTTCTCAGCATCTAGCAGATGAATACAACCGTCGCTAAAAGCTGTCGCGAGAACCTGAAATTAGTATATTAATATCAGACTAAAAAAAGTAAGCATTTAGATTTCAAATTGAATATCAAGATGTGATGTTTACCTTGCCATCAGGACTCCAACACATCGTTTCCAATCTAATTTCACCTTCCGATTTGACTCGATCCAACAACAGTGGTTTGACATCATAGATGTCCCTCTAGAAGTAATAGAAAATCAGGGATATAAACTCCCTTTATTCAATTTGTTTACTAAAAATTAAAATCAAATGACGAAATTGTAATAGACAAATCAAAACTAAAAGACACATATTTTGAAGAATTTTATAGAAAATCTTTCATACTTCAGAGATATAAACCAAATTTACCTTCCATCCATGTCTCCAATGCAAACGTCGTACACATACTTCACCCTTTTGAGAACCTAAGGTCAATAAATCAATAGTTGGATTCCATAGAGCTTGATGAACCTGAAATGATACGCTTCTTCCATGTAATGATATCGAAGGAAATTAAGTATAAGCATTCATGGGATAAAATACACAATAGTATAACCAAATTATCTGGATTTTAGGCTTTACGACTGGGTTACCTGGAATTCAGATTTTATGGTAGTTACTATCAGCTCGTCTGACAGTTCTGTCTCTGTCAACGATATAACCTAAAGTACACAAGAACGATAACCTTGAAAGGAGAACGGCGACTTAAAACTGTTTTGCCCATTAAATCAGTTGGGATGCAATGGCTTGACGCACATACTGAATCCATGATTTCACTTTCCAAACCTTTTTCTGCAACGATAAATAAGCTTCTACTAAAAAGAATGACAATAGGTAACATCTAAAAATATAAAGTGTAAATAAGATAATTTGAAATTCTGGCGCACGTAAAATGCATGAAATGCGTAAAATGTATTTTACGTAACAACGTAAGTAAAATGCTTGAAGCAGTACAAATACGTGAATATATTTCAATAAGTGAAAAATAAGAAGATCTTAAATTAGTAAGATATGCACACTCTAACCAGGGAAACTTTGTTTCAACTGATGCCAAAGATGTCAATGATGTACTGGTATCATAGATATATTTGAAATCAATGATATCACTCATCTCTATAATCTGTGATACCAGGAGCTGTATGCTATTTTCCTGCAGTGATTCGAAAATGAATAGTTGTTTTTAATAAATCATAATAGTCCACCAACACTACTATCTGCTGACACAATACCAGAGAACTCTTAATGCATTGTTGAATTACCGACTGCAACGATTGAAAGATCATCTATTTTGCTCAATCTCATCAACTATTAAATTCATCTCGAACCTTTTATGGAACTAATTTTTTGAAAAAATCTTTAGTGGAGGCGTGAGGAAGGAGGAAAACGAAGAGAAAGAAATACGAACTAAAAAAACAATAAAAAAAGGATAAGCGCACAAATGATTTATGGTGATTTCAATGGTTTTGGGAGCCAATATGCGGTCATCTTAGCCTGTAGAGTAGACAGGAATTACTTCATGTGACCGTAGTGACATCTTATCCCATGTCCTCGTAACATCAACTAGTCTCCTTTAACGCCTTCCCATATCTTTTGGCGCATTACTTTTATCATCTCTAGTATCATCAATGATGAAAATCCTTAAATGCATCCCAAAGATAACAGTTTTGATTACCTATGCTGATGACAACTTTTGTCAAACGGGTCAGATAGAGTGATTTTTAGTCAGCAATGAGGAATGGAATTCTCCAACTCAGTCAAAGTTATTCAATAAAGACAAAGTAGGCCATATGAATGAGGTAGGTAGCAGCGCAATCTCACATTATTTAGCTGCGTGACCTTTTGAATTTCCAGAGTGTAGCCTCACGATCATAACAGTTCTTTCTATAAGTTTGTTTTCTTGTTTGGAATTAAAAACTCGGCTTTTTCCTTTTACTAATTTCCCACAAAATGCTTCCATCACTGTTAAGCTATATTCACTATCTGACCAACTATGTCTCCCTCTTTGTCTCTCATTCCTTGAAACAATGCTTATAGATCAAAATGTTCCTGTATTTTAAAGATACTTTTCCTTTAAAGCTTCGAAGCTAAAGCTTCGAAGAGAAATCGAACTTTTCGTACTCTAATCCTTAAAATAATCGATAGAAAGAAAAAATTGGAAATAAATAATAGGATAAGATAAAAAGCAATCCAGAAAGAATTCATTTACAATAAATATGAAAAGGAATAATATGTAACCTAACGATCAAAAATGTCACATCTAAGGTTCACACAATACCATTACTGTTACAGTGACACTTCTGATAAACAACACTATGATTATGATTGAACAAAAAGTGCAATTTCAGTTCATTGCAATCTCTTTCAAATTCAGTTTTACAGACCTAAACTTCAACCAGTCTCATCATATTGAGTTTAAATCCAAGAAAAAACCATACCCTTCTAAAAAGATGACATTTGTAAAAGCTCACATATCACGTTGGAATGTCGCGATGAACATTTCAAGACGATTCTGAATGTTTTCCTTTTTCTTTCTACTTTTCCCCACCGAATTATTTTTATTCAGTCAAATAATTGGTGAGGTAAGTCTCATACTACGTGTTACGTAACACTCTCTAACTCTCAACAACAAAATGAAGTTCAGTAATTCAACATTTCCAATTACTTCGAAAACAGCATTATTCTTTTGAAGTTGCAAACACCATTGTATAGTCAAAACTGATCTAACTATTTAATTCTAAATTACAAAAATTCATAAATCATTCAACACACTACGCCTTCAACAGAGTACATGAGCTTAAATTTTGAATTGCTGTTATAGGAGTGCAATACATGCTCCGTCATTGCATCATGGTAAAACTCAATACATGGCACTGGTTGAATAGGTAGACATACTAAAAGCTTCCACGAAAAAACAAATTTAGGAGAATAACAAATGAAATTTCAAGCTTTTGAGATAAGGCGTAAGAACCTATGCAGTAAGCACCTAATGAATCTTGATCGTTTTGTGTGCATTTTAAGAATAAGCAATTTACTTCACAACTTTAAAGCACCAATTATTACATGGAAATAGTTATGAAGTAGAAATTTCAGTTATTTGATCTTCCACTATCTTATGATGTGCCAAACTTTTCCTTTTGCATTTCATTGATCTTCCAGAAGTTGCCTGTTTTCATCAACTCAAATTGTTTCTGCAATCTTAGTCTCCTTTCTCGTCTTTTCTTTGACTTTGAAATTTCGATCTCTGGTTCATCACCTGTACTCATTGTTTGTAGATCCTGGAAAATGTGAATTGACTTACTCAACAAAATTCGTAAATCGAAGAAATATCGAACTGCATATATTCTTATAGTTTGAAAAAAAAAAAGGATTACTGACATACTTAAAGCAAATCTCACCTGCTCAGCACTGAGATCATCGTCTTCCTCTTCTTCCCAAGTACCTGTACTACCGATAAATGGACTGTTTTCGGCGGAAATATGTGATGAAGATTGTGATTGTTGTTGTGCTTCTGTAGTACTAGTAGTTACTTCCATTCCAAAGTTTATCGATGCTTCGCTAAGTGAATTCAACGATGATTGGTGTTGCTGTAATGGACAAAGCTGGAGCGTGGATATTAACTTAAATATAAGTAAAAAAATTCTATCAACGTCCAAAATAGGTTATATATACATGTCCCCAAATATCCTAATTGAATTCTAAATAACATGTTCGAAAATTCAAATATGCAGTGGAAGACATCAGAGATACCTCAAATGCAATTGCCATTTGATTGAGAACAGCTTCCATATCAGGAGTACCATTTTCTTCACCAGAACCATTCTCATTTTTCCTCCTTTTCTTGTGTTTAGTTCGCTTCTTCAACATTTTTTGCACTTCGGACTCATCACTTGAAATCACTTCTTCGACATGTTTATGCCTTCTAAAACATTACTATTGTTAAAACTTGATAAAACATGGAAAAAATTTGTATTTTGCCCTATCAAATTGTCACTATCTTTAAATTAGTAGGTGATGGGAAACTCATACCAGTTTACAATTTAATATTTATTTGATTCTACTGGTATAAAAGATTCAATCATATCTCAGTTTACAATTCTAAATTTCGATCAGGCCCTACTATTAAATTTCTTGAAAAAATGTACAATACTCACGAACAACAAAATTTTTTATATCTTCCAAATTTGTTTTGAATATATTGAAAACCAACATCAGAAATTCCTAGCCCATCAAAATATCAATTCTTTAGAAGTGATAAAGTCTCTGAGTTCCTTGGATAAACTTACTTCTTCGATCGCCTTTCTTTTGCAGCTCTGTGCAGTGCCTGTACGTATGATCCGCGTTCAATTGGATAGCCACGAGTCCTTTCGAAAGCTAAAAATCGAATCTTCTAATACCACATTTAAAATATTCACTATACTAAACTATATATATGTAAATACGTATAAATTACCATCAATGGCATCATGCGAAGACCACCCCAAACGGTCAATTAAAAATCGACATATCAAATAACCGCTTCGATTAACACCATTTGTACAATGGACGCCGATCATCATCTCTGGAATTTTTATTTATATAATATAAAAACTAATTTCAAAGAAAACAGTTATAAACAAGTTGGAATGAAGAGATAAGAATATATGCAGCAATCTCGAGCAACCTCAATCCGTGTTAAAATGTTCGTAACTGATAAAACTATTTCCGGTGAACCATACAAATATCAAGTGTAGAATTAAAAAGTGGTTAATAAGTAAACACGAAATCTTCGACCAATTTTAGTTTCTTATTCTCTTCTTAAGTTAAGTTATAAGATGTACCGTTATCAGCATTTGATTCCAAAAAACTGTCCACAACAGCATTGAATGCATCCACGAGATCGTCTCTTTCAATAAAACCTCGACCAGGACAGTTAATTTTTTCATATAAAATGCACATTCCTTCGATATCACTGCGTTCATAGTAACGATCCGTATCCGTCAAATCAATGATAAGACCTATTTGAATCCCTTTTTCGCCCAACTGGAAAAGTTTGTTTTAGAAACTATAATCATCTCTTCTTTATATGTGAAAGAATAATTTCTTCATAGAAAAAAAGTTGGGACAGTTATTTTTAGCTCTGTGAGCAGCATAAAAATATTAACATATTAGTCAAAATTAAACATTATAGACCAAGTAGAAGGAAAAAAAACGAAATATGGAATATAAAATAAACTTATAAATTAAACTTGTGAGATCGGATTTAAAACTGCAGAGAGAAATCCATTCGATAACTATGCAGTATTCGTTGACTTAGAAAATGAAATGTAATACCACCAACATTAATCAAAACGTCACTGCCTAGATCGACTTACTTTTTGTAGAAGATTCAAGGTAGTGAATCGCTTCTCCTTCGGTATTTTCGTTGATAATGTTGTGCTAAGAGGTGTTTTGAAAACCAAAAACCGTGTATTTGGTATTGGTAAACCAACTGGTTCATAGCGTAACCATCTAAAAGAAACTTTCTGGAAAGATTTTACACATGTGAAATAAACTAAATTCCTGAAAAAAGACTTTAACAATTGAGATAATGTACTAAAGCGCATTTATCCAATTACAGCATGCACTTATACCATTTTTATTACAATGAAAAGACATCGACGGAATAAGGAAAAGTGGAGAAAGCGGACTACTTTTCTCTTAAATCCATCGTTTACTGGAAAGAATTTTGCCGTTTCGCTTACCGTTCATTTCCATCTAACATATGTGCCTTTATGAATAATTAATGTTTATACCCGTTTCCCCGTCCTCTTATCCGGTCGAGAATTGTGTTTGGATAAATCCTCAATGATTTTGCTGGGACTCTTGCCAAGCGACAAGGCAATAGCTCTTTGCGCTTATAATAATGAAAACAAACAGAATAAGAAATGGAGAATGTTATTCAGCTCTTCGAAGCCGGCATACATGAATTACGAAACAAATTATTGAGTTTCGAATAAAAAACTTATCGTTTGTAGAATACACTTCTGATAAACCAGCAGAAAACCGGTACTATTATGCGTGGTAATCCTTCAAAAGGGGGATTTCGACTTTAGAAATGATCATAGAAGCAGCACTATCTACATTATCCTACTGTTACCACCAATATAATATGTAGAATTACTTCTCACCACAGTGCAACAACCGTTACTTATGCTCGATAAATCCGTAATTTTGTAGAAACTAAATGATATAATCAGTGCACCCTATATCTAATTATTGCTACTCCGTACAATTTGTAGAAACTATCTACATTTGGAAAGACAAAGATGATAATTAATATTCATTACCATCCACTTCAACAGATTCTTGGTTACTCTTTAAATTCCTTCTTTCCAATGAAATCGTTTAATAAAAAATCTGTTTATTAACAAAATTAAGCAAGATTAAACGGCTACTAGCTCATTTTTAGGAAATATTTCAAGCTCTTAGCCTCCCTCCTGTTATATAATGAACGTTTTGAGAGTGACAAAGTTGCCCTAAAGGGTCAATAATAAATTCAATTAAAATAGGAAATTGAATTGTAAATTGGAATATGAGGATGAGAGTAACAATAATGATATCAAATGAAAATCTCACTGTTTTGGTACCACTCGACTGGTTCGTCCCATTGCATACCCAAACAATCTCGATGAACTGAACTCCCTTCTCTAATATCTTAAACCCAGCAAGTCACTCCAACAATACGCCTTCGCTCAATTTTAACGTCTCCTCTAAACCGTAAAATTATGGTGGTATGATTATGAAACATCAATTGTCTCCAATAACAAACAAGTTGAACTGATTAATCTTCATCCGTATTATGGTCACGTTCCGGTAGATTCCGATGAGTTATAAAAGAGGTATGAATAAACATAACATATATTGCAATTCATTCTATCATATATTTTCATCTTAAAATAGAGACATTACGTCTAGGTGACCTTTCAGAGTTGCATAGTTCATCATCCTTCTTAATTGTCTATAATCAGTCATTCTTCTTCCTCTTCTATCGGTTACTTTAAAGTTATCTTGGTCCTGCTAGTTTCCTCTATCAGTATACAAAATATAAGAATCTTCTCAACGTTATTTGTTCTTGATAGAAATTTTCTTACGAAAAATTATTAATCAATCAAAAATGCATATTTTTTCAAATTTAAAAGATGATAAATGGATAATATTATATTTTTAGTCAATTAAAGATGAATATAACATTAGTAAATATTAAGCAAATTTATTTTCATTATCAAAATCCAATAAGCAAACGAAGTTATTCATTTGACATTAAAAAAAAGATAATGAAAATGTCATTATTCGATTATATGTCTTATTTTGATCAGCATTTTATCACATAATCAATTCATCAGCTTTATTGTATTCGATTTAATTAGTCTTGTTATTAAAATTTTTCAAGATTATCCGTTCTCATATGTTACGTTCTCCATTTGCCTCAGATATCACCTTATAGAATTACAACAATTATAATTGTTGTAACAATGACTCGATATATCTACCTCATCTTCTACCTCTCTTATTATTTAACTTTTGTTTATTTTCTTCTGTGCTATTTTTGCATTAATACAAATTGTATAATAACTAAATCTAAGCTCTTTATCCACTCATAGTTAAATATATTTTAGAAGATATATTCCAAGTGATCGATGATTGATATCATACCTAAAGTTATGCGTAATTGTTTGTTTTATGTTAGATTGCTAATATTATAAATCTGTTTTGCATCATTTTTTATTTCTAAAAAATTAGCTTAGCTATAAATTATTGTATGTGTGCAACTTCGTTATAATAGTTGAAAGGTCACGGATCAATCCACATTTATACATTCCTTTCAACGTAACATGCGTTAACGCTTCACTTGAATTCGTTTCAATCACATCTTTCGATCCTATTAATCAGAATTCCCTTTACCTTATTCATTTATTTACAGTTCCATCGTTTTGTTTTTTTTTTTTTATTATAGCAAATTTTAGTACACAAGTAGATTTGATGTACTCAGTTATTGTACCTTGTGAATTAGCATTGTGAAGTTTAAAAATTTATGTCTTTTGAAAAATTAATTTTTGCTAATTGCATAGCGTCGTTTTTTCTGTTATTATAATACCCTTATAATTGGGTAAATTGTCTAAAAAAAGAGTTTTTTAGCAAGCTTTTAACATCTTTTCCTCTAAATTTATGAAATTGTGAAGAAAGATTGCTTTTGTTAGACATTTTCATTAGGATACCAACATTTGGCAATTACGAATTACCATAAAGAGAGAATCATTTGAAATGAGTACCATAACAGTTTGTTACTGTCATCTTTGTCCTTCCGTAAAAGTAAACATTCCTTCGATATTACAATATTCCAAGTTTTATCACTGAATCAAAATTTTCAGAAAGTAATCCTTCGGTTTTTGAATGCTCATTTTCTTTGCTTTCAACTTCTCTTCCTTTAATTTGCACTATCAACGCTTCTCAATTTGTTGACATGTGATTATCAGCCTTTATTGCTTGCAACATTTATAATATTAACTTCACTTTACCAAATCAAAAGTTTTTCTCACGTATAGCAATGAATTCTTTTCCATTGCTAAATCATAGTACTATTTACATTATCAAGTAGAAATAATTATGTAAATTTGTTTCTTTTCTAATGTAGAAAGCTAATAAAATTGATTATTTTCAGCATTTCTGAAGTGGAATGAAAGAAGAATTAACTGAATAAGACAAGAAGAAAAGGAAGTGAAATGATGTTTCGAGCATTCAAGTATTTTATTTTACAACGATAATAATTTATTAGCAATCTTTTGTAACAAATTTTGGAGAAAATAATTTGTAACAAATAGTTTGTTACAAATTATTTGTTATAAATATTTAATTTTGAAATACCCACGAGCAATTTTTTCTCTCTCTGAAATCTGTGCAATTCAAATTTTGAAAGTGAATGCATCAATTGTTTTTTAAAATTAAATGAACCACATTTCAGTACTATGGGATTTTTTTAGTGCTATTATAAATTTGTTAATATTTTATTGCAGGAAAATTTACTGTAGAAAATCATTGGCGCATTACAGTTGCACACTTTTGCAACGTTTATATGTCTACAAAAAATTGTTTCGCCTGTTGACTGATCAGACAACTGATTGGAAATTCTAACATGTTATTGCGAAATTCCGAGAAATTACTACTGCCAAATTTTAATTCATGTTCAATGGTGTTTGCAAGAATAGAAAAGAGATAGGTAATTTTCTTGCAATTACCCACCAAAATTGCTCGAATTAGAATTCTCAATACAAGATCGTCATATGTTTAATAAATGCATGATCTTTTCAGAGACTTTTCAAGTAGCATTTTGTAGCGAATATACCGGATGGATTTCACTTTCTGTTTTAATCTTCCTTTTTTCGATTCAATCATTCCAAAGCATATAACTTGTAAAAGGGCTTCATCACTGCTTACTATCATTTGTCTAAATTTGAATAATGCAAATTCCAAAAGTGAAAACAATTCGCTTTTTCAGAGCTTTTAAGCATCTTTCAAAAAATCATTTCCAGGTCTTCAAGTTCAATGGTTAAAAGTCCAATATAGAACTCGTATGTCAGGGAACAGTTTGTTTTGATTGAAATGAACAATTTCTGCAGTAAAATAAGTTGACAGATAATAGCGCCACATTAGATATGCAAGCAACTGATACACATACGATATGTTACGATCGGAATCACTAAAACTTATATTTTCATCCGTCAAATTACTTTGTTTATCAGATATTCAGTTAAGTGCTAAATGTTTCAGAATCTCAGCTAGAACGGGAAGCATAATCTTCTCTTAAAATTTCCAGAAATATCATATTCGTCGATTGCATCATGATGGAATTGTAAGGTTAAAGTTCATATGGAATGATACGAATTTCATCAAAAAAGTCTCAAAGTATTGAAATATACTTCTGCAATTAAAAAGCATATTGTTTTAGCTAGACACAGATGAAACTGACTTCTTTTCGTTCATTTTCTTCTTTCTTCTGTCCATCATCAGCTACTACTTGTTCACTTTGATTAAAATTTTGTTTATCTATAATTAAATTAATTTTATCGAACAACGCTAAGCTTTCTTCTATCTTTTCATTTTCAAAAGAAAACCCATGCGAAATTTCAGATGGAATATAAAGAGTGAATTAAATTTAAATGAAAAATTTGCAGAAAAACTACCACTTCTATGTTTTTCAGATTTCCAACTTTTCCGTTTTTCTGCTGGCTCTTCTTTATTTTCACGATTGGATCCTTTAATATCCGATAGTTGTTTTTGCTTTGCAGATTCCTGATCCTTACCTTCCGATTCTCCACCTCTATTATCATTTTTTGCGGATGGTTCATCCTTTCGAGAATGTTTCTCTTTAGCAGAATGACGGTTTTCAGATTCTTTCGAGTTCGGATTCGATTCCAGCTCTTTCTTCTTCTCTTTATCATCGAGCTTCTTCACTTCACTTAATTTTCTTCCATCTGATTCTTTGTTTTCACCAGTTTCTTTAAACTTCTAAATTCGGTAAAATCACTTTTTCTGTTAATATTTTATCTTTTAATGCCATACTAAACTGAATTAAATTTGAAAACTCTATAAACTCAGCTTTTTATACAGACATGTGAATGTGAAGGCATTTCAATATCGGTTTCACCGTCCCTATTGAATACACCAATTTCGGAATTATCTCTCAAGGAAGGCTGTGTCGGTTCAACAATTAGTTCTGCAAAAATCTTTCGGTTTGGATGAACCATCAAAATTTTCACATAAAATTAAGAGCAACAAATTTGCATTCAGATCAACTTTTGGTAGTTTAGCAAGCCAAATGATAGTAACAGTACAATTCAATCATATCGGGGTCAATGCATTTCAGTTTATTGAAAGCACTGCAATGTTTGTTGTAAAATTGACCTTTTTTCTTGGAACAATCGGTGATAGCTGAAATGACAATAACAATAGCAATGAATATGAGATATGATGATGCAATTAATGCTTCACTTAGCACGGAATACATTTATATCTAAACATAATTAATTATATTTAAAAATGCTGCATTTAAGACCAATAAGTTATGTCTAAGAACTCTTCATAGATTGATGCTTTATTTAAGATATTTTAAAATCTTTTGATGAATGCTTTTCGATTTGTTGATAGTTTCAAAATTTTTTCGTTACAGATAAAAATACATCAATGTTATGTTAACTGTTATTATTAACATTCAGCTTATCATTTCTTATTTACTCGTTTATTTTTCTTGAACTTAAATTTCTTCCTAATTTTGTTCGCATATTCATAAGTGACTGAACGAAACCTTTAAAATTAATGGTGCTGTTTTTTCCAAGCTTTTTCTCCAAGCTTTTTATGTTAAATCTATTCTTAATTTTTTGAGGAATGAAATTCTAAAAGATTTTAAATTTCAATCTGTCATTTCATGTTAATAGTATAACTTTCCTCATCCTACATCAGCATGAAATTGATTACAGGATAAAAATTTAGCTTTTTTTAAGACACCGCTCACAACCAAACATAAAAATGAAGTACTCTGTGACTTTAAAATTTTTTCAACTTATAGAATGACATTCGTGATGATAGGAGCGCTTTTACGCATCACAGAGTATGTGCCTGACACGCAACAAATCACTTTGATTTAATTGTTTAGTGCCCAGAAGTTTCTTATAAATTACTTCATTTAAAATATCTTAAAATTTCTACATGAACGATTATCGACTTTTTTTTTAATCGCAAGAATGAAAATTTCTGAAGTTTTCAACAGGAATTTACATTTAACTTATTGTTTCTTATTTACTCATTTACTTTTCTATAACTTACGAATTTATCCCTAATTTTGTTTCTGAGGACACAATTGGAATTGATTTCGTGGACTATTTCAGGACATGAAAGTTAAAGTTCAGTGAATGACCAGTAGTAATTGAATAATTACGGTTTTAGGTGACTTTCTTTACTTTGATAATAAAGTATGAACTTCAGATATATTAAAAGATATAATATTGTTCGTATTCTGAAAGTTTTCATCTTCTATTGACCACCTTCTGCTGTTAGTAATTTTTTTTCAAATTTAAGCTAATAATGCAATATTAACAGCTTTTATTAAATGCCAAACAAATGTTGTTGTTCAGGTACTTGGATCGAATTTAGTTTCTCATTTATTTATTGGCTTTCTTTATGGCTATTGGATTAGCCTAGCTGCTTAGTAATATGCCTATAAAATTTTAGGCATATGGAGAAATTGACACTTCTCAGTTATTCCGTTGAAGTAGCTTGCAATATTCCGGAAAAAAAGAGATGGCGACTAGATTCAATGTATATATATTGAAATTTAATGTTAAACTATTCTTGTCTTGAACATATCATCAAATTTATCATATATCGATTCAGCAATATTTATGGAAATCAAAATATCACTTCAAGGCTTATTGTTAAATTCAATTCAATGATATAAATTTATTCTTCTTATTCTTGTTATTTCAGTCCGAAAAAAAAAGACGCCTTTAGTTTTTATGTTACTTTGCTAGAAAAGATTCGTACTTTTTTGATTTTGTCTTTCAGGTATACTTGTAATTATTCATTTCATCAATGTCCAACACGTGGTTGTAACTTCATTGGAGTAATAAAAAAGTTTAGACAATGAAAGATTCCTGACCTTTCACAGGAAATTTCAAATAAGCATGCCAGACTTTAAGAAAAAGATATCAGATTCTCAATTTATGATTTTTCATGAAAACCAAGTGTTTAGATGTAAAAAATGGAGAAGTGTTAGACAAAAAATTCCCATTTTTGGAAGTTCAAAGTAAATTCCTATCGCAAATGCCAGCAATGTTCCATTATAATGTCATTTCTCAAATTTTGATTCATATTTATATAAATTTACAAACCATTCAATTCTTCGTCTATCCTTCCTTTCTTTTTCATTTCGTATTTCTTGTACACTTTGACTTGATCATTATGGAAGCGATGAATTATTTAAAATGGTTTTATCAAAGATGAAAATTAAAAAATCTACCTGGTGTAATGAGTCTCGATATATGGAAATAAAAGTAATAATTCTTGAAAAGAATTTCTTCCCTATCCATAATTTTTAAAAAGTGATAAACGGAAATTCTAAAACAAGAAATGCGCGAATTAATTCTAACAGTAAAAATAGTGGTAATTTCAATATTTATGTAATATACCATTGAGTAATAGAAGTATCTCTTAAAAAGTAAATGTAAGAAAGGGTTGAAAATGTAAAGTTTATCACCATTGAAATCAATGCAAATTCTATCATTAGATCGATATTCAATAATGGGAGTCATTAATTCAACGTGAAATAAATATGAAGTCGTGCAATGCTGTTTGTTTATTTCTTTAAAAATTATCTTGTTTACATTCTAGACGTGACTTCTCCTCGTATTTTTGTACCATTTCTGCTACTGATTTCAATAATTTGTATTCTCCAATCATTTTCTTTTCTAGCATCATTTCATCACAACTTTTATGTTTGATAGGAATCTGATGACCTTCACCATGGCTGTGTGGACAGCAGTGTCTACTAATCCAACTCTTTTCCTTCAATGAAATTGATTTGTCATCAACATTTGATTCAAGTTTATCTGGTAATTCTTCGTTACCATTACCCATTTCAAAGTTACTGTTCGATTTGGACACCATATGATTCAAATTCAAATTTGGATTCAGATTCCCACGTGACTGTATAGTAGTGAGAGTGCTCGTCATCTGAGTAGTTGTGGTACCGATTTCTGCTACTGCCGTTTGTTCTTCCATTTTATCATTGTTTACTGAAACTGAAGAGAAAATTTTGTTAATTTATGGCAAATGGCTGTCTTTTCCATAATTTCCGTAAGAACAGTTTTCACTACATCTACTTTATCTGAAGAATATTAAGAATGAAGTAACTTTTGCTCTGTTCAAGATAGCTGATGCACAAAATAAACTATTGCTACGATCTTCGAAAATTCAAATTTCTATCCTGATCAATTTCTCTGAACAGAAATATGGTGCTAAAATATTTTATATTTTTAATAATTTTGATGATAAAGTTACCATTATCCGCAACATAAGTAATGAAAGTGGGTAATAGTTCAATCATTTTTTGCGAATTGTCAGCGATTTCTTTCATTTCCTAAGGATAATTACGTGGTAAACGTTAATATAACTAACACATAAAAAATAAATAAAGGAAGAAATTCGAATCGATTATTTCGAAAGATTTCTAATTCGTTAATAAATCTCAAACAAAATGTCAAAATTTTATTCAAGAGAGAATCTGATACGACTGGCAAATAAATTCATGATATCTAGATAAAGTTAATGATTAACAATGATTTGAGAAAACACCAAAAAACCTTCGTTTCTGCAATGTTTTTTCTTTGGCCCGAATCGCACCAACTCAAATTTAATCCTTTGTGACGTTTGGACGCTGTGGACGTTTCAGCCAATTTGTCGCAAGGATATAACCATTTTTGCTTCAATACTAAATTTACTTTATAATTAGATTTAAAAAATCTCGGTAACAAATTATTAAACCTTTTCGGCTTCCAGTGCTTTGCCTTTTGGCGCAATTTAAAATGCTTGAAAGCGCAACGCTCATTATACCACCAATAATTGCTGTAGCTGCTAAGAATCCATTTTCAGTAATATCCATCCGACCTGCAATTTATTTCTTTGGATAGCTTCAGGAAAATGGAAAATTTTTAGTGATAAGCTAAGAAAATCAGATTAACGAATATAAAATTGAGAAAAATAAGTTCTCAATCGATGAAAATTCTACAGTTTGTTTGTTTAAAATCAATTGTGAGATCGATGAAAAGATTCAAATCACAACGATTGGATAATAATGTTACCGGAAGTGCAACTGTAAGTGACAAAGTAAACAAGCTAAAATGAATCGTTGCTATGAAAAAGTCTCCTTAAGTAAATTAATTTTTTGCGCCTCTTTTGTTTTCCCGAAGGAAATGATTATAAAAGAAATGTCACAGAGCTTACTGAATCATTTTAATTTATTACAACCGGCACGTGAAGTAGCAGTGTTTTAAATTTCACGCAATGCATGCAAGTTTAACCAACTTACACCAATAGTAAGTTATTCATGAACGATGCTGCACGCATTATATTTTATTTTATCAAAACGGTGGAAGTGTTCATTGTGAACTCTTTTGAAATGTAGCACAAAGACTATATTCTAGCAAAGATTTTCAAATTTCAAAAATTAACTTGAACTTATGATCTGCATAAAAAGGTTAAATCATAGTTTGTATCACACTAGAAATGATCATTTACAAGAAGCTGTATCAACCATCTATCTGACATTTCAAAGTTCTATTAATTTCTGTAGCTAAATTCAAATTTCACATCATAAACGGTATTGAATAAGCCACTAATCTTCAGAGCATACAAAGGGAAATTCATTAGAAGAGAATCAAATTAGCACTCGAATCCAAACGAAATGATTGACTCCGCATTGGGCAGCAACGGCCATAATTCTGCCAATAATGGCGGAAATGGAAAAAGCGAAGATAAGCAAAATATTGGAACTATCCGTTGTAAACCGCGAAAAATTTTTCCATTGGCGAATGAAAGAATCGATGATTTGGTTTATCCAAACATAACTTATCATTACTCGGTGAGCAGAGATGCACGATACGTATACGTGATCGGTGAGGATCCCACGAAATTGCAATCTCAGCTCTTCGTATGGGATTTACATCGAGGGGCCGCTCGACGTTACGCAGTCATCAACTTGCCACCTTCTTTACAGATGAAACATCTATATGAGATCGATTCTCTGGAAGGAATATTGGTGTGTTGCAGTTCCGGATGCTTCCATGTCTACGCAGTTCGATTCGATCACTTCCAGGAATTAATTCGGATTCGGAAAACTCTCTTTTATCAATTGAACAACAATTCACATTTCTGGAGCTCTGCAAGAGCCTCTCCTGAACGAGGCATCATTTTCATGTCCCAACATGATCAGATTCGAAATTTCTATGTGGCCCAAATTGGTTTGGATACACCAGTGCGGTCTGTTTTCCTCACTGCACGCATGTCTGGCCTACGTTTTTGCGGTCAACCCTGGGTTGACGGTAACTACATGTATTTATTTGAAAGTTCCTCAATAACTACCCATGCAGAAATAAAATATTTAACAGGCCGTTTAGTTCGAGCCAATTTGCACACCGGTGAATTGGAAATTGTACGTACAAAAGCAACAGGCATCATTGGAAACAGTCTACCGGCTATTCAACAACAACAGCAACAACGAGTAGAACAAGAAGTAGCACAGGATGAAACATCACAGCAAGTGAGAAGTCCTGCTACACTTATTAGACGCGTGAAACACGTGGGACGAGATGGGTGGCTATGGATAATAGCGGAGTTTTTGGAACCCTACGATACTGTTAATCAGGATTCTGCTCGTTGTGAGGTGTGCTTACATGTTTATCGTTTACTTCTATAGAATTGTTTTCACGTTTATACAAACGTCAATTTTCTTCACTACTTGCGTGGAATATTCATTTCAATCCTGAAATACTTGATGGGAAACAGATAAGTAACTGAAAAAGTTTTGTGGTATGAGCAGCGAGGAAAGGTGCAAGAAGGAAACTATGATTCCGCTAGCAATGTCAAAAAAATTTTAGCTGTTTGAAGTGCTGTTTGCGGATCGACCGTCCTGAGCCTCAAATGACTGCCTGTACTTTAAAGGCATTTTTAGATTTCCGGTTTCTCGTCCTTTCAGGAAGTTATACTCACTTTTGATCTCATTTTGAATATCTTGCGATCTCTTTCTTCACTCATGTTCACTGTTAATAATAACTTTAGCAGTGGAAGCTTAAAGCTTTGCTGTTGAAGGATTGGCATTTTAGCTTCAGAAAATCGGAAGCTAATATAAACTTCTTGAAGCTTTTGAGAAGTGTTATTCGCTTTTTCGTTTTCTATATTACTTTTATTACTGCAACACCGTCAATGGCTTTTTCTGTGATCACTGCAAAATATTAGTAGTGGCACCCGAAATTTTCACATCACAAAAATTAGCTATGTTTTCGAGAAGTTTAGCATGCATTCCGGTCTTTTTGCTGTTGAAGTTTACCAAAGTGAACTAGATTAAAATTTCATTCCACATACTTGCTTAAATAGATGGACAGACTTCTCGGCCACCTTAAAGATTATCAAACGAGAAAGTCTTGCTTCTAAGATTTTTCTCATACTTCAAGATTTCGACAATTGATTTTCGAAAATTTGACTTTTCCTGGTTTCATATTACAAAGCATAGCAACTTTAACAATATCAATTCGTTGCAGATATGTGTTGTGGAAATGCAAACATTTACATGGTATCGTCTAGATTGGCTTCCAAAATGTAAATTCGATGAACTAACACTGGACGTCACTTACAACGGTACCGTGGTCATGCTTCGGAAAAAAATATTACAAATGGCTAATCAAGCGCAAATTGATTCTTTTCTACTGCTTTCCAGAAATCCGGAAACACTGCTCAAGCAAAGCTTTCGTGCTTTGATTACTTATTTTCCAAGTTGGAGAAATTTGAATAGGGAACAAATGCATTCCTTTGGCATACCAACTCATTTACTCGTTCCTTGATAATGGTGAACTTTACGCCATATCAATGTGATAACAATATGAATCATTCTAATACTTGGCTAAATGTTTAAGTTCTAAATGTATATGCAAACTTGACCTCTGTGTTGGTCATCTAAGTCTTGAAGGATGTTTAGAATTTCAAACATCAAAAAATGAAACTTCTCTCTCGAATTTATTCTTCTCAGCTTGCACGGATTCATAATGGAGAAATCATAACCGAAAAAAAAAAGCTATTCTAATGTCCATACCAATTGTAACCTATTAATTCTAATACAAATATTTTGACGCAAAAGTGAAGTGAAGAATGTGCTCAATCGTTCTTCAAAAAGTAAAATTTTTGAAAGATTCTGAGATTTCATATTAAACTAATTGATTTTATCAATTAATTGAAACCCGCAAATTCAGAGCGTTTAAAATAGAAACTGAACTCAAAGTTTGAAACTTCGATTTAAAAGCAATTTTAAGATAAAAAGCATTAATTTTTTTTAAAACAAAGTACAATTTCTTCAATTAATTCAAAAAAAATTAAGATGTTTTCTGATGACAATGACACTTTAAAATTTACCTATCAACTTTTCTTTTTTTTTGAGACAACATGGCAACAAATTTGTTACAGTCACAAATCAAGAAATAAAAGCAGCAAATGGGAAGCGCAAAATGAAGCAATTTTTCCTTAAATACATATCATTGAAAAAAAATACAGCAATAATACACATGTGATGAGCGGGGGAAGCTTATAAGAGTGAAATGCCTAGATGAGAATGAAGGAAGAATGCTGAAATTCCTACAGAATTGTTGCAAGGAATTTAACACTTACTAGTAAAGACCTAATATTCATTTCGTAATCCAAATTGTACAAAGAAAGGAATGAAAAAAAATCATTGTACAGCATACTTTTGGAGAGAGAAAGTTCACAACTACATGAGAGCATGTAGTAGTAGCAGTATTATTACTTCAGAAGAGAAAGGAATAAGTTATAATCATACAAAGTAGAAGTATAATTGTTTTAATAATATCAATAACTGGCAGCGTTAATGAAATTAACATTGGGAATTAGAAACGATCGTTAGCAATTAAAATGGAACAAATTTCATATGATACGATAGTGAAATAAAAAATTTATAAGTGAACTAGATATCAATGAATGGAGTGATGATGATGATGCATTCGGTAATCATTCCGAGAAGAAAAAAAAAACATTGAACATCATATCACAACAATTTACCAAAAAAGAAAAAAATTGGAGTCAGATAAGCCCCGTTTACTGATACAGATCCTTATCATAGGATATGTTATCCATAGAAATAAATCAACAGAAGGATTTTAGTCGCAGTTTTAGTAAAATGTATACAAACAATACCTAATTATGCGTGAAATTATGAATCAAACTTTTGTTTCAGGACCATCATCAACACGTGTAAATTGTTTAAATGAATCACGCAATCGTGAAAGTTGACGAGCAATAAGCTGTCCATATACTTTACTGTACCATACATTACTTCGTCCTCTGAAATTAAATCATTCATAAAAGAAAAAAATTTATATATCAAAAAATGCTACCCTAATTCAAATAAGACAAATACCTTAAATCAGTCCTTGTGATATAGGTAACACGAGAACGACCAGCAATTGGTTCGACAAGGAATTGTGATAAGAGTACAGCAACAGAAAGACCACCTAACATTTGCGTTTCACTGGAATGTACTGAACGTTCTACCAGAACACAACCACCACGCAATTCTTTCAAATCGGTACGCCACAATCTGAAACATTCAAAAATTACATTAAATTTCAACTATGTAAACGATTCCATAAGTATTCAAGTCCTGTAATGTTTCCACTTACTCTTATCCAGCAACAAAAGTAGTTTTTTTTTTTTTTTGTAAATTATAATTAGACATACCTGACCACCGTAGCATCACGAGTAGGATGTGATGGTGTATCATTGATAACATATTGGAAAACATCACAATTTTCAGCGTTCAATATCGCCACCGTTCTCCAATTAATGATTTGAACATCCCAAATATTCCTAAGTTACATATTAAATGACATTATCAAACCTTTCTGTAAGCACTACCTTCATATTAGTTAGAAATTATTTATTAATATATCGAAATTAATAAAATAAAAGTAAAGATTACCTTTCTCGAACAATCCTAGTGAGAATCTCTTTAGGTGGTGCTTCGATATCAACCCAAACGCGGAAAAACCGCAATGGATGACCATCGGTTGATTTTTTGGTCGAAATTTCAACACCATTCACTGTACCCTCAACAATCCAACCTTTCCATCGATCTCGATGTTCCTGAAGAATGCAAAACGCGTCAGGATTTAGACCATTGATTTTGTATAATACCTCAAAAAGAATTAAGGTTAGACATTCAAGACTTGAGTAAACTGAAAATCAAAACGTAAATTGCTTACCTTCAACAGTTCTCTCGCTTTCTGTAACAGGTAAGTTTTGTAATTTCCATCTTGGGATAAACCCAATTCGGTAAGAAATGGTGCATCCGGTTCGGTACCTTTACAGTATTCGTTACCTTTATCACGTTCAAATCCGGGGCTGGTAGGAACGATGAATACTTTAGTACAATGTTCGATCATTTGTACCAGGCATTCTTGTGCAGCACGTGATTCTTTAATTTCACGTTCTGTAGGTAATCCTGCTACTCCAATTGTTTTGTGACGTCTAGAAAGACGACTCTTTGTAAAAAATGACATTCAACAATGGGCATTAGTTAAGACGTGAAGATACAATGAGGTACTGATCGTATCGTTTTCTTTATGCCTTATTTTTCTACTAAAAAAGTTACATAAAAATGTCGCTAACCTTGTTGGACTGATATTATTCAAACGTGAACCACATAATTGAAATAATGATGGTGCAAAACATACAGCAAGATTTTGCGGCGTCATCTGAAAATTAAAGTACTACAGAAATTCTGCGAAGTGATTTAAAACCTTTAATATAAAATTTGAATAATATTCAAATTCGTCTCTCGCTCTGATCAAAAATTTCTGAAAAAGAGGAAAATTTGAAATATTAAATAATGGAAAAAGGCAAGTAATTCTAATATGCAACAAAGTAGTACATGAAACTGAGATAAAATTAGAAATATACTACTCAAAATCTAAATTGATAAATAATAAAAAAAATAGAAGGAAGCAAAAGTTACGCTATTAGTTGCAGAATGTTTAGCGATATCATGGAGGAAATAAAGTAAAGTTTGAAGTGCTTCACGATGCTCATCAGGTAACAGTAAAACAGCATGCTGAAGGGCTTCCATACGCATTTCCATAGGTATATCTATAAATCAACAAATGGAACAAATATGTGAAACTTCATTTAGCTAAATGCAGCTAAGTAATAAATGCCATAACTTACGTATGAAAATCTTAGCGAACGTTTCTGAATATTTGGCAGTCATCAAAGGTTCTGGCAATTCACGAAAGTATTGCTTTAAAAGGTCAGCTATATCATGGACCTTAAATGATACGAGAGTGAATGTGCATAAAATAGAATGATACCAATAGAAATGAAGAAATTATTGCGATTTCTCTCTAAATTTATTCCACAGAAAAAAATAAAGCTAAAATTTTTTTTAGGCTCAATAGATGGATTGACCCATAAACTTACTAAATATTTAATCAATTGTTGTTCATTTAATTTTCTTAAAAAGCCTTCCGAGATGAATACCTGAGATAGGTCAAGTTTCCCATCTGTGAAAACCTCCGCTTCAGGAGCCACATCACATAGCATTCGCAACTCGGTGATTCGTGAACGAACACCACTTTTCCGGAATATCCCAACAGTATCTGGAGCTGCGATACGTAAAAAGTGCATCATTTCCAAGACAAATCGAGGCAGTGCGAAACCAGAACGACTCTGGACGATGGCTAATGGTAAGCCGAAGGTTGAAAATTCTGCTGAAAATAAGAAAATTCGTGAAAATCATTTAATTAATGGCAATAGAGAAACAAAGAAGCAATAAACAAGGGAATATTTATTACAAATTATACTTCAAGTTTTTTTTTTATTAGCAAATATCGCAAGCCAAACATAGAATTATATTCCGAACCTAATACTTCATAACTATTCGATTATTTTAGAGTTCTCCACCGGTCAATAACAGTTGTAAACTTATCATTAAACCAAATAATGCCGTATACGATATTCTTGACCATATAAAAACTTCACCATACATATGTTACCATAATTTGAAACTATTCATTTTATTCTACAATAAAGAAAACATTCATAAAGAATTATTGAATGAGAAATTATTCAGCTTACTTCCGGTAGGTTTATTGTTGCTATTAATGGTATCATTGTTGCGCATTCGTCTGATAAATTTGTGTACCGCCCAACTTTTGCTCACTCTGCTACTACCATTACTATCAGCAACAATACCAATCCTAATACCACTTCCAGCATATGTTTCGATCATCACTGATAACTTAAGGAATGCCAGTTTTCGTATTTGTTGCTGAAGAAGAAGATTTAATTAAAAAAAAAAAAAAAAAAGAGTATAAACTGAAAAGAATTAATGTAGTAAGTAAAAGAAAGCAAATAATAATCAAAAAATACTAAAGCAGATGAGAGAAGTTGAAGAATAAGATGGATTTAGAAATGAAATTGATCAGAGTGAAATCAGAAAATGAGCAAAACAAAAAAGTGTAGAATTGTTGACGTGTAATAATTTGATAGTAAAAATAGAAAAATAGGAAAGTATACAAGTAATTAAGTATTACGTGAAAGATAATAAAACTTTAAGGAAATTAAGAAATCTAAACGTTTACTAACCATTTCACCTACGCTTAGAGCATCCATACATTGCATCAAATTAACATCACTAATGAATGTTTCATTGTAATCAGTACGAAAAGCATTCAATGGTGATAAAAGATGTTTTGATTTCATTTCTCGATGATGCAACATTGTAAACAGCAACGAATTACGCTGTCGTTGAGTTGTTGGTCCACTAAAATGGGGAAATTTTATTGCAAAAAAGTATTAAAATCATCCCGACAGTGCTTAATTCAAATATTTCGGAATCGGTTATTTGTGATCGATGTGTTTCGCTACTACTGTAAAGACTGTGATACTTTTTTTCTATTCTTGCACAATCATTTAAATTGTATTATGAATAAAGCAATTTAAAATTTCGAAATTCAAATGCAAGATCTAACATTCAAATTTATTGCTATGATAGCTCTCTTTGCTAAATCATTAGACCCAAACGTATTGCTAATGAGGAAACAAAATAAAAAAGAAATCATTAGTTAACCTGGGTGATCTAGAAAGACTTGAGCCAACACCGGAATCACGTCGTTCACCAGCACCTGATCTATGTTGCCGCGTGACTAGTTCATCATCATTCCCGCTACTTTCCAAACTGGAATGTGACCTTTGCGCTGACATACCCCTGATTGCGCTGAATGATGAAGAACCGCTGCCGCAACCAAGTCTTTTTCCACCTCGGCCATCAATTTCTGTCTGAATTTTGTCAAAACATTAACGACAATTATTTACGGCTATAAATTTGGTGATCTTCACTGGAAATCAAAGCAGAGATGAATGGGATAATGAAACTGAAGGAAAGAAATTTTAAGAGTTATCATAAAAATTGTAAAATTTTCCTGTTTGTTTATTCCTTCGAAAAACTTTCCACATTTTGATAAAAAAGAAAAACATATATCAAAGAAACCACAGTATCAAGAAAAAATTGAAACATTAAATCTATAAAAATATTCCGAAAATATCTTATCTGTTCGAAAAATAAACAGTAAGATGAAGTAATTCTTATCTCTACAATTGTCGAAATTTATCATTTAGTTACCAAAAAATGATCTTTTCGTTTGTTTTGTTTCAGATACGATAAATAGTAACCTTTAAACGATTGGCATGATTAGAGATACTTGTATTGGAGGAGGATGATTCTGGTGATACAGCACGATGACATGCAGCAACGGGTACTGTCACTTCTGAGGTATCAACTCCAGCAACACTACCAGTAACTGAATCATCAAGATTCGACGAAAATGCTGACAATTCAAGCGAGGTATCGTGAACATCTATGATATCCTCATCGTTCATAAGTAATAGCCAAATTTTTAAATTAAATTAATTACAATTGAAACTGATATATTGAAAGGATGAATTTAAGTAACAAACACTGTAAATTATGAAAAAATGAACGATTCCTTTCGGATATCTTTCAGCTTTTAATCACTCAGAAAAATAAATGTGCTGCAAATGACTGTTAAAATATGGATAAATTACAAAAATAAATTAGACTGGCGCCAATTGTGTTGTGATGACTAACGAATAACCAGAGGAGAGAGCATTTCAAAAATTTTAATTTATCAAAATTTTCGAGATTTGGAAGTAGAAATGTGGTGAAATGATGTAAATTAAATTAACATTTGAATGGTAAGGTAAACAAGTAAATAAATGGTGAAAGGAAAGACGAACCACCTGAAGGAATATGTTCATAGTAACCGTCGGCATTAACGACTAGCTTAGAACGAGTATACGACTTTTCAGGTGCTAGACTTCGATCTCGATCACATTCCATATTCTGTCTAGGAAGACCTCTCAGTTCATCATAGTTCAGTGAACTATCAGAAAGAACACCACCCGAAAATTGCAGACCGCTTCTAAAGTTCGTACATTTTCCAAAAAATATATTAATTTTATTAAAGAAAAAAATTTCAAATATACATTAGGAAGATATAAATTCTCCAAAGAATTCCAGTTTGTATTGCATATGAAAGATAACTTAAGAACTTCAGCAATTTTCAAAAAGATGGCCTAAAAATAATAAATATTTGTCGAATTTCATAATTCTCAATCACTGCGGGGATTCTTAAAATCTTCTAATATCTTGTATTGTATTCTTGCTGCAGACATCATCCGTTGCCAGAAGAAAATGAAAATTCAAAGATCAATGCATAATTGGGAACATATTAAAATTGTCTTAAAATTTTGAACAAAATTAGAATAAAAACCTTATCAATGAAGAGAAGCTTGTGTTATTGGCATAGCAGTACTGTGATGACGATGGTCTTTCATTACGTACCATTCCCGAACGTCTATCATAATATGCCGTTGCTTCTAAATCAACTGGTCCATGTGTTGGATTAGCATATTCAATATTATCAGAGCATAAATCTTGCGCTACTCGATCGTAAATCCGTGTATTACGATCATGCCGTGGTAATCCACGTATCAATGCCGGATCGCAGGATATATCGCGTGTCTTATTACGGCATAATGGCTCGTTACGTGGATGATTGGTGATAACAGCAGGTGATCCAGAAGAATCAAGTACCATACCCATACGTCGATTACTAGCACCCAGAAAACGTGTCCGAAATCGGAGGGATGGTGAGGACGAGTTGTTATACTGTGGAGATGCCGTACCACAGTCAGACATCATTTGTTGCTGTTGTTGTTGTTGTTGATGGTGTTGTTGCTGTTGTTGTTGTTGTTGTTGTTGTTGTTGTTGTTGTTGTTGTTGTTGTTGTTGTTGTTGTTGTTGTTGTTGTTGTTGTTGTTGTTGTTGTTGTTGGTGTTGTTGTTGTTGTTGCTGTTGTTGTCGCATAGTCGGTTGTAATACGGCAAACGTTACTGCAAACCACGATGATGCACCCCAACAGTAAGATTGTATTGGAAGGAAAGTCAGCAAACTATGTAACACAAATAATACAATGAATTCTGATAGGATCAATCAGAAGCTCTGCTTGCTCACCATGGATGGCACTACTGGCAACAACCGAAAAACTGCAGCGCATCTGTTCAGGCTAAGTGTAGCAGATTAATGTTAAAATCTTCTACAAAGAAAAAAAAATTGAAATGAAAGAAAAAGGTGAAATAGATGCAATAAATTTCGGCCCCTTTCTTATGCGTGAAACAAATTTCAAGTGAATTTCCGGAAAGTATGAAGTGGCTCAGTTAAACAATTTTAACATTCCGAAATTTATAATTTTTGATCCTCCACAAATTTCGTAATTGATGATATGGAAAAGCTGAAGGAAAAATGAAAGTTTGTTTAGATGGGCATAGCGAAATGAAGCATAACGAAATGAGCGATAATTTTGTTCTGATAACGGCAAAAAAGAGACACGGCAAAAAGCAAAATGGTCACTAGTGATGGTCACTGGTAAGTCTCGTTGAAGCCTAAACTAGAAAAAAGCAAATCAACTCATTTATTATCTCACACTCCAATTTATACCCACATCCCTTCGCAGTCAGCTATAATGTACTTAAAAATGTAGAATGCTTTTCTAGATTAAATTTAAATTAATATAAATTCGAGAAAATTGATCTGAAGAATGTAATGGTACCTCCATCGGATGCATGATCATCCATTGCCGTAGTAGTGGTACCCCGACGAAATTGATTCAACATTTGTGGTGTGACAGCCTGTGATGATAGGATATTGGATAAACCATCAGGGAACATACGCATAGTTCGTGGACTGGCTGAGAAGTGCGAAACAAGCACCGGATCACCAATTACTAAATCTCTATTTCCTGCACTTGAAACAGTTTTCGATAATGATGATGATGTTGTGGCTGATGATAGAGATGAATGCGGAACTCCAACTGCAGAGGATAATGTTGAATCAGCTACAGAGGAATCACGTTGTCGACGACGTCTTAAATATAATTATGATGATATTTGTGATGCTGGAATGGATCAGAAGATCCATTCAAAACTATTCATTACTATATTATTTTATTATTATTATTATTATTACTATTATTATTATTTATTATTATTATTTATTATTATTATTTATTATTTATTATTTATTATTTATTATTTATTATTATTATTATTATTATTTATTATTTATTATTTATTATTTATTTATTATTTATTATTTATTATTTATTATTTATTATTTATTATTTATTATTTATTATTTATTATTTATTATTATTATTATTATTATTATTATTATTATCATTATTATTATTATTATTATTATTGTTATTATTATTATTATTATTATCAGTACAGTTATTATTTTAATTACGATTGTAATAAAATTATGATCCTGAATTGAGGTGTAATTAATAATAATGATAATGAGGTCGCAACAACAACATCATTAAAAGGGTGAGTTGATGTTCCTGTTGTATAGTAACAAGAATTTAAAAGCGATATGAGACTTCATCATCAGAACTAACAATTTAATAAATGAAATTCCTTGAATTTTTTCTTAAATTTAACGTAATTATAAAAAAAAACGGGCAAGTACAAAAAAGCGCGCACTGTGAGCTCTTCTTATTAACAATAATTTTAAATTGATCATTGATAAATTTTCAAGATTTAATATATTCTTACTAAAGCACCCGGGAACTCTCGTAAAATCACGATTTAGCGGAGATTCCCAGAGTGAAAATAAAGGAGAAATTGACTCAAGTGAAGCTTTATAAATCACCATGAAATTTTTGGAGTTTTTTTGTGAAAATTGCTTGTTTAATAAAATTAGCCTATCAGGTTAGATGGGTTCAAAAACACTAGAATACATTTAATTTTTTACATAAAAAAACACTTCAAGAATTCTGCAACTATATCAAAGACACCTGGCAATGAAACTCACGGATTTTTTTTTTTAATTTAGCAAACAATTCGGAAATGAAATATCAGCAATCAATTTCAGTTAAAAAAAAATCGCAAACATTTCGAATAAATAATGGGATAATTTATTTGAATGACATAATCAATAAATTCTATTAAAACTTACTACATAACTTTTATAGTTGCAGTAATGAATGAAACAGACCTGCTGGATGATCGTATATCCATACGTTTCATTAGCGCTCGTGCGCGTTCCTTCAGTCTTTCACTTTGAGATCGTTGCAAATTTACTGCCGCCACTGTTGATGATAATGATGAATCGATTGCAGGACTGAATGGAAAGGTAGAGAAGATAAATATTAAAAAAAGATTGAAGAATTTCTGTGTCGAGAATGTTTGGAAAGATAATAGAGGAATTTATCCGCGCCAGAAATTGAAGAAGTTAGAGTAAAGTTGCATTCAAAAGCAAAAATTCGGGAACGTGAAGACGACACAGAAGGCGCATTTTCTTAGAAACATTTCTTATTTGATTTAAAAATATCTTCCACTAAAAAATGGATTGCATTGTGAAATTCTCACCAATTCCGATCATTTCTAGCAACAATCAGATTGGTAGTAATTTCACGCTGATTTCTATTGTTGTATACATCATCCTTGGGACGTGGGGCGCCATCCGGTTGTCTTCTAGGATTATGTCCGAAACCGAACGACATCCGCAACGCTTCGTTAAGCTCAGCACTGGAAACCTCTTCCTTGTGGGATGGCCAAACACTATCACCTGTATCTACTTACGAATTATTTAAGTTCCTTTTACTTTCCCAATAATGTCATTGACTTTCTGATTAATTATTTGTTGTCGCAATTGATCAAAAAGACTGAAAGTAATCTTTCAATATAGTGAACCACTTTCTGTAAAACCAGTCTTTTTAATCAAAATGAACATATACATAAATATATATCAATAAATTTTAAAATTTGCATATAGATTCACGACGCTTACCAGTGAATGTATCAGCAGTATCATCATCTCGTACAATCCTAGACCAGGTTTGAGAATTACGTTGATACTTCCATTTATTTGAAATTGCTACCTAAAATGACCATTTCATGATGATCGCTTATAAACTTTGAATTCTATTAAGTTGATTTTCCTACTCTAGTTATATCTGTCAGTAATTGTCGAGTACGAACTTAAGGAAGATAAAAAGACGGATGAACAGATGGTAAACACTTATCTAAAAGAAAAAAAAAATCAACAACTTACTGCAAAATAATTACAAACAGACATGCGAATAAACGAAGAAATGAAGTGGTTCGGCGGATGATCATTGAAAATTTGACAAAAAAAAAAAAATAGAGCCAATATAATACTGTAAATCTTTTAAGTATTTAAAAGCTTTTTAATTTTGATGTCAACCTGATCATCATCATCGTCATAATTGCTGACTGTCATATCGTCATCAATATCTGTTTCCAGTGGGTTAATATCAAATCGTTCTGGCTGAAATAATAAGTGCATATTTCTAAATTTTCAATTCCGTTTTTCTCCAGTCATGAATGGTTCATTTATCTATCATTGTCATTCAAATTCTTTTTTGCATGCGAATAATGTTTGTAAACCATTGATTAGTTCCTCTTTGAAATAAAAATACTTTACAAAGAGTATAGAACATCGTAGTTTTATCTTCATTACTGTTTGATCCTTTCAAAATCTATCATCAATGAATGAACCCTCACTGAAACACGGCCTAGCAACATCATTTATGTGGCCTATTTTAAGAGGCCTAATAAGCCAAGCATAATATTACATGTTTCCTAAGTACCACATTCTCAACTTTCATAATAGCACATCGATTGAGAGCATTGAGACGACGGAATAGAGCTCGTAGCGAATCGTCGTCCAAAAATTCGTGATCTCGTTTTACCGAACGAATATCTATTGGGAAGCGATGTTCTGCAATTTGAAGTTTTCTAGAAACTAAATTTAAAATGTTTACGAATTGCTGCAATTATGTATTTTTCACAACTTCACTCTTAAAATTACGCTCAGACATAGTCGTACAAACAGAATGCGAATGGATGATCTTCAATTCCGGATTTTTCAAGAAAAAATATTGAATTCATGTCATTTCAATATCAAAAATTAATTTATACCTTCATAAAGTCGTGCATATTGCGGAAAACCAGCATCACGCAACCAACGAACACATTCAATTGCTTCTTCTTCTGAAAATTATTTCGAACTTGAATATTGGCAAATCCATGATCAGGCGGATCAAAGAAATCCTTTATTCAATAGACAGACCGCAGGATGCAAATTCTTGCTCTATGAATATTCTAAAGCAAAAAAAAAAAAGAAAAACAATGAAGTTAAAATATTATATCAGTTTCCTGGAAGTTTGCAGAATATTTAATAAATTCAAAAGAAGGATTTCATTTACTGCAGAAGTAAGGAGTAATTTAATGAAAATTTTAAGTTTAATAAATACAATAAATATCTTTTAAAATTACCT
Source organism: Dipetalonema caudispina (assembly GCA_013365325.1). Taxonomy (NCBI): domain Eukaryota; kingdom Metazoa; phylum Nematoda; class Chromadorea; order Rhabditida; family Onchocercidae; genus Dipetalonema; species Dipetalonema caudispina. The sequence goes on along the minus strand of JABVXV010000040.1, from coordinate 217,423 downwards.
TCCCAACAATCTCAAAAGAGCGGGTGAAGTAGGGCAAGGACAAGGACAAAGTCATAATCAACCTGATAAGAACCTTTAAAATATATACTGATATCATTTTTATGTCATGGGAAGTTTTTCAACAATATTTTAAATTTTACTTAATGCAAAACAAAAGAAAAAACGAGATAGTAATATCAAGATATCAGCAAAACTATTGAAAAAGATATTTTACCAACGAAGATCAGAAACAATTTTTGAAATTTGAAGTAAGATCGTAATAAATTACTTTCGTTATGGTCTTATTTAACAATAAAAGCATTCATTCGGTTGCAATTTTTCCAAGAATGTTTGTTTTCCCAGCGTTGAAGTTGTCTATGTCAATTATCAAAAGAAATATAGCATTGTCAAAATGTCTCAACAAGCGTAAAACATAATTTCCATCAAAATTTTCAACAGGAATATAAAATCAATAAATTTTTATAATAGGCAGTTGAAGTATCAAATAAAAGGAAATGAATTAAATTGAGATGAAATATCAGAGAAGTGTAAAATTTGCTGCTGCCAATCAAATAAGAAAAGTGAGCATAATGTAATTATCAAATGAAAATTCTTCTTATTTCAGGAATTGCAAAATGATAAAATGAAGATGAAAGAACAGTGGGCTAGAAGGAAACCATAGAACCAGAAAGTTGATGAAGAGCGATATTTTAATGATAGGAATGAAAGGAACCACAAAGAGGAAACCAACTGAAACATGAACTATCATATCGTGAAGAAGGAAAACATTTCCTTGAGACGTATCATACATACACCGCAAATATTTTACAGAACTCGTTACTGAGAGATGGATATTAGGGGGTGAGAAAAGTAGTCGTTTAAATGATGCAAATACAACGAACGACACTGTTAAATGTTGCTTGAACAAAGTAGCCTTCCGATACAAAATATCTATCATCATTAGGAGATACGTGAAAAAAAAAAAATGACCAAAAATTCGGCTGTGTCATTCAATTTTACTTAAAAATGAAATAAGACAAAATATTTCTATTATCAAATAGTCATCTATGGAAGTATAAAAATACGATTTATACGATTTTTAGAGATTAAACAAACATGAATAATTCTCATATATCCATTTATACATATGAATAAAATCTAACTTGAATATCTCATCGTGGTAATATGAGAGCAACAATAACTAATATGATTAAAAAGATGTCGTAGAATTAGAATAAGCTTAAAAAAATACTGTTTTGGAAATTTCCACTAAATCATGGATTAAATGGGAATGTTAAAATATTAAATCTCCATTGGAATTCATATGTCCAGTTAAGAAGTGGACATTATCTTTAAAAACATATTGCACTGAATAATGATCGGAGTGTTACGATAATATAGCTGTATAAATTTTGTGACAGATTATAAGAAAGCTAAACAATGTCATATAATAAGAGATTTGAAAAAAAGGAAGTTCGATTGTTTATCAGATACAAACGACGGTTAAACTTTGTAAGAAATTAATTTCAATGAATTTTTCTAAATGGAAATTTGAAATTGTAATTTTCACATGTCCCATTCTTGTTACATAAACTACCAATTGTACCTATCGCTAACGTCAACTCTGCTACCAATAAAACTGGATGATTCTTCACAGTAACAATTCTTCATTCAATTTATCAAAAAATTTTAAAAGTCAAGAATATTACTTTTCAAAAAGTATATGGATTTAGTAGACAGATATTTCTACGACAGAAATCGTCGGTATACTCCAACTTTCCTAGTCCAAAATAAAAGTAGATTAGTGTTGGAATATATGAAATTGTATCCAAGCGTGTTTATTAAAAAAAAAAAAAAAAAAAAAGAACTCATTTTTTAAATGTTTGCATTTTTTATAGGATTTTAAATATTTGCATAGTGAATCATTTTTCAATGCAATAATGCAGCATTATATGATCGAGAATCCACAACACAAACTTTCTACATTTCATTTAAAAAAAAAATAACACTTAAAAACCTATGATACTGGAATAAACTGCACACATTTTTCGGCTTCCTACTTTGCAGTTTTATTTCAACACAGACAGTCTTATCGAAGCCATAGTATGTTGTTTCCCGACAAGTTTCTTCCACAACAGAATTTAAAAATGAAGAGATAAAGTGAGCAATTTCCATTCTTGCTATGGCAAATTTCGAAAGTAAGAGAATTTTAAATAAAACAGTGAAGATTTCAGGGAAAATTTGTTCAACATCAACTTACTGCAAAATAACTACAAACAGATATGCGGATAAACGAAGAATTGAAGTGGTTTGGCGGATGATCATTGAAAATTTGACAAAAAAATACAACCATTGTACTGTGACTGTCAATTTTTTAAATACTTAATTTCCAAATATTAAAGTCTCATTTCGAAACTTGGAATTTTTACTAAAAAAGAATAAATTTCAAATGAACTAAACAAATAAGATAAGATGGAATGTGAGAGGAAAAGTGAAAAGAATACATCCATCCTATTATTCCACAATATGATCTCGATATTATTCTAAATTTTATTTAACTTATTTGTTTCCCACTTCAACTGATTTTCGAGAAGTTGGAATTTATAAATTCTATACAAAACTGCAAAAGTTTTATAAAGCGGAAAAATAACACGAAATTAAAATGCATCCTATCCAGTTAACCTTATCTATACAAGACTTTTCCTGAAATTCCTAAAATTCAAAATTTGCATTTCAGATTAAGATTATCACAGAATATTTATGGGAAAAACGAAACAATGTTTGAAGCTAATACCAATGAGGGTGCTACAACAGCTGTTTTTGAAGATAGCGTTTACAAGAAACAAATGTGGCTTGGCTGAAGAGTTCGTCGATGGAATAAAATCAACAAATATTGAGAGATAAGTTATGGTTAAGAGGATGAGAGAAAACGTAAATGTACATCTGCTTCCAATTAAACTTTTATTTACTGTTCCATTAATGCCCTCCAATATTTTGTGGAAAAAATTTTGCCTTACATCGGACCAATGATGAAAATCAATGGTTTGCATTAGCAAATTTCGATAAGAAATAAAATATTTCAAGTGAAAATTTCTAATTCTTATTTTACGGATCTTGAAACCAGACTGGAACAGGAATAAGCATAATACTGCATTCATTCATTTTCCAAAGGCTAATTAGGCTCATTTCAAAAAAAGTAGGAATCGAAGAGTATGAAAAATGTACAATTAATTAGTAGGAAATGAAATTTGAAAGAAAATTTTCTTCAAATAGAAAAAATGTTAGAGTTCGAAAACCGGAAAAGAGAGAGAACAAAGACTGCTCTAACAACGGCACATGAAAAAATTAATTAAAAGTTTTGCAGAATCGTTCCAACAGCAATGTTATAAAATTAAAAATTAACCACATATTTTTTAAGTTTCCTAATTTACCTTCTTAATATTTTGTAAATTTGAAAAAGGTACAGTGAAATTTTTAAATTTGTTTTCATTAGGAAATTAAGAGAAGATAAAAGACGAAGTAATTCATCGTCCTTCGCTGATACTATCCTTTGAAGAAATTTCAAGCATTGTTAGTAAAATGTCACAAAGTCCGTTAGTTGTATACAATGGTGAAAGCATATATATGCATGAATTTAACAAATTTTTCAAGAAAAAGAAAGTTTAATAAAACTGAAATCACTCACCAGCTTTCTGCTTTTTCTGTGCATACAACTCATCGCTTGTCTGTAAAATTTGAAGTTCAATTTCGAAATAGAAATAACATCGTAATGGAAATGCGCATATATACTTTGCATAATACGAAATTCAAGTGATATCCGTGACACTTTTTCCGTAAACTTTACTAGTCATTGAAAGTATTTCTGCTAATAGACCTGTTCAGTAAATTCGACATCTAACTCTTCACAGCTTTCTGCTCTTCCCGGAACACGTCCAGTAGTGAAGGCGAATAAATCAGATGCCAATACCACCGATAATGTTTGCTTTTCTATACCCAAACGTGGTGAAGGTGGCGGTGGTGAACGAACTTCCCTGCCATTCGTATCCATTTCAAACGATGAGCCTACTTCTATCTATAAAAATATTATTTATTAATTTGATATATAAATCTTTAGTAGGCACAGTTAGTGAATCATTATTAGTTACCTGGGCCATTTGCGACCTATTTTTGTCAGGATTTTGTTGCTGCTTCCTGTATCGACCGTTCTGATGTAATCCGATCGCAGATGGAACATTCGGAGACATCGGGGAGCTTTCACTGTCAGCTAGACCAGAGCTAACACTAATATCACGCTGAGATATAGCGCTACCATTTGATAACGTCGAATTATCCACAATTTTTGGGCCATGGGATATGATTGCATCGTGATTCAGTTTGGTCGATACTGATGTTGAATCTGCATAAATTTGGCAAATTCATAAGCGATCCAAGTCAGGATTAAAAAAACCTGATAGATTTATTCAATAAAAATTCACGAAAGATTTACTACGGTTACACTTGGAGAACCCGATTTTTAAAGATACTTGAATACGGTGTCTTCTGAATCAAAAAATTGGTTTCATCAAAGTACAAGCAGTAAGATTCAAAAATCACCAGTTTTGATGAAAGTGAGTCAACCGAAATGATAAGCCTAAATCTTATTTATATTTGTTTGAAATAATTTAATTTAAAATTCACAGCAAATTAGGGAAAATTCAATTCGAATTTATATAACACAAACCGTTGCTATCATTTCTGGGCAATTCAACTGATGGAGTAGCGGCGGAAACGGTGCTCGCATTAGCATTACCTAAGAGCGATACCTGCAGTGCTGCAACTTGTTTAATACCATGAGGCACATTATCATATATACTACCGTTCATAGATCCTTGTGAAGAACCTTTTCCAATGTATGTGTGTTGGCCAGCCAAGTTAGTGGTACCATTGCCATTACCTGTGGATGATATGAAACGGCGGAAGAATTCTGCAACATGCTTATTTTTATCTCAGGAAAATATCCAGCAATATATGGTTTACTTTTATCAGTAATGGGTCGTATCTTCTGCTTCCTCGTTCCAGAAAAATGTCAATTGATCATTTCCTTCCTAACTTTCTAACCTCATTTCTCATTTTTACCCAAACTTTTCTAGCTTTCCGCTAAATTTTCGAAAGCTTTAGATCTTAAAAACTTTAAAACTTAAATGGAAATCTAACATTTCTGCTTGAGGAAGAAAATTAGAAAAAATTTATAAAGCAGTACAAATAGTGAGCTCAAAAAAATAAAGAATCGGAATGTCCCAAATATACTCGGATATAGCCTTATTGAGATATAAATTTGTAAGCTTTAGAAATTAGTTCAAATGAAAAAATCCATTTTAAATTTGATGGGAAACAGAAAAAACAAAAGAGAATTGAATGTGTTATTGGCTTACTAAATGACTTTCAGTTTTCTTTTTTTTTTTTTAATTTAATATGGATGAAAAATTTACATTATACTAAAAAGAATGAAGGAAATAAAAGGCCTTTTGTTAGGAAGTAATGTTAGTGAAAAAAGAATTGGCTTGGTAGAACGTTTAAGAAGATGGAAGGATTCATAATAAATGAATAAAATCACTTTTTTTTTTCTTTTTTCTTTTTAGTTCATCTGGAAATTTCTAACAAAAGAAATGCAATGAAACCCATGAAAAGTATGAGATGTCTTGGTATGTTTATTTTTTAATTATTTAAAGTCAAGTTTAAAGAACAATGATTCATCCAACATTTATTACTCTGATTGCAAATTTAAAATCAGATATATGCATTGGATTTAAAATTGAAAAATAATTAATTAAACCAAGTGGAAAATATAATAAAGTATTTACCTCGAAGATTTTGTATGAATCGAATCATTTTATAAGACAAAAAATAGGGAGGGAGTGATGGGTACGAAGTCACTGAAGTGGGTATGATACTGATGACAAAGCAAGCAAAGAAAGCAACGACAGGCGATATAATCATATCAGTGTCATAATCATATCAGCGACTGCTGTTGCTTATGATTACAAAGATGGAAATATGTTTAGTGAGAGGAAATGAAATGGGTTGATAAATGTAAACTTTTTAATGGGACATCAACGTTACCAAGTAGAATATTTTAGAAATATTAGCTTGAATGATATAAATGTGATGTGGCACTTGTGACAATATAATATAAAATGGGAGAGCTGAGCTAAGAAACACGACAAAAAGCAACATTCAATTTTAAATTCAAAAAAAAAAAAAATAGTCGCAAGAATTTATCATAATTGGACTAGGAAAGAACAGTGAAAATTTGATAGAATTCAGTTAATTTTAAAACTATGTTTGCACAACTCATTAATATGACAAAATTGCTACGCTGTGAATCAAAGCAATCTGAAATATTACAATCTGTTGTCACCTCTCAAGGCCTAAATCGATCAATTTCGAAAATTTCAAACACGTATTATAGGGCTGACATATATTCTCACTTACTACTTCTGCAAACAATTCTTACAAAATCCTAAAACAATTACAACAGAAACAATTTTGGGAATCATTTCACTTCAATATTACTGCTGGACTGGAAGAAGAGGGATAGTTATGTTAAGATGATATGAATGTAGTGATTAGGTAGATGAAGTAAGCGACCATCTGTTATAGATGATTGGATAACTTACTGTAAATCATTCTCATTTCTACTACCTTTGTCTGAATGTAAATGAATAACCGATCGCTTACAAACAAAAAAAAAAAAAAAAAAAAAGAAAAAAGAACAAAAAATAAAACAGAAGAAGATGAGGATGAGAAGGAATGAAACAAAGACTGGGAATTTGTCATCGCTTCGGTATTTTTAAGAATTTCAATAAAAAATTCCTTTTTTTTTTCAAATATAAAAATTAATCTCAAAAGTTTTTCATTCCAAAAATTGAATGGAAATATATTTGTGTTTGAGAATGAATCAATATGCTTTTGTCGAAAAAAAAAAGAAAAAAGAGCAGAAAAGAATTTGAAGTAATTGCAATTCCGCATAAAATTAACCATGAAATATACCTGCTTCTTCCTTAATAATATTATGAAGACTAATAGGCCTATGATTAGACGTAAAATGGGCCTTAAAACCTAAACAAGTTTTCTTCAGATGTTGCTTAAAACAAACAATAAAAATGATGCATAAGCAAACCATTCTTGTTATTCACCGATGATATCCTGTTTCTGGAAATATCAGATGGAATTTCACGTGACAATACTGATTCACCATTTCGCATATCGTTTATCGCAAACTGTAAAAATAAACAAAAAATTCTATTATAGTTTAAATGCATCAAATTTGAAAATTGCTATCATTTATCGAATGTCAAATGAAAAATTAAGCGTTCAGGTAATACTTAAATTTGAAAATCTATTTCAACCTTTGCAAGATTTTCACTGGTAACTGGATAATGTGATTCCCGATTTGGTACAATATCCAAATCTTCAGCATACTCCAATAGCATTGCTATACTCTCGTCAATATCTTCCGATGATCTGCAACGATGAAAATTTTAATTATACCTAAGAATGTAGAATGTCTCAAGTTTTCTGAATGTTTTCTGCAATAGAAAACATACTGTATTTTCCTTCCTTCGGGTAAATCACCACATATTTCCGCACTTCTGCGCAACATTCCTTGAACTTCCTTGTCAGGTGTATGAGATTTCATCTGTGTTAAAATATCTTTAAGTAGGAAACGATAATATTACTTACTTGAAATTGTGCGATTGTTCATTTTGCTCATGCCCAAATCTATTTAATTTGATGTATTAATTTGATGATATTTTTATTTTCATGTAGAAAAGAAGTGAACTATAATGCATCTATTTCTATAAAGTAATTTTTGAAGAATAAATACCTAAGTCGGATTTCAAAGTCAGCGAAGAAGCACTTACAGTTCGATTCAATGAGGCATATTCAGGATCTTCGGGAGTTCCCGAAGATTCTGTTGAAGTAATGATAAGTTCCTCACTGTACTGATCCTCAACGGATGATTCGTTAATCCAGTCGAAGGAACTGGATCTGGATAACGAGTACGGACTCGTTTGAGTACCGGTTTCCTGCAAAATTTATTTTCCTTTGAAAGCACAACAAATTGGACACAAATCTGAGCTTTCTGTCTATCATTTTCTTTCAAATTTTATGGTCAAGAAAAGATCAACGCAAGGATTAGATGACCAGTGTCACTTTCTGTTCGATTATAAATGGAAATGAAAACGTCTCTTGGAAATTGAAATTTCACTTTTTCAAGCATATTTTTTACATTTCATGCTTATTTCAAACATGCAAAATTTTCGTCTTACAGCAATTAATCCCTGAAATCCTTCAAATGTAATTTCAATTATTAAGAGAAATAGCAATTTTTAGCTTTAATGATCAAACTGTTTTCGAGCTATTATGGTGGAAATGTGATGAGTGTGTTTGATAAGCACAGGTCAATACGATTTATCCTAGGACTGATATCATTTAATCGCTTTTTTTTTAGGGTCAATTCAATAAAAAGAATCTTAAAGTAGAGGTGTACGTTTCCAGCGTAAATGTATGCGAGTGCATGTTTGTTTACTGATAAGCCTATATAACTATCGATGTACGTATATGACGCAAATATGTATTCATGATGACCTAGTGAGCCTAGAATTTCGTAACAAGCAATTCGAAGCGTAAAAATTGATCCAAGGATGGTGGAAAACTTTTAAGCTTTAAAACAAAAAAGCGCTGCAAACATATAGCTAAATTCAAAGGTGCAACTCATTTTTATACGATCGGTATATGATATGATGTTGTAACAGCGACAGGGTTGCTTGATAAGGCGAAATGAGGATTTGACGATGTACACAATTAGTAAAATTATCCAAAGCATGGCATTAACTTCATCGTCACTATTGTATCCCAATTTTGGATAAATTAAGTTTGAAATTAAATTAACCAATCATCGATGTTTTCCTCTAACCTCGTTTGAAGTAGTAAAAACAAGAAGAAAAACTATCACAAACTTATTTATGCGCGAATTAACAGTAAAAACAAATAAACGAATAAGCAAACAAACTGAACAAATATGTATTACATGCCAAAATAAATTGACAAGGACAAGAAAGAAAAACGAAATTGATGTCAAATTAAAATTATTCGTATCTTCTAATTCCAAGAATACTTTTATTCTTTATCAAAGTTTCAAATTTAATTTTAGATTAACTAAAAATTTTAATTCAGCCCAGTCCACTTTTACCTTATCTAATTTAGTGTAACTTTTATACCTAACTTGAATACTATTCCAACAAAGTAACATCAAGCATATGTATATCATTATTTGGATTTGTCTAAAGTTACACCTTCAAAAATAAACAAAAATAAGTGTGTTTGATAAACAAACAAACAAATGAACAAATAATATCGATTCAGTGAGAAAATGATGGAAAAATAAATAAAAGGAAAATAAAAATAAATCGAAAATATATGATAATTTGTTCAAACAAAAGACATTACTGAGAAGACAGCAACTTAGGAAATATTCCAAAATTAAATTTCAATCACTCTTCTAAGTCTTCCTTCTTTTAAACTACTCCTTGTAGAATAATTATTGTGCTGATTTCTTAATCATTTAGTCCAAGCTTTAAACTAAAATATTAGAAAAAGTGTGAATGATAATACAGTACCTGTTGTTCAGAAGTGGTAATAACGGTAGCAGTTGTAGATGATTGTTTCTGTTGAATTTTCTTATTATTGAGATTCAATGATTTAGGTTTATCTGGTGCCTGAAAACGTGTCTCTTCGGCTGCTCGTATCAGTGATGCAACGATACCGTGTACCGATTTACCGTTTCCTTCAACGTTTTCACTTACATTCCTACTTATCAGTGCAGGAGTTGTAGTTAAAGTTTTTGCTTTATCAACTGATTGAACAGCTGTTAACGTCGAATTTAGAGTGCTGCTGTTGTTCAGTTCTTTAGTACCATCAACAACATTATCAAATGTTTCAAACTTTTGTGCACGACATGTAGCCTAAAAATTAATTATTTTTAATGGAAATTCCGAGCGATTAATTTTTTGCAAAGAAAAAAGATTTTTAACAGTACAAAGTTCAACGATAATTGAATTTTATGAAAGGAAGGATTTGATATCATTTCTTTATTATTAAAAGTTGAAATTAAAGTCATCAAAGTGAAGAGACAATCTTTTTAACGAACAAATAAAATCTACTTTGATCACATAATCTGATTAATAAAAAATATCGGAAATAATATTGGAGAATCTTTTTTAAGATTTCTTCAAGCAGTTGCAAACCAAAATAATGTGGTGATGTATGGAACAGATCAAAAGATTTGAATAATAAAGATTTATGGATTATACTCCGGAAAGCAGTATTTGATTATTGAGTTATATAATTTCACACGCACGTTACGCTGCATGCTTTATGTTCGTTTACTTCTTTGCGTATCTTTTTTTTCTAATCATTACATCAATCAGTTAAAGTAAATAAATGTAAGCGAGTGAGTGAAAAATCCATTATCAATTCATTTGATAAGTAACGTATGATAAGTTTCAATTATTACAATGAGGAAAAAATCAGTGAATTTCGATCAAACAGCTAATAATATACAATGAATGTAAATGTGATTAAATGATAAGAATAATTTTTATAAGACAGATAAGAAATTTGAAATGACAAAGATGTCTTTTCTCTTTCTGTTATCTTCCAATTTGCAATGTATGATGATCATTTTACATTGCAACAAAAGGTGTTTTCATTTTTGCTGTTAAAGATAATTGGGAATTTGCACATTGGAATGGAAGGAAAGAAAATCGAAGTAGGAAATTTCACAGATTTTAATTCGGCCGAAATGAATGATAAAAGATTTATGTTCACTTAGGAATGATTGTCAGTAATCTCGAGGTCTTATGTTATCCGTTTCGAGAACAATTAATAGTACTATCTTTTATATCATTTATAACATCTGTTAACATGGCAACACTGTTAATAAAAGTATTTACGATATTGTTGAAAAAAGAAGGATTTGTATGTATCGATGTTGAAAATTCAGTTATGATGAAGAATGCTTATGTAATTGCATTAGGTAGGAATTATTTATGCGATAATTGTAATAGCATGAATGGTACCATTGATGGTGTTGATGATGAAGACGAAAATGTACCGGTCACTGTGAACATCATTTTAGCCACTTTCACTTAAAGCAGCTTGATCTTCTTCGCTTGGTATTTCTAATAATTTGTCTTTATTATCAATACCAGTTTCCTTGTTTCAAGTGCATGAACACTGTAAAACTACATCTCAGTACTGCATGCAATGCTGTAGCATACGCGACAATAACATGATAATAAATAGGGAATGAAAATGATAAATGTTATTATAATATGTAACAAAGTGTCAAGAGTTAGAGATATGATAAGTGATAGAATAAAATTGGAGACAATGAAGGAATTACCTAAATTTCGATAGAATTTTCATTCTCACAGTGGAATCTTTTATATAACAATTTATTCCTTAATAGATGGTTTGTAAAGAGACTATTGTACAAAATTTCACTCCTCAACCGTTTTGATTTCATTTTCATCAATGAAAGAAATTGAAACTATGCGTTGATCTGAGTTTTTTGGCTTAACTTACTGACAACCAATCATTTTATGCATGGAAGACGAAACGATTTACTGTGAATGAAAATTGGATAGGAGGAGCAAATGCACCTATTCTTCTTCTTAAATTGAATTTTTGTTCTAATTGAAATCAGTCTGTTTGGACAAATGGGAAAAAGGATATCTGAATGAAAAGACAACAAGAAAAAACCATTTCTGAATTCATCATTTAAGCAATCTTTCCAACCTGAAGTGATGATGTTTAGATGGTTAATTTGTAAATGAACACAACAAATGATAACAAAATAAAGAAAATTCGATTCGACTGATTTGATTCGATCGAAATTTCTTAAATTTAAAGATATGTTAGCTATTATTCAAGAAGCTAAGTTTGTATTCTATCTCAAATTAATAATTAACTCATTGCAAACGGTCGGTCAACAAGTCTCATAACCTACAACACACCAAGAAAATTTTTTCAGATTAATAAGTCATCTCATTGCACTTCATTCCATGGAACTTTTAAGTTGTCTTACTTATTCATCCATGCCTCCACCGCTTCTTTTGATGATAATTTATCGTTTAGAAACAAAAATGACATATGTACATATGAGCATTTCTTTGGAAAACAAAGGAATGCCGCTATTGATGAATTTATCAATTTTCGAAAATGAAGCAATGGAAAAGGAGGTAAGTTGACTGTAGTAGTAGTAGTAGTAATAATAAAGAGTAATTAGCTCTAAATATGTTTGAATGAATGTACAAAATATGTGATAGTGATAGCAATTTAGAAGAGAATAACGACAAGTGACAAGAATATTTGGTAGGAAGAGTTGTAGTAGTGGTAACTGTTCAACCGATCATCCATGTAATGTACACCATTTAACGACGCCTATCTGATATGTATTACATACAACCGCTGCATTTTGGGGTAATCTCCGCTCTTATTAATTGGGATTTACATTTATATTAACCTAATAAAATTCTCATCATAGATAGAAGTATCGGAGAAAAGGGAAGAGTGAAGATGAATTTTGGCAAGAAAGGTTTTAAATTTGATAGACGAGAAAAAAGTCGTCTAACAATAACAGATTTTCTACAATTCAAATTAACCAGTTATCATTAATTATTTATGTGTTATACGCTCTATAACTACCAAATAATATAATAATTTTGTTGCTTAAATCCTTTCAAGTATTTCTATCCTATTCCGATACAATTCCTCACTTCCATCTTTCTTCTGATCAGTTCAATGAAAAATGCTCATTTTCATTTTAAATATTTATTAATTTTTATTTGTATAGCATGCAAAAAAAGTTTGCAAAAGCTAAATCGTTTTGCTGGTCGAAAGTAACAAAGTTTTCTTTGTTAATCGTACACTTTTCATATGGCTACTACTACTTTTATGCTTAATAGTGAAAAGCGTAAATAATAAAACCAATGGGGAAATGATAGAAGGAATGATGAAGGATAGATAAACAACACACACACACACACACACACACACACACACACACACACACACACACACACACACACACACACACATACACACACATACACACACATACACACACACATATGTAAACAATGGTAGTGCTACTAGTTGAAGAGACTGACGGAAGTAAGCAATACCCTTTGTGTTGTCATCTCATCTTGGAACACGAAATGAAGAGCTCATTGCCGTAGGCAATGAATGGACGTTGGTTGAATGGATGGACGATGGATTGCTTAAAATATATGTTAAGTGAAATTTTCCAAAATGAATTACTTCAATAATATCATTTCAAAAATAAACGTAGCCACTTTAGCCATGTTTAGTCCTTGAAGGCCCATACATTTCAATTATATGATGCCTGAAGCAATTTCTCATTTGTTGCAAATGTCCGCTTTATAGCGACAATAAAATCACGCAACAATTCCTTCCTTATAATGGTCAAGCATAAAAAGGTCATAAGTGCGGAAAAATTCGTCAATTCTTCTGTTTTGCCCTGCTTCTAATGTCCACAATTTAAAATGTCCCAATTTTAGCAGTTATTGAATTTCTTGGAAATTTATTTCGAGAACTTCAAAATTATTGCTAAAGATGAAGTAGTAAAAGTACGACATAACTTCGTGAAAGGAAATTTTCCCCACTGCATAAACGGGCAAAAAATCAATGATCCATAAAAAAATTTAAGACCTTCGTTAAATAACCAAAAGGAATAAGGAATTTCATCTCGTTTGCAGAAAATCGTACGTTTTTTTTAAAGGTTAAAAGAATTTATTAGAAAAAAAAAATGGAAATTAAACAGGACGAAAATCTTGAAAACTCATTAATCTGAAAGAAATCTTGGAATCTTTTAATTTGGAAATTAAAATGAATTTTTAATTTCAATATTTTAATTTTCTGATTTTTATTGAGTGTAAATATCCCGCAGAGAGAAAGAGAGAGAGAGGAAGGAATGAGCTAATTTCGATGGCGTAATCAAATTAAAATATGCACCCCACGGTTCCGATCGCTTCTAAAAAGAACTTCCGAATGACATTAAAATAGTAAGTAATATGTATGAATGGAGCCAGAATAAATTTAAATTTACCATCGATTTAATTCGTACATTTCATTATTTATCAGAAATACTACCGCAGCTTCAATATAAAAGAAAATAATGCTTCCAATGTATGCATCATCGATTTATACATAATGCATTTTTTTTTTAACTTTAAATTTTCATTTAAACGAAGTACAATTAATGGACAGTGAATGTGAATTCGATAGAGCGAAAAATAAATAAAATTTGTGAAGTTTAAAGAGTGTTAGAAAGAAGAGAGAATAGAATATCTATGTTCATTCCAACAAACATAACGGATTCCCTGAAGGGAACCTTTTCTGGTGGAGTAATGTCAAGGAAAAAAACAGTCATCCATTTCTTCATGCTCCTTTTTAGAAATTTGAAAAAAAAAAGAAATGTTTGTTATTGCATAAAATGATCAATTATGCTCTTTCATTCCGTTTCCCGGTGAAAAACGGAAAAAAAAAACTGACTCAACAATTCCTTCTTATTCACTTTTGTTTATTTTGAAATTTGACAGGTTCTCCTAACATTCCACATATTTCTAAATGTAAAAAAACAAAAAAAAAAAAAAAAATCATTCTGATGAGTGTCGTTTTTTTTTTCTATCTTTTTTCGGGAGGAGAATTCAGGAAATTCGGAAGGAATGTAAAAAAGATTTTCGCAATAACAGTTAATTATTGTATCATAAGCGGAACAGATGCGCTTTTAGAAGTAACGCATAAATGAGCGAATTGTATTTTTTTTTAAAAAAAAAAAAAAAGGAACTGTTTCCTCTTTTCACACTGATTTACTCAATACTCTCAATAAATAACCAAATCGGGGAGGAATTTTATCCGAAATGAAATGAAATGATCAGAATTTAATTGATTTCTCTACTGTTTGCAAGATTTAATGCCAACTCATTTTCAAACTCTCAAAATAATTTCTTTGAAACGAATGTAATACAAGATGGAAAGTATCGGAAGCAGTGAATTTAATATAGGTTAATAATAAATGAATAATGGTAGTAGATTTACGACACGAATGACCCACCAATAACAATACTGTGACAAACATGTGACATGCAATAGCGGAAAGGCGACAAACACGGTTTTGCTTGCTGTTTTGAGTAACAAAACCTTACTTCAGTAGTAGAGAAAGTGAGTTTAGTCAGAGAGATTTTCGCGTCTATTCAATAGGAAGGAGGGAAAATTAAAAATAACGAAAGTAAAATAATGCAATGAACCTGTAGTGACTGTGCAAATATATTGCAGCACATTTCTGAAAATCGTTTTTGAAAAATACGATGAAGCAATATGCAAATTACTTCACAGCTTAATTAACTCTTACCGGTTTAGCAATCATTGCAACTGATAACTGATTCTGATGAATTTCTCTTTTCCAGTGTTATTTCATGTATTTTCAATTAAGTTAGTCGGTGTCTAATAGCAGTATTACTCTTACAAATTACCGGACTTGCGGACTGACAAACGCAGTGCAGCTGCGGAAAAATACAAGAAGTGAATATCGCGAATGACTGAGAATTCCAACTTTCAATGTTAACGGTTCCCCCACTTTTAAACAAACCGAGCAAATTCTACAAAAATCTTCATTTGTCTCCCAAAATTACAAATAGTCGTAAAGATTAATATGACATCATTGCCCTAACTACCCTTAAAAAACTTATTTTCAACTGAAATCGAATAAAATGTTACTTGCCAAATTTCGATCCAAAAAATAGAGGAAAAAAGGAGAAATTGATCATGAACCGAAGCTTATAGAATGATATCTTCAAAGTACAACAGATACTAATTATTAAGGTGGTCTTCCATCAGCGCACTTGTGACGTAGCATGTTGGGGTCATTGACGATCAAATTCGTTACCTTCTATGATATGTACTACATAAAAATCATTGCCCTGTTTAATAGATGTAAATAGGACAGGAAAGGTTACAAGAGCAATTACGAGTTTTGAAGGATAAAAAAAAAAATTACAACAAATTAATTTATAACAAGGGACATACTAATATGAAATAATTTTACGAGAAATTAAAGACAGTAATAATTTGAACTTAATGCTTTCGAATATTCAAATATTTGATAAACTTGTTTAGTTAAACTGATTTAATAAATTGGAAAGTTTGACAGTGAATGATTTAACAAAGCTCCTCTAATCGTTGAATCAATTCATCCGATCAATGAATTGTTAAACAAAACAAAGATTTTGTCCTTTTTTCGCATTTGTCAAAGAATACAACAATTATTCGTCACTTCAACGCCTCTTCTTTTCAGTAATATTTCTCACTCACATTTCAAAATTGATAATATATTTAAAATTCCATTTCATCATCGTGTCTTTGCACAAGCCTTACAAAAGTATGTAAGTGGACAAACGAGTCGATCACTTCTAGTAAACGCTTAATTTCTCTGCTTCCATCTTGAAAGTTCAAATTGGGCTGCATCTGAGCTAAGTTAGACTCAAGTACACGGAAGTTTAATCCAAACCCGATATCGGATCAAGTTGCATTTTAAATTTAGCCTGACAAAATTATAAAGTGATTGTGGGCATGAATCATGGATTCTCAACTAACTTGACGTCGATCTGACAATGAAAAATTTATTTTTCAGATTTCAGCAAAATTCAATTTATTGGATGAAGAAAAAGGTGGTGCTCGTTAGAAAAGAAAATAGCATTCAGAAAAAGCAACCCAAAGAAGGACATAGGAGGTAGTTGTCGATGGAGCATTCAAATTGAAAGATAAAACCTCAAGAAATATTAATATGACCTGGAAATGTATCCTGCAAATAGATTTGACCTGGAGTCAATGAAGCGCAAAAATTCCCAATGGGAATGATATACAACATATCAAAAAAAGAATAGAGGAGAAGAAGCAATGGCATGCATATCTAGTACAAATTTTTCCTGCTGAAAATGAGTGATTGTGACAACTTCAGATGTTAAAATGACATTTAACTGCCATTAAAAAACGACCAAAATAATGTCAAACAAAAATTTCATATTTTCCAACAATAGAAATGAAAAATCGAAATGTACAGCAACTTTCCAATCGACATAAATAGCTTATGAGAGATGCTTTCGTTATCCAAATGATGAAAAAATCACAACAATACTTCTTATTACAACCGTGATGTGATGTCATCATAGTGTCCTTTACACAATCCCTTACAGTAGGAGCTTATAAAAAGTTATGTATCTGTACAAAACGATAAGAATATGATTGGCTGAGAAGTCCGAAAAGAGTTTAAAATTTTCTTAATGACATTGATGAACAAAAAGAAAAGTGATGAGAGACGGAACTTACACTGAAGTACGTTTTGTTTACTTAGAGAATTATACGAGGTAGGCTTTATAAGTATAAACTGGTCCTTCCCTTGGAATAAGCTGTATCTGAAATGATCATTTGTGATAAAGCAAACAATCAAACATTGATCGTTTGCTTTTTTTCTATTTTATCCCATTCAAAAAGCACCTATTATCCAGGACATAAGCCTAATCTTACAAAATTGATGGATAAAGAAACAATGAATGTTGCAAAATCAATTAATTCTTTTCTTTAATGAACTTGTGCAAAATAAATTTATGCACAGTTGCAATTGCACTACGTAAAACCTGCATTTGTCCGTCATTAAAATGCACATTTTATCCATTGCTGTATGATTGGATATTTTATTTACTCATTTCAAGACCACTAGCACTAATACAGTCCACTTCTCCGGAGCAGATCACTAGTATTATCCACTCTTCCGAGATAGTAATGCTTCGTTTGGTTATGCAAGCTGGACAGATCATAAGTATTCCATTAGCCTTTGTTGGAATAACACACACAAGTGTCCTCCTGGCCATTTCGAAGAATATAATGTCTTATCCTGTACCACAATCGATCTTCATTTACGATAAGGGTTAAGCAAATTTAACGGAAGATAATCCTTTTAAATTAAAAAAACTCAAAAAATTTTTGAAATTTCTATCAAGAATAAAAAATTATTTGTGACACAATTACACAATAACTTTCAATAATAGCATCAGTCTCATTTTGAAAGTCAATATCATTCTTGAAGAGAAGTTCATGAGAAAACTTAACGAATTATTTAATTAAGATAAGTGAAAAATGGGTGAATGTCGCAGAATTATTACTGAAAATTTATAATTCCAATAAATTTCAACCTTTTTTGGTTTATCAGATAGTTAAGCAATAGTTTTTTCCTAGGTAAATTAGTGAAACGGTGAGGGCACAACGTCTGTTTGCAGCCATACGTACATCTTGGAATTATCAGGCTGAAACAAACATCAAGAAACGTTGTAGAAGCCTAGCAACGATAATCGATAAAAATCCTACAACAAACTTAATTTTCCCAGATTCCAATTTCATCTTATTTATAATTGTATAATTGTAATTTTGATCACAAATACGACTTTATAAAATTTCCCGTCGTAATTATAATCGTTATTTAGAATCAAAAACGACATATACTGGAATTATTAATTATTGAAAATCTTGAATAATGAAAAATGTGACGGATAGTAGTAGGAAAACTTTGGTAAAATCAAATGGGAAAAATTTTTGCTAATCTCAAGTTACAAGTCTAAAAATCGGATCCAGTCGACGATGTCAATAAACAGCTGTTTCATCAATGACTATGAATTGCTCAAAATCTCTAAATGTGTAAGAATTTTAAAATAAATGAGCAAATCTTCTAGTGAAAATAGAAATTAAAATAGGCGTATAATAAAATAGAAACAGACGGTTGTAACCTGAAATAGCAGCAACGATTAATCCTTCAGTAAGACTAAAGGTCACTCTCTATTTTCTTTTTAAACAAGCTTCATGAAATTCATTAAGCATATAATTCAATAGGCATAAACTTTTAACGAGCTGCCATTTATTATTCGTTTTTTACTTTTCTGCTTTTCCTTTTGGTCATTTTAAGCATGAAAAATGGGCAAGAAATAATTGTGGAAGATGTGCAAAAGTCAATGAGGTGAAAAATGAATTAACTAAATTGCAGCAAAATTAAACTACTTCCAATAGCAAATATGAATGACTATTTTAGCTTTTCAAGAGTTATCAAGAGCAAATTTCAGTAATAAAGACAGGAAGAAATTGTTCGAAAATGGGTAATTGCGTAAGATTAATAAAATGATAGAAAGAATCTATCATTATTGAAATTCGAAACTGTCCCATTTCTGTTGAAACCAAAACTATTGTTCTCTCTTTCCAATCTTATTAATGATAACAAAAATTATACTGTCAATATTTCAACTATCCTATCATAGCTTAATATATTCTTTTGCAATTTATAGCTGAATTTTTTGCATTTCATTATGAAATGTAAAAAATCATAGAATTTGGTCTCCACAAACATGTCGTATTACACTGAACGATAATGTCAATGAACTTTACTTCTAAAATGTTAGTTTATTCTTGTTGATAGAGAAATTTTGATTTGCACTTAATTTCTTTTTAGTAAGACTATCCTTCTCCTACTTCCATTAATTAATTCAGCTATTAATAAGCGTATTGCTCCTTCGAAATGATGCAACAATAAATGGACATAATCGAGCATTCATCTTGACCTTCTATAATACCAGATGTCAACTAATTCACTTCTTCTTATCGTACAATGTGTGATTTCGGTTAATATCACGATGAATAAAATTGATAAGGAAAGAAAATTCCATTGATGTTTAGAGAGAAGACAATTCTATTCTACAATGATAACTGTTCCACCATTCTCTATGTCCCATCTCTGTCCTATATCACTTTCTCAATTTATTACTATCATCTCTCAAGTAATGGTCAAGGACAGAAAAGGACAATAGAAAATGACAAAACATTGGAAGGATATAAGTTAAATAATTATTTTCAAACTAAAATAGCAATGTAAAAATGAAGTTGTTTGAGGTAACAGTGCAGGTTAGGTAGCACAGAACGGTCATATGGTCATTTATACCAATGATGACCTTTCACTTCTCCAACAAAAGCAGAAAAGGAGAAGTAACAATGAGTTAAGGTGAATTAGTAGGAGTCTAAAAAAATGTATCATCAATAAAAAGCTTTTGAGATTACCGCTCCAAACACACCTGGAGACAAACTGTACTACAGCAAGTATCGAAATATGGTACTGATCTTCAAAAACTATCTTACGCTCATGAAATTGCTCATCGGTGAAAGTGAAGCTCGAACGAAGGTCAAGCATTGTTCCCCGCATATAATTAATACTTTCAACCGATCATTTCCACACTTAATTACTGGCGCATTCCGGAAGTGTCAGATTACCTTTTCGCATGTGCTATTCTCACATTAATAGGTTGCTTTCACCTCTTTTCCACTTTCTAATTCGAACTTAAAGTTTCAAATTTTTAATACTTCTCAAAAACGTTTCTTTTTAAAAAAAACAAGCAAAAGTTGTCGAATATGTAAATTTGAAGAGATAAATGAATTAATGAGATGCGCGAAATTCTAGAAAGTAAATGCTACAACAAATTCTTCGGATGACGGATGATGTAATAGTGGTAAAATTTATTTTTTTACTACCATCTTTTCATCAAATGATCTCCGCATGCCTGCCAGCTTACTGTTCTTCTTACCTTTTTTTTTCGACAACTCCTTCTCTCTTCCATTTCAAATATAATTTTTATTTAAAAAGTAAAATCTGGCATGCATTGTGTATTTTTAAAGCAAAGTCAGCTCAAATCATCAATTGTATCATCGCCTGTAGTTTAGGAATTAAAATGGGTAGTTAAATTTGAATTCAAACAATCGTTATAGGCATGACAAAAAATTCAAGAATGATAGGCCAAAAAGTAAGTATAGCCCTGTATGAGACAGATAAAAGATGAAAATTGAGATCATTTTTGGGCCAACAAATGATATTTCTTCATGAAGAATGAAGCCAAAATTGTCATCACAAAGGACAAAAGATTAAATCTTTGTTGGGAAATCGTTTGAAAATATTTGTAACAATTAACTGGCAGAAATATGAACTTATTTCACTCCGTTAAGCGGAAATGGTTAGTTATTATGGCAATAAAGGCTATCATAAATGACCGACTGCCTTGTTATCAGAGAAAAGAAATAATATGTCTAAGTTCCTCATTCTATAATTTGATATTTCCAAATGTTAAGATGAAAATTCATCGTAATTTAAAAACAAAGAAGACACACACACACACACACACACACACACACACACACAGCCACTTAGACATATGAACATTACAACTAACCTTTCGTTTCCAAACGGTAAGTGAAGATGGTGTCTGATCAACAAGTTGAATCTGTTTTGTTTCTCTCAAGAATTTTAATCTGTCGTCGGTGCCATTCTCTTTCGTCAAATCGATACTTTCCATAGAGAAACATGTACGATTACCAATACGTACATCACTGTTCTGAAGCTTAAATTTAAAACGAAATGAAAAACTGAATGCATGAAAAGATAAAAAATTTTGAGAAATCCAAAATTAATGTCAATCATAAGAACAAAATATTGATTATTTGCGCAAAGAATTCGTCTTAAAAAAAGCGAACCGAAAAAATTACAGTAATATAATAGCAAAATACAGTAAGTTTCTAATCCAATCACTCTCATTCTTTATCATCTAAATTCTTCACGGTGGCTAGGATATTGCAAAATGATAAGTTAAGTCTTACTTATCGTCTCAATCCTATTTTTACCTTATTCTAAAGTAATTCATTACTGTGATTGCCACATCAGTGAAATTTTGAAATGATAGAAAGAGATAACATAACTAAAAAACTTACCTTCGCATTAGCCTCATCAATATTGCTTCTCCATTGCACACCATTTGAGGCATAATCAGATGATTGCCGATGAGCCAAATTTGGCATTTGTGAAGAATGACGGTGTGGTTTCATGTCCAGAGCTAAAGTTAAACTAGTTCTGGATATCGGTAAACTGCCATTTGACTTTATTTCGTTATGCCTCCACTTTGGTTCTGATTTACATTCAGAAAGGAGATTTTTGTCATTCATCACCACTCCTGGTAAATTACCCGTGCCGAATCCCGAAATTTCGATATCAGAAACGTTTTCGATCATTGGATTAGCCTTCTGGTGCGATTTGAGATATTTTTTAAGTGATGGATATTTTTTTCGAGAAAAAAAACGCCATAAACGTGACGATTCATTTCCACTCTTAAAATTGCTACGATTTTGCAAATTTGAGATATAATTATTGCTGCTGAGCTTTGGCGACAAAAACTGAAGTTTCTCTGATCTTTCCAGATCTGCCGGTGTACTGATAACAACTGCATGGGCTGACTGCTTGCGGCGACTTGATGGCCGCGCTGTTAGTGCTATGTGTGCTGTACAGGAAACTTCAGGAATCTCCGATGATTGACGCCAAATATCCTGAAAAGGTGCAAATGCACTAATGATATTGTAGCCACAGAGTTCATCCCATGATAATTTGGCCATAGCTTTTGGGATTTTTTTTTGAGCACAAAAAACAACGTAACACTTTACTCCTCAGCTATTATAGTTTTATTTTATTGTGGTACTTTCATCATTAATCCAATTTTTATTTTCAAAGCACCTTTCATTTCCACTCCATCCTCTAAAATTTAGCCAGTACTTTGCAAGAAATGTTGCTAAAAAAGAGGGAACAAGGAAAATATTGAAGAACAATATGTTGTGATAATGCATGGTATGCCTAATTTGGTAGAATAAAATAAATAAATGAATCAGATGACTGTCTGAAATCCTCATTTCTCTGCCCCAGTCCTTCGCTGTAAAATTTGGCTATTAAAAATCCATGGACAAAATCATTTCCTCTTTAGCTATTAGACAAGAGCCAGAATTACTCATAGCTTTTAAATTGCCTACTTTCAATTTTATGTCTATTTTTTCAAATCAATTTCCTTTGCTTCCAGTTCCTTTTGTTCTTCATGTTATAAGAGTTATCAAGATTTTTTGAAAATATTAGGAAAACGAGGAAGAGGAAAGGAACAGAGCGCAAATTACATTGTGAAGGGAAACAAAAGACCATGTTTAGCAATACTGTCATAAAACAGCATTGAGGTGTAAGTGATCAATTGTAAATAATTGGATAATTAAATAATTAAAGGTGAATACTCAAATACTTGAATACTTAAATAATAAAATGCCTAAACACTTGAATATTTGAGTAACCAAGTACTCAAATAATTAAATACCTTAATACTTGAATAATTAAATACCCAAATAATTAAACGCTTAAACATTTAAATATCAAATACTCAAATAATTAACCACTTGAATACTTAAATAACTAGACACTCAGATAATTAAATACTCGAACACTCGAATAATGAAACACCCAAGTATTTAAATACTTGAATACTTGTGCAACTAAATACTTGAATACTTGAGTAAATAAATAAAGTAATTACACACTTGAATAATTAAATACTTGAGCACTTGAATAATTAAATATTTAAATACTTAAATAATTAAACACTCGAATGCCTGAATAACTAGATATTTGGACATTTAAATAATTAAATAATTGGATACTTAAATGCCCGCATACTCGAGCACTTGAATATTTGAATAATTAAATACATTCGCTGGGATGTTTGTTACAAAAAGAAATTTTATTTAAACTTCTAATCAGAAATGCGCGGAACTTTCAGGAAAGATAAATAATGAGATGTAGTTCAAATCTCAGAAATTTCAGTGCAATTTTAATGATTTTTGAATTCGATTCTACGACGGAAATTCGTTTCATTAATTATTGATGAGAACATACTTGAATGCTTTAATAATAAAATACTTTAGCACTTGAATATTTAAATACTTGAATAATTAAATAATCAAATAATTAAGTGCTTGAGTAGTTGAATAATCAGTTGAATATCTGAATGGTTAAGCAAATCATTAAATACTTGAATAACTAAATACTCAAATACTGGAATAACTAAATACTCTATTAATTAACTGCTTGAATACTTGAATGATTAAACACTTGGATACTTGAATAATCAAATGCTCAAATAATAAAATATTGGTGATTAAATACTCGAAAACGATACTTTTTTGCAGGAATTTCGTTTTTGAAATTTTATAAAACGGCTAGAATTGGATTTCGATGTGATTTTTTGCGTTCGGTGACGAGTTTGTGGTTCGTTATTATGAGATTCCGTTGATGGCATCGAATTCATTGCACCCATTTCAAATGAAATATCTAAGTTATTTTCTGATTGCGACTGCATATTTCGCTGAAATTGCAATTTCAGATACATTAAAATGAATGAAAATTAAATTAAAAAAAAGTGAGCTCATTCCCCATTTCCTGCAGTCCCTTTCTTTTCATAAAAAGGTTCGATTCAAACTATTGTAAGCGTGAAATGATAGTCTTAATTATTAATTATATATAAATTTGATATTACGAAAATAACTTTAGCAATTTTGAAATTATTTATTTGTAGAGGATATCCCAATTAATAACTGCTTAATCAATTACTGAAATAAATGTGTACTTTTAATGAATCGTATTCTGGCTCATCGGTATATCCAATATCAGCATCAGTAATAGTACCAATGACATCAGTGGTGGCAGCGGAAGTAGCAACGCTGATAAAAGGTGATGATTGCGGAGTTGATTGCCCAGTTAAATCAAAACTACTAGATGGTAATGAGTCTATTTCGGCGAGAATTTGAGATGTCCACCTGGAAAAAATAAACTTATATTTACCATATGCATTGAAAGCAACGATTATTTTGAAAAGAAAAGATGAAAAAATCGAATTGAAATAAACTAAAACCGAATAGGTTTCTTTTAGATTTGAAAAAGATAAATAGGGTAAATTGAATTAGAATTCAAAATAATCTCTTTCCAGAGTTATTGGTTTGCATCGGTGTGACAGCGCGAAATCAGTTTCTGCAGTAAAGAACAAAAAACTTTTTTTCAAAGCCTACTGTATCAGAAACAGATTATTGTGGTACAGCGAACTTTTTTTTTTTGAAATCATCCACTGACTATTGCTGTCACAATAGAAAATATCCAGATGAAAACAATATGATTTGTTAAATTTGAATAAACGGAGTGAAACAGAGAGTCCACAAGATTAGATTTTGTGCTGAGTTAAATGATGAATATTGATCAACATCAATCGCTGCATTGTATGTTCATCGTGAATTCTTCTGCGATATTTTCAATGAAGCGCAAAAGATGGGGTAAAATCAGAAGCGTCGATAAGTCAAAATTGATGAATTATTCCATTCAATTAACAATGAGCGCATGCTAGATTGACTTATTTGTTAAGCTGTTGTAAGTTACTTGAAACTAATAGGAAGAAAATTACTCAAGGCTCAATGATGATCACATGGACGCCTAGAACATTCCTTTATGTTGTTGAAAAATGAGAATTGTTGGAGTAAAGATCACTGCATTGTAAAAATGATGGTTGCAGAAGTGAAAGCGAAAAGTTATTAGTGAATATAGGGAAATAACCTGGTGACGGAATCTTGATTAGTAAAATCGATCATCGTTCCGTTCAACTCCCGGACAGACACAGAACGGCGAACAAACGTATCTTTTTCAGGCTGTTTATTGTCAGCATGAATATCCAATCTGGAAAAATTAATTAGAAGGGTGATGGTAAGATCAATTAAAAAGATGATAAAACTAATTAGGAAGATAATTCTTGAAGTCTAAAATTACAGCATGTTGCCTTTCGATATGCAATACAATTACACTTACTCTGCATGTGATCCTGCTTTCGTTTCCGATTGACGATTATTGGCGAATGGATTCAATTTATATCGAAGTGTACGACGATGAGCTTTCCGAGCTGTTGGTCCTTGGATTCCATATTAATTATTACTTATTACAATTCCAATTAACATATTATCTCATGCTATTATATTTTTATCTTAAATCTTAATCTAGCAGACAACAAGCAATGAATTATATTAACATAAATTCACAGATGAATCATTGGGCTCACAATAGGCTATTTATGGGCTTCAAAAGATATATTAAAGCTTTGAGTGACAAATGAATATTTGAGCAATATAATACCCTCTGAAGGATGAAATGAAGTGGCAGCACCTTGTGTCTTCAAAATAACAGGCAATAATAGCAAGGCGGTTCCACTTGAAGGAAAGCAATAATGAACCTTTAAATTTCTGGGAAATATCAACAGGTTCGATGGATGCTGATGCCCGCGTTGAAGTTGATTTGCAGAAAATTTCTGTTGTCGATCGGGTAATCAAACTGGAATTAACATAATTTCGCTTCAGTGAAAGAAAGGCTGCTTCCGCTGGTGTTGTTGCGCCGCGTGCAGCTGTTGATTGACCCCTCTTCCTCGTGATCGTTAATTGAGTCTGTAAAATTGCGCAAATTCTACATATTTTCAGCAATTTCGTATATTTCTGCTAGAAATTCAGTATTAGTAATATTCATACAATAGAATTATTTGTGAAAAAAAAGATTTCTGAAATTTTATGCTATTCATTAATGTGAATAAATAAGAGGCTGAGGAGAAAATTGCTGTTATATATTATCCGTTAGTGTATAAATAAAATTTATGCAATGAAAAAAGAGGAATGTATTCATATTTTCCAGGAAGTTTGCAAATTAAGTAAACATTAAATATTCACAATAAAAGGCTACTTTGTGAATTGCTACCACGACAAATACTATCATCCCTTCTTGACCGCTTCATTTCTTGGTCATCTCAGTGTTAGAATGCAATACCTTTCATAGATAGCACTTACCGATCGTTTCTTCCGTTCGTTGATATTGTCGTTGTCGCTGCTGCTTGTGGTAGATTCTGACCTGTCCACTTTATTTAAAGCTGAGGTTGACCTCGATGTACGCTCACCAAAGATTCCACCGGTTAAATTACGCCGTTGACGGCGTGTAAAACGTTTACGACGTGATGATATGTAACATTCTGCATTTGCTACAATTTTTTTCATATATTCTGCATATTTCACCGAAATTTTTAAGTTTTTCTTCCTTTTTTGTTATGAAGTCTTTTTTTGGAACTTCTTTCAATTTTTTTTAGATTCTTTTCTTTCCCTTTGCTCTAAAATTTTATAATTTTATGTCCAGGAACTTTTTTACTGAAAAGCATCCTGAAAGATTTCAAATTAAATTATCTCTAAATTTCAATTCAATTCTAAACTGGAATTTGAATCAGTTAATATCTAAAGATATTATTATACCAATCTATAAATAAACAAGCAATGTGACCAAGATTTGAAAAATCTTTTCGTTTGGAAATCCTTTCATCTCACGAAAAACTTGAACATATGTCATTCATATCACTTCCAACTCTTTTTGGATTACTCATAAAAACTGGAAAATCGTTGCTTCTTTTTGAAAACTGAATTTACTTCAAAAGCATTAATTTTCGGACATACCAGGTTGGTCATCATTTGATGAGAATGATTGCAGAAAATTCACTATATCATGTTGGGATGCGAATGCGACAGGAAAAGAATTCTTTCGATAAACAGATGATGAATGAAGATCTGATGATGATTGACGTTGTCTAAAAATAGATACGTGAAACGGAATGACAGGAAGTAATGAGAAGGAAATATCATCAATTTCTGAATTGAATTTAAACTGAATTTATTAATTGTACCAAAAATATCTTTCATTATCACTTTCTCTTATCTAAACTTCAATTCTGCTCTTAAAAAAGGCAAAATTTCTGGAACATTATATGATTTTCACTATTTAGTTGCATGTTTCAAACGAAAAAAACAGCTTGGAGGAAATAGAAACTAAATGATAAAAGTATACTTTTACTACATATTTATACTTACCGATCAGGTCAGAATGGAGAAATAGTATATATATAACAAAAGTTACTCAAAGTAAACAAAACACATCACTGACTATTCATAGCTTATATTTGATTAACTACAACACAGTACATTTTGGCTTAGCGGTCAGTTAGTACTAATTCAAAATCTCGCCATTGGTAATTAACAAATATTCTTTCTTTGCATATAAAATGAGAATGACCGGCATTTTAATATCTTTTCCCACATTTTCCGCTTCCTGTTTCACTTGCCCCGCTTACTCATCCATCCGTAGATTCTTCTTACCTAACAAGGATCAATTTTGCATCTCTTCATGGATATAATAATTGGCGAAGGAATTGCAAAAAGCAGAAAATTGGATGTTGAAAGTGTACAATATGAAATTTTCTTCACATTTTAATTATTTTTAGATTGAGATTAAATGATAAAATTAGAAGCAATATGTTTGGAAATATTCTCAAAATTTTCATTTACTACGAAGACTTTAAAAAATGAAATTGTTTCCTTCACACTGATTTCAACATACGGTAAAATTAAAGTTTTCATTACTGGTAGAAGTGGAAAACGGCATGAATTTGACTAGCTTCACGTATATCAAGGATTCGAAAGTCCTTAATATGAAAAATCTTTGGCCAAAGAGTCTCACAAATCCTAATCAAATCCCTTGAGGCCTGAAAGCATTTTAAGTCGGCAACAACTGCAAATGGATGCTAGACGGAATCTAATACACGAAATGGAGGATATGAGCGTAAATTAGATAAAGCGCCTTAAAACCATCAAGAAAAGTGACTGGCAAATGGTCTCACTAAATTATTTCTCGGTCTCGACCCATTTTCCCGCTAGTACCATCGCAACTTCCAACCAGACAGGGTGACCCACTGTGACTCCAACAATTTTTATTCAGAAATTATTCGCCTTCATGCAATATTTTCGAGATAAATATTTGATACGTATTTCGTTGAATTTGCTCCTCCAACGACACAAACTAACAAGACTAAATGAAGCTATATTCTTCTTTTTTATTTTAAAAAAAAAAAAAAATTTTCCTTAGTAACAATTATTTGAACACAAAACTATTTGCTCTGACGAATTTAATTTAAAAAAAAAAAAAAAAAAACCAAACCGTCTCAGAAATTTAGTCTGTTTGCAGTCGTTTTTAACAGTTATTGATGCAAGTTCGTGAAGACTTCGCGATATGGCATTCTGAAAATAAGTTAATTTTTAATTTAAATTTGTAAAGTTTAAGAATGAAAGGTATAATGCCATTATGTACCAATTAGTTGTGACGAAAAGAAAAGAATAGGTCATCAGTTCATTATGGAAACTTTATGTCTAAAGACGTCTGTTAGTTCTTCTAACTTTATTTCAGCCCAAGTTTTTTCTTAAATTGAACTGATTTAGTGAGATCATGCATTTTGAAAATTTTAAGTAAACATTATGATGGGTGAATAAAACTTCTAAATCGGTTAAATTTGAAGGTATATTACTGGAAGAGTAATTTCTTCTCATATTAAAGGCTTTTTTTCCTTATACTGAGATAAACTGAACTTTTAAGATATCAAAATAGATAATGCTTAAAAGTTGAAATTTAGAAGTGAACGCGGGCAGAATGTTGAAATTTTAAAACGACGGCTAAGAAAACGACTTAAAACGACTTGACAGACACTAACAAACTTCAAAAGTTCGAAACATTAGAATTTCAACAAATTTTGATTTAAGTTATGATAAGTATTTAATTCGTAGTCATAGTAAGAAATCTTTCTGCCATCTATCAAAATGTCGAAATAAAAATTTCTCAAATTATTTTCCACTCACTCTTCTAATCGTTCCTTAACCTTTTTCCTACCTCAGTGTCGTTACTCATCAAAACTTTCTATTTTATCATAAAATTTGCAAGCATATACAAAACCTATAGGATGAATGAAATCCGTGAATTCATTCATGACGTGATTTTTATAAAATTTTCATTTAAAAGAAAACATATAGCAAAGATTATTTTAATGAGAGAAGATGTTATTAACCTTTTTTCCGATTCAACACATAAAATCTTCATAAACAGCTAAAAATTGTCTTCCCCAAAAAAAAGAAAAGAAAAAACAATGAAGAAAAATATTGGCGGAAGATCAAAAAGGATTTCTTCAATTAAATTTTACGTGAACTTTCTCTCGTAAATATTGCCGTGAAAATGCCAATATGTTAAGTAACCAGTAAAATACCTTACGTGATACGTGTAAATGAATGCTAATTTCTTGTTCCAGCAACAATTCAGAGGAAATTTTCCGTGAAAAAAAAGTGTTAATAATAAGAAGAAGAAGAATAAGAAGGAGAAAGGAAAGAAAGAGAAAGTAAGTGAGGAGAAACAAGAATGAATTGGTATCAGAATAATTTTCGACAGTAAACAACGAAAAGCTTATTTGCATATTAAAAGATATGCACTTCATTTATTTTACATGCATTCATTGCAAACTGCTTTCGATAGCATGCAAATTGCATGACAAAGAATTGCCAGTTGGAAATGAAATGGAATGATGCAAATAAATGCCAATTTTGTGGAGACATATGCTACCAATGCTTGGCCATTAAGCAAACATGTCACCATAAGGCGGTATTGTGTGTGTGAATGCGACACTTGAATGTATTCAACTAAATGGAAATGGTTTTATCGTATTCATGGCGATTTGTGAACTATCGAAAGAGGTGACATCAAATGAGGTAGGAGCGTTTCTTTCGGAAGGGAAACTCTAAATTAAATTAACTTCTTTGATTGATAAATCAGTGTTATCAATTTATTGCTTCTTGAAAAAGAAGGAAGAAACGGAAGTGAAATTCATTACTTCTTTAGCTGATGTGTTGACATTGACATTAATATTTGAAAGTTCGGGAAATGAAGAATGAAGGACTTAAATTTTCTGAGTTGTCTGTGAAAAAATGTTGAATTAATATTTATGAAGACGTAGTTGCCTTCAGGTTTCAATAAAATAAAATTAAATTAAAAGAAACAAGAGTTGTCTACCATTGGATAGATTATCCAGAATAATGCCGAAAGGTCCAATCGCTCCAATGAATTACTTGGAACTGGTTATTAGAATTAAAATACAGCATGTGGTAATCAGTTTATTCAATGAATGATCTGATCCTATGAATGAGTGAAATAGTGAGAAAGTAATGAGTGAAAATCTTGTAACTCTATTTCAAATTTGTTTTCATCTTTCAAAAACTGACAAAATAGTAAACTCCTAAATAAGCCGCGCTGTTAGGAAAATCGGATCAATTAGATCAATTTTTGAGATGGTTAACTGTAGAATTTTCTTTGCAATACCGAGTCCAGATAATATGTCAAAAACAGTTCATAGTTAGATAAGGCTAGCCAACCGGCTAGATGTTTCAGATTAGTTCATTTAGCAGTTCTAAATTTAAAAGCTATTGGATTGAAGCAATGATATTCTTCCATCACCTAGTCTAAAATTTATAAATGTGATCAATGTGGATTATCAGCAGTACTTGGCCAATGGCCTATTTATCAGCAATAACCTAAGAATGTTGTTTTATTTTCTTTAGAACTACAAAATGTGCCAGAGAATGAATCTATGATATTTATGAAATTAGCGGAACAGAATCCGATCTTACAGTTATGTTCTGACTAGATTACACAATTTCATAGCTAGAAATGTAGGATTTAGATTTTGTAACTGGCCATATAATTCAGCAGATCACAATAATCTTCTGACCCTTTATTCTCTTATCCTTCGAAAATTCTCATCTGTTCCGCAACCTATGAAGAAATGAAACAATCTGTTCTGTCGGATATGAAAAAAGCACGCCAACGATACGGAAAGTTAGCTGTAAAAAGCTATACAAATATGATTGCTTTTGCTTTTATGTACAATAGATACATGCAGAAAACTGTTTGAAATCTTCAACCACACACACACACACACACCACACACCACACACACATACATACACACACACACACATATACACACAGATTAGAATAGACAGATGGATGGATAGATGGTATTTTTGCAACAAATTCAACAATAAGAAGGATAATGATGAGAATTTGTTCATTTCATTCATCAAAAATGGCAAACTTTCTGCGCCATGTCGTTCACCTCATACTTTCGCCTCTCTCTCTCCATCTCTTTCTCCCTCTCTCTCTCTCTCCTGTATCTGTCAACAACTATTCCGTTTCGTTTCACAATAATAGCTAACTGTCCCGCTTTTTTTTTCTTTTTTTTTTTCTCAAATTTTTGTGGGAATGAACTATTTTGTGCGAAAAATATCATATGATATGTAAATTCATTCACATTATTATAGATGGAAGAGTTAAATGACACGAAATTTTTTTAGTCTGTTTAAAAGGACATCAAAGAAGATATGAAAGTAACCGTTGGAAGCATACCTGTGCTTCTTGCAGGTAGCAATCAGCTTGCCAAAATGGACTACGTCTTCCTTCATATTTCATCGCCATACAATTAATTGTTATTACTTGGCCTACAACTTCTTTTTGTAAACGAAAAGGAATTGGAACTTAAGTGTGAAGCCAAAAATCGATAATTCATTCGAATTTCGAAATTTAAAACTTGACATTTAGACTAGAAATTATCATAATGTCTTAGCAATTTTCTGTGTAATTCTCGTTTAAAAATAGTTTTATAAAACCAAAAAATTGTGTTTCGAAAGCTTTTTTGTACTATTTTCGGCATTAATTTCAGGTTTTAGAAGTATCTGACACTGATATGAGGGCAAGTTTTAGCTATACGACAATAATTGTCTACAATCAAGCATGGATAACGTGACTAGAAATATTGATAATGGTGATCATATTGATAGTAATGAAATAATATTAACAACAACTGACATTTTTATGGAATAGTCTTAATGAAATTAAAATAAATAACAGCAATGTATGCTGAAAAGTAACGCGATAATCCATCGTTCGAACAGGTATTAATTAAATCAGTACAGGGAACGGCTTGGAATGAGAAGAGGACAGGTTGTTTAGTAACGAATAGTAAATAATCTACAAAAAAAGAAAAAATTTCCTAAATTTACCGCTCTTTCCTACTTTAATACCGCACTTCAGATTCAGTAATGGATAAACAAATAATGGAAGAATATTTACAAATCATTAAGGGAGCGAAGTAAATAAATCAAATTACCTGAGTGATTTTTATGGTTTACCCTTTTTTAATCGATCGATAATCAGTAATTGTTTTCTATTGTTTCCGTCCAAATCTTATCATTTTTCATGAATAGGCTGCAAATATAACGGAATGATAAATGAATAAATGAATAGAGCAAAAGATAATTTTGTGATATTCAATCGTATAATCACAATAGATTGTTTGAAAATTATAGAGAAATGCCTTCATCAATGGTTTAACATTACTAATACTAATTAACGAAGTGAAAAATTATTTGCAGAAATCGTCATCAGAATTGCTATTTTCTTTAAGTTCTTCATAATGCATTTTGTTAGGTGATTGTTCTATTGGGATGGATATGATAATAACTCTAATATCAGCTTGTTTCGCTAACAATTTGATTTCAGTTTTTAACAAAATGATTACAGTCTTGATCGGTTTTACTATTTCTTCCATTCCCCAAAGAACCCATGCATTCCATTTCGAAATTGAAAGAATTTTAGTAAATGAAAAAGTGCTTTCAAAAGATTTCATTTTTTAAATACTCTGAACATTTGAAATAATGAAAATTATATTCAACAAACGAATTCAAAAAATGGAAATTTTGCTGCTTGCAAGTTTCTTTCTTATACCAAACATCAATCACATCTGAACAAATTGAGAAAAATAATTCGCCATTCAAAGGCATTCTTAATCACAAATACTCTACCATTTATCCGGTAACTTCTATCACTTCCCCAGATCATAAAATCTATTTAGAATACAAATCATTTATAAATCCGCCGATAAATAATTTTACAGCAATACGTTTCGTTTACACTGACTGTTGTAATTTCTCAATGATTTTTTCTTCTTTTTGAATAATACGAGTAA
The DNA here is from genome assembly GCA_013365325.1 of Dipetalonema caudispina. Classification (NCBI taxonomy): domain Eukaryota; kingdom Metazoa; phylum Nematoda; class Chromadorea; order Rhabditida; family Onchocercidae; genus Dipetalonema; species Dipetalonema caudispina. The sequence goes on along the minus strand of JABVXV010000040.1, from coordinate 183,485 downwards.
ATGCAAGTTATATAGCTAGCAAATGCAGACACGCAAGCGCAATATTAATTTTTCAAACTTTAAATCCGGAATCATCACATGCTACTTCAAAGTCGCAGCAAAGATTGTTCTGTTTATAAACCTGTTCTCCCTTCATTACAACTATGCTTTAAAATGCTACGAAATTTGAACGATAAGATGAAATAACGAAGTTAGTAGCTTAATTCAACATGAAATATTTTATAATATGTAGCATCCAACTTGCCGTAGAATTTAATCGGTTGGAAATGTTGTTAATAGGAATCAATGAGTTGGCTTAATATCTTTATGATTCGTTGCACATTATCTTTTCGAACAATTTTTGCATTCCTTTTTAAGCACTTTTGAAGAATATATAAATTAATAACAAAAAGAAAAAAAAAGTAGTCTGAATAGAAATTGATATTTTAATAAAACAAGAATATCATAAGTGACATATCACAATATGAGGTTTGATTCATATTCCAAATATTAATATAATACTTAATAGTATCGGACACAAAAAAAAAAATAAAGAAAATTATGTAACTATGTGATTAAATGAAAAACAGTTTGATGCTGTCAACGTGTCACATTTAGATCGAATCCATTATATTTTTACCAATATCAACAACCGAATTGAACAATCAATATTATTCTGTAATAAATCTCCATAATATGATATTTTTTGTGGAATAATGCATGATGAAGATGTTTGCACCGGAAAGGGATCGAATGCCTTTTTTAAGTGCAAATTATCCGATAGCTATGATCAAACCGATTGATTCTCAAAGCTGTATGAAATTTTGGAACATCGTAAAAAGAATGGATTGCAAATATTGTTTGTGAAAAGCAAACCATTCGTGGTATGTTAATGATAGGCTGTTACATACCAATGAAGTATCTCTCTCTATCAGACATACCAAGTGCAAAAGTTCAATCACAATCGGCAATGTTGATTTACGACAGAACCATATTGAGAGTAGAGGACAAAGCTGACATTTATTGAGGTTTTTGTCGCAGATTAAATAGTACTATGATGGTTTCATACAATTTGCATATCGAAACTATCAGTAAGATATGATGTCCTATATCTTGAGTGACGAGAATTTTACGGTACCACATGAAATCATAATGAGTTAATACCGTATAGAATCATAATTAGCTTCCGGTGAATAAAAAATTTGGGAATGAATTTTATTGTAATAATGAGATTTACCGGTCTTGCTAGCATCTAATAATGATAAATTTTTCTTAATTAAAATAATATAAAAAGGATTTATTTTTATATTAAATGGCGGATACTGTGACAAATAGATAAATACAATTTCAAATTAAAAAAAAAATCGAAAAAAAGAAATGAAAACTAAAAATGAATGAAATAAAAAGCAGTGGAATTCTAAACGATAGCAATCTTTTTCACGGCATCCCAAGCATTCATTGCCTACAATACAGTCAACGACAAAACATCTCTTTCGTTGATATTTTTATTAATATGACCTTTTTTAAAGTTTGGAAATTTTTCAAAGAGAATTCTCAAACATTTTTAAGACAAATAAGTAACTGGATATTTCACATATGCAAATGTACTAAATATGCGGGGAAATTCAGCGTGATATTCAGCAAAGATAGTTGAAAAGAATTGATACGAACAGAAATATTGAGGTTGAAAAATGCCCGGTACAAATGTATGGGATGATCGGTGATAAAATCATAAAATGAATGACAATCACTTCTTCCTTTCTCATCTTTTTGATGCTGCTATTAACACTAATATTTATCGTTTTTATCACTTCCCATTTTATATTCAAAAAATGTGAAATGATTTGTTGACATTAAAAAATTTCTATATGTCATCTAATCATCTCTCTCTCTCTCTCTCTCTCCTTTTCTCTCTCTTTGTTATCTCACATAGGATAATTTTCTTTTCTTTTTTCTTTTTTTTTTTTTTTTATGACAAAGATATGTTTAGCATTATCTCTTTGTTAAGAGAAGAAATGTTGACAATCATCTGATGATAAGACAATTGAGCATATATAATGAATGAACTGGTTCAGATCATTTCTATTTTGGGATGGTGAAATATTCATTCCAAATGATTTCATTGTTATAATAATCAATTTCGACAGTTTCCATCTAACTTTTATACCGTACAATCCGGATCCGAGAAGAAATGTTCAGGAAAGAATGTTCGGATAAATTATTCTCATTACTACAGAAAAACAATCATAAAATATTGAAGGTTTAATAAGCCCGTCTCATGAAAAGAAAAAATCGAATTCATAATTTACTCATTTGAGATGCTTCTTGTAATATTCGGTTTTAATTCAGTTTGTAGTTCTCTCTCTCTCTCTCTCTCTCTCTCTCCTCCAACAATCTATCTGTTTCGATCCATAACTGATTTTTAGGTATGTATCATCTTTTTTATTCCAGGCAGTTCTGAAAGACGAATAATTTTTTTCGTCTTTGAGCCTGAAAAATATATTTGGCAAATATTGCCAAGGATAAAAAATTATTTGGAATAATGGTACTATTGGAATTTGTACAGAAATTATTTTACTAGGCGTGCTTTACAAATTTGCAATGATCATATCAGCAATGAATGCGAATTTGTCATACTCATAAAATGGTTTCAGTCCATTAAGTTCAATTGTGTGAATGCTCCTCTGATAATGCCAACGATCATAACATTCATTTTCTCCATAATGCTTTTTTATTTTATTTGTCAGTTAAAATTGATGAAAAATTTTTTAAACTCTCAAAAAAATACTACAATAGCAAAAATTTATGAACCGAATAACCTTAGCCTTTCGCCATTTCATTGTATGCATTCTAGCCAACCCATTTCTTCAACATTCGACTACTTCAATGACCTTGAAATCCACAAATGGATGAGGACATGGACAGATGCATACAAAGGTTAGCAGTCTGGCAATCATTGAAGAAGACAAATTCCTCACCATTACTTCCCAATACTTTTTAGCTTTCAATACATTCTATCGATAGAAAAGTGGTTCGTTGAAATGTTTGAAAATTTACTATGAACTTCTTATAAATTAATGAAATTGAACAACTCTCCATGCTTTTCATTTCCAATTTTAGCCTAAAAGTGCAGCCATTCCTTTCACTTTGAATAGGGAAAAACAGTAGAATTGATATAATCCAAAAAAAAAAAAAAAAAATGAATTTTACTTTGGAAAGCGAACAAAATCTTTTTTAAAACTAATCTTTGCAACTTCATAAATTGAAATTCCATAGGAAAAAGGAAAAATTAGCTATTTTCACTTTTATCATTAAAAAAAAGATGCCAATAAATGGGAAATTGGCCATTTTTGCAGTTTGGAAATGTGATGACCTCACAAAATCAATGATTAAATGAAATTACGCTAGTATTATTAGAAAAATTGTTGAAATATAAATTTGTCATATTACTGAGGAAAACAAATTAAACGTGAAAAGAAAGGATTTGGATACCTTTACATTCTCATAACATTTCTTCCTTACTAATTAGTATAGCAATGAAAGAAATTTAAGAAAGTAATTTCAATAGTTATATCTACAAATAGCTGCTTTAATTATTAAGTGGTTCTTCTTCACTAAATAAATAACTGAACTAACTAACGTTCAGTAACAATGCAAATGCAAATAGGCTGTCACTCAAACGATAATGCTGCAAAAAGTTTGTTAAGCACCTCGGTTTTTCAGATGCTTAAACTTTAATTGGCTGATCAAATAACAATAAAATAATAGTTTCTTAATTTTAATTTCCATGAATAAATGGATAAGATGGAGGATGAAAAATGTTTGATAAAAAAGTTTAAAATTAAAGAAAAGCAGAGAATCAAATAAAAGCAGCCAACAAAATATCATCAATTATATGGCTAATGGCAATGTATCATGCCAATAAATAAATGAAATGTTCAAGGACAGAGCGAACTGTTTCAAATTCCCAGCAAACGAAAATAGCTAGTGATTTTCGTAAATTTTATTTCGATCGAATCAATTCATAACCGAAAACAGGACAGGGAGATTTAAACGGATAAATTCATGAAGTATGGAGAGAAAAGGGATGGTAAAATCTCCACTAAACAATTGAAATGGATGTCATACTAAATTAAATGTTCAATAAGCTATATTTCAGAAAACTTACATGTCACTTTTCATATGTAAAAGTCAAAACTAAAGTAATTTTTATTGCGAATTAAGAAGTTTGACAATGTGTTTGCTGTTGCTGTCACTGTGATCATCCCATATCTTCCAGCAAAATGATGCAAATTTGTATATTATTTGTTTCTAATAGTAATAATGTAAGATCAGTAAAGGATGAAGTTAGAAGGAAAACGAAATATTCTTAATTAAGGCTAAAATGTTCACTCAAAATTCGAAACAATTTTGTAATTTTGGATTGTAGATGATGAAACTTTAGATCTAAATGTTATATTTTCAAAATTTGAAATCAGATCCGAGATTGAAACCAAAAATCTATGTTTTTTCTTTATCCAAAAAGTAAAAAAACTTTAAGGCATTAAATTAATAGCAAAAAAGAAAAGATGAAAAAACAAGAGAATAAAGTAAATGATGAAGCAATCATTAATACAATTGAGATAACATGAAGTGAGTAAATAGTATATGTCTGTCGTCTGATTGACCGGACCTCTATCATGTCGTCTTATCTGGTCACGGCCATCTATGGAATTGGTGACCAGTTTCACCAATAAAAACCTCACTGCTATCAGATATCTTATTTATTGATGTGTTTTCTATATCAGTATCAGTTTCACACAAAAAGTCGTCATACTGCAATATGATCATCGAATATTTGCAACAGAAATAAAAGGTTATTGATTGATATTTTGATTAATTATCAACTAATATTTAAGTTTGCAAGTATTCAGTACCCAAGTTGGAAATGTCAAATTTAAAAACATCTTACGTTCATCACTTCTGCTCAGCTTGAATCAGATACTCATCTTGCAGTTCATGCTTACTAAATGTGCACACTCAAGTTTGCTTTAAGAAAAAAAATAGTTCGTAGCACAATTGTGCCGTAACATACACGTGAGCTTGTTGGCGTGAATCAATCATGACATATGACGGGCATTTAGCTGTAACAAGCATAAATCAGGCCATAGACAGAAATGCCGATAGATCTGCTTATGTAGACAATACGGAGTCTGATATAGTTTAAACTAAATCTGATATAGTGTAAACTCATCATCAACAAAAACAATAAAAATCACAAACGAAAAGTGGTATAATCAATAAAATAAGTTGAAATCATTCGTCAGAGCACATCTTGTCGTTTAAAAAGAACCGGTATATTTGAAAAATTATTTTGCTCCTTTTTTGAACATTTTGAAAAATACAGCTTTTTTTTTCAAATGAAGTTCTGAAGTAAGTATTTGCTTGGTAAATGGATGTTGAGATATCGAGAAAAAGTGAATTTTTCCTCCAAAACTCATCAAACTTTTTGCAATGTCCTAATCATTGCTATTCAACATTTCCGTTTTTTTTTTTTTTGCAAATATTTTTTCTAAGTGTAGAAATTTCGGAGAAAATTTCTCAGCAATGTTCTCAGTCAATGTAATATCATAAAGAATATTGAACTCTAAGGATTTTAATTTTGCAGTTTCTTTAATTTGTACTTTGTTAGACTTCGAATTTGTTGAAAACGCAAAACTTGTTCACATTTTTTCAGTTCCTGTGATTTGAACAGTAAAAACCAGGATATTTAGAAAATCGTTCTTCTTAGCGCCTGTGAAAATATAGAAAAGATGAAAAAAATTCCTTTTATTCAAACTGGAAATTTTTAATCATAAAAATGAAACGGAATTGTTTAAAATATTTCTGGGCACTTAATACGGTCATAAATTTTCAACTTTTTAAGCAGTTTGATAATTGGTGACGCATATTTACCTAATAAATTATCAAACATTTCGCTGATATCCATTACACTAAAGATAACGTACGTGTTTAGACTAGACGTAAGTAAAAATACACTACACATATTATATTATAATATTTAATACAAAGTAAATGATCAATTTAAGCTAAAACAAAAGGTACGATCACTTCCTAATAATGTTAATAATATTGCGGTGGAAACTGAAATCATAACAAATATTCAGAAATGAATAAAAAGGAATCGTTTTACGAAATTAAAAATTCATTTGTTTAGTTTTTGCTGTTGAATTTCTAAACGAATTCTGAGGAAGAATCAAAAAGCTCGCTAAATAGAGAGAAATTCTAATGAAGTAGCCTACTGATTATAATCAGATGAGAGATAGCAAAGAATTTATTGCTTCATTGAAAGTGGAGGAAAAGGAAGGAAGAAAAAGAAAAAAATGGAAAGATCTCTGGCAAATGACCGTGTCCACTTGATGTATGGTGACTGACCATTGCTTTAACCGATGTATGCTGTATAATTTGCACTGTGCAAACAATATCAAATATCATCGCATTAAAATATATCTATCAAATACGTAGAAAGTTCTATGTGCGGGGTTTTTATTCACTGTTTCCACGTTGTATTTTACCATACGTCGCACGTACTTAAAATATGTTTGCGACATTTTACGTTCCTCTTCCACTTACACGAACATTGTTCGTCTGTCAACTACTAATACTATTACACATTTACTCTTGAATTACTCAACAATTACAGATTTTGGATATGAGCACTTACAGAATTCCCCCGAACTTCTGGGAATTTTACATTCGTTTAAAAACGAAATTTATTAAAATTAGAATAGTTGCCAAGAAGGGCAAGGAAAATCTCTGAGGAAAATGATCGAGTGACAAAGATTTACAGGAAATAAATCTTAATAATAACTAACAATCAATCCAATAATTATTCGAATTGTTGAAATTAATTTAACTGGACAGAATAACAAAACGAAGAGATGACTGACGTACAGCGGAAAGATGACGGCATTATGATAATATCAAACCGTTTGTGACTTGAAACTACCGGAAAATTCATCCAGTTACGTTTCATCTTTGTACTGTGTCACTTTCATTTCACTTTGGGATATCAAAGTTTGATTTGCACGAGAAAAAATATCGGAAAACTGTATGAATATGTATGGTATGGTAGTAAAATTACCCATTCCAACTGTCCTCGTTTTATCTGAGGGTAATAAAATTATTTTCAATCAAAAAATTGGTTGGAATGATTTAAAAGCACAATGACAGATTTGCTCATATTTCAGAATTTATAATTAGAAGGCGCACTTTTCCCGTGATACATAATGACTGAAATGACAGTATGGGATGATAATGAAATGATTATGAGGCAATTAATTACTTAATTACTTCATTAAATATGGCATCAAAGAAATATTTCTCTGTCTTCTTAGCTATGCAAACTTCTAATAAATGAATGAACAAAAAGATAGTACTGATCGGAGAAAAAAAAAAGCAATGAGTCGATAAAAAGAAATTCTTTTTTTTGCTTCACACATAAAGTATGCCATTCCTTCGGAAAATGTTCCCTTTTCTCTTTCTACCTGTTGATCAATGCTATAATAATACATACTAAAGCAAACAAATCGAAATATTTCTCTCCCTCTCTCTCTCTCTCTCTCTCTCTCTTTCTCCCACCGATCCATCTCTTCCTGCTGTACTGTTTATCAGTATGAAATCGATCATTTGCAATTCAACTGATAGTTGAAGCAATTCGGTAAAAGCTATAGTTCATGTCGTTGATCAGAAGAGTAAGTTGAGAGATTTAAATCTTTAACGCTCATCCTTTTGAACCTTTCCTAAATAAATTTTACGAATTATGATAATATTAATTTATAAAATATCTTTTCAGTAAGTTTCAATCAAAATTCAACCTAATATCTGAAAATATTCCATGATGATACAGTCTACTACGGATCTAAAGAAGTAAATAAATTATAAACCTGATTAAATAAATATATTGAAAAAATTTTTCAAATGTGCTTTTTTTTTCAATTGATATCGTTTTTGAGGATGCTTCTGAAACTGTTAGAGATGGAAAATAATTTTTTGGATAATTAAATGCAGCAAAATCACATTACAACAAAGATTCACTGTAACTCAATTATCAATCGCTGTGGAAAACGTATAATTTGACTTTTTTTTCCCTATAAATGGCCAAATTTCTAAATTACATTCTGCCACAATGGTAATATGAGATGGTTTTTGAGTAAAATATTTAAAATCATACAGTTAATTTAGTTGTTTCGAATTTTCCATTTTTTACTGAAATTATTCAAATTTGACGAATGCATGAAGTGACCGTTAATCAGTCATAAGCTTAGAATATAAGGTCAAGGAGAATTTAATAAAACATAACTCTGAGAGTCTAAATAAAATTTCGACAAGTTGAACAATCAACCAATGTGCATCAATGATTGCCTATTCCATTTTCTCACTCTATCCTTTTGAGAAGTTCTGATTCATTTCTATATCCAAACATTTCAGTTTTTGAAATTCAAGAAACTGTAACGGCGTGACGGAATAAGTAGCAACGGACGATAACCAAATTTTTAGATAATCACTGAAAATTTTCCGGAAGCTATGTGTGATAAGCTCATCAAAAATTAAAACAATTTTATTGGAACTTCTTCAAAATATACGCTTTTAATGTGGATAAACGCATATTGCATGTATGCATGCATGCATGCATATATATATCAGTTATAAAAATGCAATGATATATAATATCATTCTTTTCGGATGGTTGCCTTTTTCTATTCACTAATGATATATAATTTATAAAGGCCAAGTCGGACTCATCTTCAGGTCACAGAAATTTTCTCAAAGTTAAGGATCAGTTAAAATGATATTAATAAATCAAACTGATAATAAAGAAGATGGCTGTAATGTGATTAGTAATGGCTGATAAATAGGAACAAATGCAAACAACGCAAGTGATAAGATGACATATTTTGAGCAAAGAAGCGAAATATTTCAGTAAAGCTAGTAAAACGAAAAGAAGAAAACCTAATGCAATAATCTTTGAAGTTTTTAAAGGTGTAGAATTACCATCTAAGTTTTTCAGAAATTCAAGTTGTTGATGGCGTTGAATAATGCAGATTGAAACTGTAAAAATGTGACAAGTGAATTTTTAATAAAGATTTGATAAGAGACAGTCAAAATATGACAAAAGGTGTAAGGATTATTGCAATTTTGTGCATTTCAAAAACTTCAAATCTGAGAGGTGAATTTGAATAATACAAGGTTGCTCAGCCAGCGTTGATTCAATGAGAAAAATTCGGCGAAGTAAGAGAGAGAGAGAGAAAGAAAGAGAAAGTTGCTTTTGTAGTGATGATTATGAGAATGGATAACTATTCTAATTTCAATTCAATCTGCGCAAGTTTGATCAGATTAGTGAAACAGCTCAGAAGCCAACTGGAAGGAAATAAAAGCAACAAAGAGTACAGTTCGAAGATCAAAATTCTGTTTAATTTTGGATTAACAGGAATGTAAATATCAAATGACAAATGGAAAAAGAAATTTAGTTACGAAAGAAGTTGGACTGATCAAAATTTAAAACTCAGAATTAAATCGGTAGATTATATTCCTTTATAGAATGTTGTCGATAAATATGAATTACAATTCAATTTCAGTTTTACTCATTCACATTTAACAGTTTGTGTTCAGACCGTTGAAAAATAGAAGAGCAAATGGAAAGCGTTAACGCATGAGAAATAGTATCTCCAATATTTAATTAATTTTATTAACAGTCTTTCGAGAACCTTTCTTGGAGTTGGTTGGAAAGATCAGTAATAATCTTAGATAGGGTTATGAGAAGGCAGGTGTATATATCTCGATTTCACACCTGCTTCTTCCAAGGACTGACCTCCCACTGAGATGCTCCATGATATTTCTTGTCATCTGAGAAGAAATGGCTGAATTTGACCTTTTTTTTTGCCTGGCAATAACTGAGTAAACTATTGCAAATTTAATTTTTGATCTGAAAACCAAAATGTTCTAAATTTTAATTTATAAATGCCAAATAAATGCTACTTATCTTCATAGATCGTTTTTTTTTTTTTTTCCTTTTATTCTATGTATATATTTAAATTAATAACGGCCATTAATTGGGTCATTCAAATATTTTTCCCTTTTAAATGCATAATTCTATTTTAGTTTATCAATCAGATTCACATCAATATTGTTTATTTGAGCATAAAAATAGTAAACAAAAACAGAAACTTGACAACATGATATCATACAACAAATGATGCAGAAAAGAGTACACAGAAAAAAACAGTAACATATTCGGGTCACCGAAACAAATCGATAATTCAAATTGTCATCCCGCATTTGTTCTCGTTTCCTTCCATATCTTTTTCATTAATTCTTTCCTCTATCTCTTATGATTTTTTTGTATTTAGGAAAATTTGGTTAAATGTTAAGTGATTCTTTAAACTGTAAGATTCACCATATACTGCAGATTTCCCCAAATCCAACAACTCATCCTCTCTTAGATGATCAGATACTTGAACGAAGAAAATAGTCCACTACAAATTCAAATAATGAAGTTTGCCCAAATCACTTCTACTAATTTCTGAATACTTTTTAAGGAGCGAAAAACTGAGCGCTATTCATTTCCTGCTATTTTGATAATCATAAAAAATCTATAAGTGTTTTCGATGACAAATCAGAGATTCGACAAAAATATTTCAAGTGGGAAATTTATCTTCACTTCAAGAAATTGCATGCATAATTTATGGCTATCGCTTAAATCTTTAATATTTATCCGAATTATTTCTGAACTTCAGTGAGAGGCCATTAAAATGTTGTAAACATAACGAATATTTGTCATTTCCCATTTTCCCTCAGAGAGTTTAAAATTAATTGATATGTTTGTATGAATGCATCAGTATCTTTTCACTTTAAAAAAAGCATTCTAAGATTGACTTCTAAATTAAAACTCTTTGTGGAAATATATCGCTCAGGGAAGTTTAGATGATGAGATTAATAAAAGAAATGAACAATATCTGATGAAAACAGCACCGAAAAAGACAATCACCTGTTCTGGCAAGAAATTTTACTTTAGATAAGTGACAGCTTAAAGATGATATAGTACCATGTACTTTTTCAGGTAGTTCAAACAATTGTCAAAAATTTCAAAGGCGGTATTCTCGAATACAACGTGGAACGTCCTAAAATCCCAACTTCTGAAAACTATGTGTTTGTTGTTAGCACCATGTTGTATGCCTGCATATTTCAATTTCAGACGGATAATTGCGCTCGAAATATTCACCGTTCACAAACATTGCTGGCCACAATTTGATTCCTGTAAATTATACAACACAAATCCATATTGGATGCTGAAAAGTTTTTCAGAAAAACAAAAATTAAATAACCAATATGTGATAAAAACAGCACCGGAAATGACAATCACCTGTTCTGGCTAGAAATAAATTTTGCTTTAAATAAGTGACAGCTTAAAGATTTTTTTTTTCGACTTTTCCTAAAAGTTAACAATTGATACCTGCTTGATGAGTATTCAGCATTGAGTAATAATTCAAAATTTCGCCAGTTTGTGTTGTGGCACATTCAATTAATCGATAACGCGTGTATTCGGTAAGGCCCGTCAAACATCGTGAAAAGGCTTCGTAAATATTGGACAAGCCTTGAATACATGTTACCAGGCCTAAGTAGCGTCGAGGAAAGAACTAAAATGCCCATAATTAATAATACATTTATGACTGTTCTATTAGAATTTTACTAAGGTCTTATAATCTTCCAGCATTATTAGTATTAATAATCGTACTTCATTTTGATTAAACCTAAAGCTAAAAATTAAAATTGTTAGCACAGTAAGATCATTCAGGAAAGGCCTTCAAAAGGCCTTGCTCTAACTAGTCCTAAATCAAAATTCTTTTCAACGTTACCCTTACATCACTGAATCGGATCATCACCTTTTTTTGCTTCCATGTATTTCACTCCTTCTATATAACAATTTCCCAATTCTTAATTACCTATTCCTTTACTTACTCAATTCATTAATTTTATTTCTTAATTTCAATTAAGAAGAAAGAAAATAAGCAAACTAACAGCGATAGCGCAATTTTGCAACCTATTTAGATCACATTCGTCTTGTTCATGTTGACAATGACAATAAAATGTTTGATTTGTAAAATAATCACAATAACCTTTGCCAAACGGTATTATCTGGAATAAATTCACTTCAACTACGACATTGCCAACTTACATAAAAGACATTCTACTCTTAGGTAGAATATTTTACCTGTATATTCCAGAAGTGGTATGTATTAAAATTGTCATGTAGAATGCACACAAAATGGATGTTTTTGAAAATGTTTTCTGTAAATTTAAAAAAAAAAAAAAAAAGAAAATTCCAACTTTACCTGTATATTCATTATACCAGGTCGTTTCACGTAGAATGGCCAAATTTGTTCACGCAACAACTTTGTACAGTATTTACATTTCGATTCTGTGAATATTGTCACATTAACTTGTTGCGATCGAACGGTCTGATACCATAAGCAGCACAGTATCGACACTAATAGTACTTCTTTTAGTAGCATTCTAAAATGGATATCTTCAATGTTGACTGACTGAGGAAATTCAACAAATATTGACGTCATACACGTGCCACAGTCCACGTACGTTTCTGATCATTTTTTCTTCTCTTAAGGACAAACCAAAATCGTTTTATAAATTACTTTTTATATGATAGTTTACTGGTATTTATCGGCACGAAATATTTCCAATATTCAATCGATTACTGAGAGATTCTGATTTTTTATTTTTTATTCTGAGTTTGTTAAAAGCTTTCGAATCCCTTTTTCTTTTATTTTTTATTTTACGGATGAAAAAAAAAAAGCAGAGAGTGCAGCTCAGACAATCTTTGTTTTTCTTCTAGGCTGAATTATTAAGGCTCGACATAAAAACTTTGAAAAAGCTTGTTTAACGAATTTTCATGAAAATGTGTTCAAGTCAATTTAATCTTTCTTGCTCTTTACGAAAATTGGAAACAAATTTGAAAGATTCTAAATTTCATAAAGTTGTAAAATGCTTTTACAAACATAGTAGCAATTATTATTAGCCATTATATTCACTTTAATTATTCAGCATTTGGATGACCAAAGATGGCTTTTACAAGCCGAGGAACTGAGAAGCCATCTGTCATTGCTGTCTCTGTTTTAAAATTTAACAAACAAATTTCAGGAGTATCGTCTTCGTTTATTGCAATGCACCGATTGCAAATCCCCGAGGATCGCACATACCACATCAAAAAGTCTGGGAGAAACCAATCTCTCAGAAATATTTAACCCTTATCAGCCCGTGATATATTTACAATATCGGATCATGACGTGGTGTTCGATTCACTCAATGACGTCTCCTAGCAAACAAAGCATTCACAATTAACGAACAAAAATTAGTGTCCATTATATGGGAGGGTACAAATATCAGGTAAAATAAGGTGTGCAACCAGTTTTATAAGAGAAGCGTGTTTGCAGGATGATTTATTGCCGATAAACAAATATAAATAAAATTGATAACAATTAAGAAACGGTCAAAAATGGAGTAGAATTTGTTTGACTTCAAGTTCTCTCTTCACTTATAACTTACAAAGAAAGTCTTGTAAGAAATTCAAATTCCTAAATTCAATCACAAAGTGTATTTTTAGTCAACCAGAAAATGTATTTATTGATTAAGCGCAATTGAAGACTGATACTTTTTGAGGAAAGCTGTCCGATATGCACAATATCCTCATCAGAAGATCAGTTGCAGTGATAAAGTAGACATTTCTACTACAATCATTAGAACTGTAACTGTCGAAATTTCAAATTATTGGAATAGAAAAAGTGGAAAAAAATAACTTCACTGTTTAATGAAATTACCGCAATTTTTTATGTCTCGTAAGATATGTGTTGCGGTCATGAAATCTATAAAATATTTAATAGACTTACTAATATCTCAGAATCCGAAGTTCAATTCAAATGAATGAAAAAACTTTTATCTCGCAATCAAATTTTCAACTCTACTTCAAGGAATTTTTTAAAACTTAAATTTTTCCAGAATTGACGAAGTAATAATTTTTGTAAATATCTACCGCATGTAAATTATTAGTTACCGCAATGCTGCGATTTAAGTGTGCCTCTATTGAAATTTTGGCAAAAAATATTGAAGATTTTCCGAATTTCGAAGAAAATAGCACTCGCAACAACATGTAAATCGTATGGCAAGAGAAAAAATGTCATTTTTTACACGAATTTTGAATAAATTTCGGAGGGCTCTTCAGAAGAAATTTTTTACTTCAGTTAGAATTTCTTTTTTTACTCACAAAAGAGAAATTTGGCAATATATCACAGAGAGAAGCATCTACAAAACAGTAGAAAAAATTATAACAAACAGTTTTTTCTTTTATTTGTAGGTTAGGTTGTCACAGAAGTTGGCGGAAAGGATGGCTACAAAATTAAAGGTCAGAGGTGTAAAGGGAACGAGATTGAGAGAAAAAGCTAGAAATATTAGTTACACATTAAAATTTTTTGAAAATTATTCCAATCATTTGGATAAATGATAACTGATTGTATTTTTAGAAACCATAAGCATACAACATTTTACAAAATATCATTTGAAAAAAAGATAGCAATGATTGTTGAAATGATTTCCGCCACTTTCTTTAGTACACAAAATTTACTAACCCAAATCTTAAACCAATTTTAATTTCTGAGTAAGAAATATTTGCGATGAAAGAAATGAGCAGAAAAAAAAAAAGAATGACCTCTTTTTTCGATCGCTTTTAATACTGTTCTCTTCTTTTCGGGAAACTTCAATTTCATTTCATTTTCATCTAATCAAACTTTTCCGACAAAAAAAGGTATCACTTTAATATTATTGACATTGTAATCCAACATATAATGAAGGAATTCGGGAAATTTGCAAATGTTCATTTCTTTAGATTCGAGCCTTAACTCATACTAATCTAATTCATTAAAAATTATTCTTTATTTCTGTAAATACTATAAAAAACAAGCATGTTGTGGGTAATAAAATGAATTGATGATAAGATGAAAAACTGAATGGGAAAATAGTTGGCTAAAGAGGAAAGTACGAAATAATTTAAGTGGTAGTTGAAATTTTCAAGTTTCACTCGACGATCGTAAACAACAGTCAAAATTAGTATCACTTAAAGAATCGTTCTACAAAACAAAAAAAAAAAAAAAAGAATTAGATTGTAACTCCAATTCTTTCCCGAAAAAAAACGAAAAACGAATTAACTCCAATGACAGCTTGTTTTTGCAAAACAGAATTTTGCTTTAACTACAATTTACAATTTTACCACTTAAAATTTTGTTAAATTTAAATGAAAAAAAAAAGACCAAAAAATCGAAACAAATTTATTGTATATGTAAATGTAGCTACCGTCAAGGAAATTTTGTAATCAATGGCTCTCGTGTATTTCTGAAATGGTAGATAGTTTTTAAAGATCACATTGGTCAGTTTTAGATAGTTTTAATTAAATGAAAAAATTAAATGAAAAAACGAAGAACAATTAAAAGAGAAATTTTTATGATTTCAATCAGTCGAGCAATTCAGAAGAGTGAATTTGATGAATTGACATTGCATTGCTATGAAAAGAGAAAAGAGTTCATTAAATTGACAATTTCACAAATGTTTAAGGTTAAATGTCAAAACTCATTTTAAGGCTCGATAGTTTCCTCACACATTGTCTCGTATACATTTATTTTGAATTGCAACTGAAAAATATGCCAAATTGGAAACATATTTTAATTATGTTTTGTTAGTGTTCACTTCATTATGTTTACTTGTTTCATGTTTATTTATTTGTTTGTTTCATGTTTACAACTCTATAACGCATGGCAAATTTAAGACATATCGATTGCTAACGAAAATACAATGAATATGTTTTTGAAATTCAATTACATCAATTTAAATGAGTGTTACACTGCAAATGGATAAACGCGTGGTTTAAACTAACAGGTCACAGGAAAGGTCAAGCAGTTTCTTCTCTACAAATACTTTTTTCTATCCCTAATAAGTATGTGAACAAATTTGCAATAAGATTGAAACTTATCGTTTATTGTAAGCTTTTACTGCAAGTACAGTTGCGCTCTCTTGTTTTTAATATTATTAATTAAGAAAATGAAATTAATTAGTTATAGATTTAGTAGGATGAATAAACAAATCACTCCATTTTTCACTTCTATCCGTTATTTTGTTACTTTGCAATCATTCAAAGAATAAGAATTGCTACGCCTAATGGACCCAATTGGAATACCATCTGGCAGGCAGTATTAAAAAGTCTCTACTCAGATTTCCCGTTTAGGACTTGTCGAATTCGACCTAAATAGTGACCGATAGCCAATAAAATCGGTAGTACTTATAAGGAACTGATTTAATAATGATAGACCAATGAAAATAGTTGTTTATTTCAAGATTTTGGCTCGAAATAGCTATAGCCAATAAAAATTTGAATTTGTCACTTACACCATTACAGTCAATCCGAACTACTTGAACATTTTACGGCCTCAAATTATCATATTTTTCTGTCTCTTATTTATTGCAACAACAAATTCATTTCTTAATCTAATGCTAACTGTCTTATTGTACTCTTTCTATAACAATACAATACCAAATCATATAATTCATTGAGTTCATAGCTTATTCGTCCCCTAATACAAACAATTTTACCACAACGTTTGTTTACAGTGCATACGAAGTAACTGGAGGTAACTAGAGGTAAACAGTACTAGGTTTCAGGTAAAAAATTTAAACTACCCATTGTCAATCTGAATAACTGTGAAACGAAATCGGAATGAAACAAATTAAAATAGCACTTTTTCAGCTACCAGTCGTGTTTTCGTAAGAAAAATTGGTCGGGTTCGATGATCCAACGATTTTGGATATTTATATTGATGATTAAACATTATGATTGGTCTTATTCAATATTTTTAAATTTAAATCGTTTAATGAACTTTTATATAGGAAAACTTTCCTTATAAAATTGTATTTTCCTGATATTTAAACCTCTAAATTTGTACAAAAAAAAAAATTAATAAAAAGCGGAATACTGTAAAAAGCATAGCTAATTGATCATTTAGCAGTGGAAGCAACAAGATGTTAAAGAAGAAGCACAGGATGATTGATATAGCTTGCGCAGAGTGGACATGAACGGTTTGCATTGTCGAAATCTGGTTTACCCTTGAATGATGTTGCTTCGGGCATAGTGATCAGCGGGATCAATTGAATCGACGAGTTGAGCTAAAAGTAGAATTGGATGTTTTAGCTTTTGCTATTTGAATGCTGCCATTTATTGGCTTGCTTTAAATGGAAGAAATTTTGCAAGTTGGTCAGTTTTTCTTCCTTTTTTTTTTTTTTTTTGAAGTCCATTGTGATATTCGTTATGAAATAAATTAGGAAATATTTAGTAACAAAAGCCTTTCTTCCATTCTTCCAACAAGTTTTTGTTTCTTTTTCGCAGCTAAATGCATTTATTGATACGCATCAAAGCTACAGAATAATGGATGGCATTTTGTAATTAAAGTTTGCCATTTAACTGATTTAAAATTGCTACCACAGAAACAAGTATTGAATATTGTTTTGACTACATTTTAATTACTATTGTTATTATTATATTCCTTTTGTTAATTATATTACTAGGGTTGCTACGATATTGTTAACTGAAGATTCTCACTTCAGGACTTATTTTAACATTAGTTTTAGGTCGAAGCTAACATTCTAATCGTAGTTATTATACATTCAACTATATTTATATTTGTATCTTTAACACACTTCAAATTCATTTCAACTTTATTTCAGACTCAAATTTCGACTCTATTCCAAGAAGATTATCTGTCCACTTTTTAATTACTTCAAACATATTACAAATATTACAAAAGCCAAATTTCCATGTTTTTACTCCTACAGCAAAGTAATCTAAAATTTCAATGTTATACTATTTAAACGTTTTCATGATGATGAAAAGAAAAAAAAAATATTTAATTACGATTGCTTGCAAAACGATTAAAAATTGAAAGAGGAAGGGGGAAGTGGAAAATATTGCAGATATATAAATAACAATTAGTCAACATGAAGTTGCATTTTGATCTATAAAGTGACTAATGTAAAAATATCCTGCCGACAGTTACAGATCCAAAATTAAGTACAGACAGTAGTAGTTAAAGGAAGGCAGAAATAAAGTGGTAAAAGTGGTAAACGATCAACAATGTAATTATGTCTCATAAGGCACCATTTTTAATCTTTTGATTATATGGAACTCTTTGAATTTAAATGCAGTGTTCAGATTCATTTCCAAAAGTACATCTGAATCATTTTCAAGCACAAATCTCTTTCGAATCAAATAAAATTCAATACTATTAAACAAATGCTATTGAAGATGTTTCGAGACTTCATTTCATTTAGTTTTGAAGTTTGTTTTCAAATTTATCTTTTAAGTGTGTATATGTGGCATAATGTAAAAAAAAATTAAGTCGTAATCAGAATAGTCAGAAGTTTGATTTGATCTATCGCCCTCCCCGAAAAAGTTGTTTCCTTTCACTGTTACATAAATAATTTACTGTTGGAATTTTTACAATCAGATGATCATGCATAAAATTACAGTTATATTTTTTAGTTCAAATCTCATAATTACTGGCTTGAGGCTCAAGGAAACGGCAATTTTGAAGTTCCTTAATTCTGTTCCGTTGAAGGATATCATCTGAAGCAACTTTTGCATTCGTCTTCTCTATTGAGAATAGAAAATATCATCTTGAAAATAGGTGAAGCAAAGCTAAAATACTTTTACAAGGAAAGCGCCAAAATGGCGTATCTTCGCTATATTCCGATCTTTTCGCAAGTCAGATAATAGCAGACGAAGACTTTCTGCGATTTACATGTTGCAGAAAACACTTCGAAAAGAATAGCAAACTTCAAGAAGTTTTTCTAACACCTTAATTCGTTCATTAGAAAAAAAGTTAAAATTGTTGTTAAAATAGAAATTAATACAAATCACCGAATAAATCATTCATTCATTTGAATGGATCAATATTAGTGTTATATATTTAGGATGATCTGTAAATAGATCACTTGTGAAAATATGTTCATTTATCTGCACAAAACAAAATCTTGATTGGTACTTAAACTGAAGTCTTCCAGTTGATAGTTTGGTAAAATAAATAGGTAAGGAAAAGTAAGTAAATGAAAAAATCATGAAGTTTACTAATTATGAATTATTTTAAAGTAACTGTTCGCAGACGCTTTAAATCTATAAAAATGACATGTATTATCTCTTCCTTAATTCCAATTTTGGCATCAGTTGTTTTTTGATAAGAATTTATTTCGGAATGCGTAAAAATCTTCCACATCACCTGTTTCTCTTTTCATCTAGAAAGGTGCTATTGCTGCAATTTCTACATTTATTGGATATCGACCATTCAGAAACGCCAGTTGTTAAATAATGGTGGATTATATTCGGCGAATCAAATATTCTGATACACAGATACGGAATGAAGAATGCTATTTGGAACTGCATGTGCATGATAAATAGACCATTTCATGAGAATACTATGAATCCATTTCAGTAACCCATCCTGACATTCAATAATTTGCATAATGAAAGTCTTGCACAATTTTAAGCCTCTTAGATTTTTGTTATCTCCGACAGAATAATGAAAATAACTGAATCCATTTATGAAATCATTTAACGATAATATTTTTCGGTAAAATGTAAAAATGTGAATGTTTGATAGATTGCTCAACTTTTCTGTTCATTCAATTATTACTTAGAACATATCCTTTTCTTCAAAGGATGTTGAAAATAGCTAATGTTAACGATAGCTGTTGATATTGAAGGACGTACGAAGTTTGCAATAAAAAGTTTAATTAGAATTGTATGACAAGGCTACTCTGTAATGTTTTTATTGGCACTGAAATGAGGCCTAGCCTATGTCCTATGATCAATGCTATATAATCTATTCAGGACTGGTTATTTACTTTTTTCATCAAAGTAATTTAATTGTTAAAGGAAGATTTTTTTTTTCTGCATTAAATGAATGAAAGATTTTTAGAGGATTTCTTGTTCATTCATTTATATTCCCAACGAAGTTCTATTGTTGTCATATTTATTAGCTCATTGGTTCCATTCCACTATAATTTCGAATCGGAATTTGAAAAACTTTAGGCACATTCATTAACTATTGATTGGGACAATGATTTTTTTCTCCAAACTGGTATCAATTATTGATGATATGTGAATGGAATGATTGACAACGTTACGAAAAGATCATAAAGTTGAAACATTAAGTGCGCAAAAGAAATCATCGATAAATTGCTCATAAACAGCACTTTTTGTAAAATCCAGTTGATATTGTTTATTTTTACTGATCTCACTAATGTTCGCTGGATAATTGAATGTTTCATTCAAAAAAACAATTTTTTATGAAACTGTAGAAATACAAAAGGTGCCCATTGTTTTAATACATTTTCATAATGAATGTTAAATAATATTAACTTTAATAAAACATAAACTTTTCCACTTATCCGACCCGTTCGAATTCGATCGCATTGTTGGTTGAAATAGAAGTACGACAGATTAACTTCTCTAAAAATTATTGAATGCTCATTTCATTAAATCTTTGGCAGAGGATTAAAAAAGAGACTCGTAGTCTTTTGTAATTTTATCTTATACAGTATTTCAATTTTACAAGTTTTTGCAAGAAATTAAGTCGTGACCCTTAACTACTTACTGTGAAAAGGGACTTATCACTTGGCTATTTCTTGATTCAATTATTGGTAAATGACTGAAAACACTGATGAAACTGTTTGACTTGTGATGCATTAAATTGATCAGATTAAAATGCAGTTCGTGATTCATAACAGATTACAGTTCTGGAAGTTCTTACTCTTATTTCTAGGACCTCAGGAGATGGAACCGATTTTGATCAAATACTTTAACAGATTTTTTGTTATTCAAATTCTCTGTATTGTTTCATGGGAGCCAGAGATTATAATAGTGACTATTTAGGTTTAATATTCCAATATTTCAATTCCTTCCTTTATTCTTTCATTTCATTTTTATTTGAAAAAACGGTCAAACTTACAAAATATTGAGAAATTTAGGGCGAATGGAAGAATTACAGCGTTGTGCTCAAGTGTACACGAAATCAGGTTTTCAGGAATTTTTTTTTGAAAAAAAAAGATAGAGATAATCATTGTACTAAATGACATAAGAATTAAATGGATTGGTTCTTGTTTTATTCTATTTAAAACAAAAAAAGAAAAAAACTGTGTTGATTTTTGGTCTATTCAATTTTCGTGGATAAAATCGTAGTCCCCCACAAAAAAAATTACTAATGGCATTACGAAAATCTTAATAAAGCCTTCAAGGAGAGTAGTACTCAAAAATCTGATATATCTTTTACTTCTATTACTTGCATCATTTACATTTGTCGAAATGTTTATTTGCTGAAATAATGAAATAACAATTGATAAACAAACAGGGTAATCATGCTATTTCTGCAGTATCTAACTTCAGCAAATGTCTGACACAAATTAGCGGTTTAGCTTTCAATATTGGATACTATCGAAAAACCCATTCAAATCAAAGACTGAATTCTAACTTACTAAGTTATGAGTGAATGCCATGAGCTAAATTTGTATTTTACAAATAAAAATTATATCATCAGGTATTACTATGCCTTCTTGCAGTAATCACTGATAATTTCACTTCTGGATGACGTAGAATACATTATGTTCACGTTCACGTCTGTACGAGTAGCAGACTCCATTAATGATATCAGTTTTTTGTGTTCGATCGTACTTAGTTTATGTTAAAACAGTGATGAGATGATTCATTAGCATATCCCTAATTGCATTTTAAATTGGAATTTATTTGAATCAGTCGATTTGAACCAATCGATCTTTCTGAATTTTCTGCGGCGCTATCAGAAATAAACTTTGAAACCAATTGCTATCATGTCATGGACTCACCAAAAACTTCTTGGTTCTGAGAGATAGATAATTATTGCTACTTGTGATAGGTCATTACTCCAATTGCGGAATCACATCTCAACCCACCCTACCAATAATCAGCATGAATCTACTATTAAAAAAGGATGGTACGTGGAAACACCATTAAGTATGAATTTCTTATTTGAACTGCTCAGATAAAATTCAGAAATTTTTTAGATGTTATAAATTCTTGAACGTTATATCTGTTAATTTTATCCAGGAATGCAAGCAAAACTTTATCATTTCCTCAGTTTCAATAATAGCGTAGAAAAAAGAAGATGGATGAAATAAATTATCTTACTAGTTCCTAACTTTCGATTTGGTAGCAACGTTTGAGGATCCCAACACAAATCATTCTGTGAGGCGTAAACCATGCGACGGGTCAGAATAAATCTTTTGGTCCAAAACATGTAATTGCTCCTTGATTATAGCAAAATATATGATTACGTTTTGTGAATTATAATAATAAAAAGCGAAGTTGAATGAGAAATATTACTTCAGTGTTCCTTATGATGAAATAATACGATGCCAAATTAACTACAATTAATTCGTACAACGATAAAAAGAATAAAACTGTAACGAAAATTGATCCCACAGAAAACTGGTGAAAATACCTAAATAACAATATACAACTAAGTTTTCAATCATCATTTTCATTAGGATAATTCAAATCACAATTTCGTGCCTAAAGAGTCGATAATTCGGCCTTGTTTCGGAAATTTCTGGTAGTGGAGCATTTTGTGACAGGAAATGTAAAGCTGTATCGTTGAAAACAGCAAAATTTGATTTGAAAATGGGAAATTTCAATAATGTGCATACTCTACTATAGAGTGAAAGAGCTTGAAGTTCACTACAATCAGACTTTTCCAAATCTTTTACGTTACATTCTTCAGGAGTTAATACGGATTCTTCATATTTATCTAAGTGTTGGGCCGCTAAATCCATCGAATGAAGGTTATTACCTGGAAATTAATTTAATAATCAACTTTGTGAAATGCATCAAAATCAAAATCAGTGTGAAAATACCGAAAGAAAAAAACTTCATGTGCCGCAAAAAACACCATATGTTTCAAACATCACTCCTACTGCGTACCTCGAAAAAGGCAAGCTAAGCCAAATAAAAGTAACAGCTTACCTGCAATAATAATCCTTTTTAGTTTCTTCCTATGCGCATAAATTACACTATTGTACACAGCATGGCCACAGTGAGGTGCATAGAACAGCACGATATCATCACTGTTATCGTCATCACCAGATACTCGACATTCTAACAAATCTTTGGTTTCCGATACGCAAATAGCATGATCGCACAACCACTGCTAAAAATCAATTTCTTTATCCTTAAATTGGAAAACATTAATTCATGTGCAAAAACATTCACATAGAAGAATGAAATACTAGAATATAGAAACAGAAAATCAGGAAGAAAAAATATCTCGTAAGTTCATTTTAATCTGGAAAGCAATCAATGAGACTTCAACATTCTGGTGGAATAAGTAAATGCTATAATAAATCCACAGCTTTCTTTTCAAACTCGGTATGTCTACTGTCCATCCCCACCTATTTTCCACATAATTCAAGAAAGTCTTCCAAATCTGCGAAAGAGAAATTAATGCTGGGAAAAGGACTAACGAACTTTTTCCATTTCTGTCAAGCAAGGTTCTTGGAAGTAAACTTCACATCCAAAATAATCTTTCAACTCAAGCAACACCGCTAGCTGATCACAACCAGGATAATAGGAGCGACAGAAAGAACCCAGTCCAAGGGCCCAAATGCTTGAAAGTTGACGTCCAGAGAGGGATTTGAGAAGTAAAGCAATAATCTGCTGGCTGAAATGCAAAAACAAATTTTAAACAGTGATTTCTTCGTAATGTACCTGATGGTAATTCCAACTTTCACAACTGCCAAGAAGAAAGTGTCCCATATACTAAATCATTCAAGTTCTAGTCGGTAATGTTTTTGGTTTCTAGCTTACTTCCTCAAATATACAAAAGCACTCACAGCCCTCAGGTAGGATGAAGAAGCTGGACTGAATTACTTCCTTTCCAGCTCTCGGTTTTACATTTATTTCTCCTTTACCGAAGCATTATTTCCTTATCTTCTTTGATAAGCTTATTACACAGCGTCATTGTTAATGATTTTGTTTTCCAGAGAAGAGGAAGAGGAAGAGAGAAGGAGGTAAAGAGAATAACAATAGACTTAACAGTTCCACCTGTACTTGATCATCTCGACGCTGTTGCAGGCATTCTTCATGACCGTATCAATTCTCTCTACCGAAATCTGATCCTCTGGATAACAAAGAGTTGTTGCAACTTTCTCATCTCTTCCACGAGATCGTCGCCAATTTTTTTTCCCGCTCCTTCTCACAACAATAAACTGTTCATCGTCGCCAGATACAAATGCAATTTCTTTGTCTGTTTCAGAGGTCATATAAGTTGAACGCTGAAAGTTACATTAATAATTACTTACGACACAGACAAAAAAAAATAACTAATTAAAGAAGAAGTAAAGACACTTCTATGCAATTGCTGAAACTCTTCATCAATAAAACAAACACATCCTCCCCTCACATCTACATTGCACCTTTGCGCCAACTAAATATTTGCGCCCAAAAATGTCATAAAGGGCTGCTTTAGTTGAATGCAAGTCTCAGAACGATTTTTACTGTAACTCCCGCATCGCATCCGCATCGCTTTTAGGTTTTTGGCGCCTGGGGGCGTTAGCGACCGGCGTTGTGCGGCATTTGCGTGTAGGGCGTTGCGTGTCGCGTAGCGGTATTCCCCTTCCATTGATAATATGAAATTTTGAAAATTATACGGTACAGATTTGGAAAAATCACAAATGAGTTAAACAGTAAAATGTGGGGTAGATGTAGAGAATGAGTCATCAAGTCAAGTATGATTTTCTGAAAATTCTATTATACAATTTGACATAATTTATGTATTGATGGCTATCAGGTCATCTAATAATGTATCAAATTAGATGGGAAAAGTTGGAAAGATTAGACCATATCTGCCTATGAATTAACTAACACTTCCGTTGTTATCGGTAGCATCGCTGTCATTGCTTTTATCACTTGTTATCACTTACTATTTACTTACATTTCAGGACAAATGCATATCAACGTCTCAAATGTTAATTTTATTATTCGGTGATTCATACTTCTCCATCAGGTCAGGATTGCTTTCACCATTTGCAAGCTAACAAGTCTTAACCTTCCGAATGTATAACGTAAACTATAAATAAGCTCAATGGCGTCATGCATGTTTGATTGAAAGCAAGTTATGAAACCCTTTCCCAAATGATTGCCACGTTTTTAAGGGCATCGTTGGCACAAATATCAGGAAAATGAGGAAGAAAATATTTTCTTCACAAAGAAAGCCAACATTATTCGTCAAAAAAGACGTACGACAAAAATGTGGAGTAAATGAAAAAAAACAGAAAAAAGAAACGTTGAAATTTCGTTGCAGCTGTCATTTTGCACGTAAGCGGTGATACTGGAAATTATCAAGCCGGTCAGTGCCAGGCGGCACGCGCTGCAGCATATCGTTTTTGGAGTCTTAGGTGGGTCCGCTTGGAATATTTATTGGAATCTTTTTTTTTCCACTAACTATATGAAGATGATTAGTTCATTTTTTTTTCATCCCTCAAGGATACACAGAACGTAGAAGCTGAGTATGCATAGGATACACCATTTCATTTGTTCTGGAGGATACCAACGGGCTTTCATTTATGGCTTTCCAAAATTTCCATTGGTTAGACATCTTATACTGCTCTAGGAATAGGCAAAATCACGATTCAAGAAAGCTAAAACTGTTGTGCAGAAAAATCATGGTTTCCAGGGAAACAATCAAGAAATATTGATTATATGCCAGCGGTTCAGATCCAGTCGGCCGTCGGACAACATACAGGCGGTACTACTACTACTCTAAGTACCGCTATTGCTACCAGTGGGACACCATTGATTTCAACATCAGTTGTGGATGAAGGTTTCACTCGTCGCCTGATTGAAGCTGTGAAAGCAGAACCATGTTTATACAATCCCAGTCATGAACATTATGGGAATAAACATTCTAGCGCGCAATACAGGATTCAAGTGTGGCAAAAATTACGTGTTGAACTCGGATTTAAAGGTACGTCCTGCTGTTTTGTTCTTCTTTGTTCTATTTTTTCTTTATTTTGTTTTGTATAAATGGTGTTTATAGTAATTTTATTTCTGGACATGAAATTCCATGACAGTCAATGCCACTACTTTCCTTATTCAAAACTGCCATGCTTACATATCCCTTTTGGGTTTGCTGTCTACATTCCACTGTTTCCCTGAATTTTTCATCGAGCTAAATATTTGAACCGTTTGCTGTTTGCATCTCTGGCATCTGACTGTTGAACTTTTTTAACAGATGACGCGCATGCATTACAAATGCAGTGGAAAAGAATACGCGATCGGTACGTACGTGAACGGAGGAAACGGCGAAATGTTGATTCGGGTGAAAATAATCAGGTCACACAGCAAAAGCAGAGCTTTATTTCATCTTTTTTTTTTTTTGCACTGTGCTTGCTTATATCAGATTGTCCATTAAATGAATTTTATGGATTTTTTTCAAAATTTTAGGATTCTCTTATCACTTCTCGTGAGCGTCATGCATCAGGTGGTTCTAACTGTTCTACATCAAGCAATGTCATTAATATGAACACATCGTCTTCCTCACGACAGTTCACCGAAATGATGCGATGGATTGAACCATTTTTAGTTGATGTAAGTTGAATTATATAAAGTAGTGATATATGTTGAATTTTCTCTAGTAGTGGAATGTCCTAAATAAGAAGCAGGAAAATGTTTATTTAAGCACATTTTTGATCTAACGTATGATAAAACGAAAAGGCGTGGAAAAGTTATTCCATTTTTTTTTTTTTTTTTTTTTTGCTTTTTTAAAGTGTTTTATGCATTTTTTAGAACGTGACGAGTAACCTTCACTCTACATCTGTTGGTGTAGTTGTAAGTCCTTCAAGTATGCAGCATCAGCAGATTCAGAATCTCACTTCACAACAACCAAGCAGTAGTCAAGGTAAAGAAATTTTTGGCTCCAATCTTCTTGTAAGAAAGAGAATTCTACCTCTTTGTGATGCGCTTGTTGCTTGAACAGCGGTAGCGGATTACAGAAATGTGGAATATATTTGATTTCAGTTCAGAATGTTTAGTTTTTGTCACTTTTCTTTTATGTAAGTGATATCTACAACCGTCGTATCCCATCTTTTTCCGATGCAGCAAAGTAAAGAAAGTATCTTTTTCCTTCAAAAAGGAATATAACTGCAGAGTTCCTGTTAGAATAGTGTTTTATTTAAATGAATTTCTTTGGAAAAAGATCTGAAAACATTGTGGTTCTGGAAGTTTCGCATCGTTACATCCTGCAGAAGCGCCAGGCGGAAGAGTGCAGCCTAGACTTGCTGTTATTCTGAAATGTCATTTTGATGGTGCAATAATAAATGGCAGCACTTAGGCAAATGAACCGCATGCTTTACGCTTGCTTTTATGATCATTTGTCAGTACAACTACCGTACACTTTTTCTCTCGTCAATAAGAGGCATCAGGCAACTGATGATTTGTTCGAGTAAGGTAATCCATCTTCCGGTAGTGTTTCCTGTGTAGGATTTATTATGTTTGTTGATCTCCCAGTGAGTGGGCTTTTATTCACAGACAAAACGAGAATAAATTTTAAGAAATTTACGTGTTTTGTGTGACTCAGAAATTGTGAGGATAAAAATTTTCTGTCTCCTACAACGGTTTCTAGATTATACAAGCATGTTATTAAAATTTTCTGTTTTTACTTCCTCTTTTGAAGGTCAAAATGGTAGCACCCTAGCGGTGATTGCGCCAACAGGAGTCAATAATACTGGAACATATTTTGTACATTACAACCTTATAGGTAACGTCAAACAAGAAGCTTCTAGTCAGGGAACATCTATTAGTTCTGCAGATGGTGTAACTGTAAGCAGGTAATCATTTATGTTTTAAATTGGAAAGTTTTACATTTCTTACACATGGTTCACCTGCTAGAAATTTCAAGCAGAATTTTTACAGTTATCAACAAACAAATCAGCTTCAAATGGTAAACGCACAAGTCTCATGTGAATATAACACTTTACGAGATCATGTATTGCCAAATGGGTCAAATGGCGAAAGAAATACGAATGCCATTTCAACGTCTGCCACAGGTTTCACTTTCAAACAAAACTTATGTGAGTATTTCAGATGTTTTATTATGTGCACTAGGTTTGACTTTCGAGACAAAAACTTTTTTTGCGATTCATTTGATCGTTTCAGGCGGGGTGCTCTTCCCAATGTTTATTCCATATTTATTTAAAGGTTTTCTGAAGCCCATTTGTTTTTACTATTCATTGTTCTTTCTGAGTTGCACTTTTCAGTTTTTATTCTCTCAATTCCCATCCGTCGGAAATCTTACTCTGCTTTCTGGGATTTGTAATTTTCTATTTTTCATGAATATTCAAACGTGATCCATGCCTAATGTAGAAGAGAGGATTTGCTTTTTCTACGCTCCTCAGAAACCCCATTTAATCTACATTATTTACGATTTTTGCCAAGTAGTGATCATTTCTTACATCTAAGGATCGATCGAGTTTGTTGTTGGTCAATATTTTATATGTGGTTATTCATTGGTAATATGTCTCTCGTGCTAGAATTATAACAAATTTTCATTATGTTTAGGAGTTTAAGTTATTTTAAGATAATGGAAGTCCGTGTTCGTCAACAGCAAGTAGTGAAATAGACGTTGGAACATCCGTAGCAGCAACTTCACATTCTAATCAACAGCAAGTTGTTTTGCAACAGCGTCAGCGGCAGACTCTAAATCAGCACCCATCGAGTATGGTAGTACTGACTGCCGTTCAATCGCAACAGGTAATTATAAGATATTGGTATTGAATGTCTCTACCTTCCAGCACAGTTTAGAAGCTAAGTTCAGTTTGTTCATTAACTGTATGAAATTCATGAATAGAGAAAAATCGAACAACCTGAAAAGAAACATGTGGGGCAGACGTAAGTAAAATTTCACTGTGCGTGGTAGATGTTTTTTTTTTCATGTGATAATCAGTATATCTTTCTAGGTAGCATCGCCTCAGCAACAACAACAGCAACCCATTTTGTTACCTAAAGTAGAGCCAAGACCAAGAATAGGACAGCAATTACAAACGGCCGATGGTGGAGTGGTAACGGTTACCGCACGAGGTGTGGCACCGATGACTAGTGTGATTAAGAAGGATGTTAACGTCAGGACAAGTAACTTTTACTGCTCTTCAGTTAGGCTATTACTATTTCACATTATCATGATCGGAAGCGTGCTTGTAAGATAATATTTCAATATAGTATCTTTGCAATTCATCTGGAGGATTAGTTAATGTTATTCTTTCCTCTAGATGATGGTGGCACGGTGACAATGATCATTGATCCGACAACTTTTTACCAGCATGGGTCACAAAAGATGTAAGTCTTCAAGAATCAATCATCACTTACTGTAGGACTTTTCCTTTTTTGTTTTTGGTTTTGTGCCGGATTTTTTATAAATTGGATGAATTTGCTTTTGACTTCTTTTTTGATAATTCTGATTGAGTCCTAGAGAATGTTTTCTCACGCAATTATTTGATTTTGGAAATTTCGAAATTTAACTTTACAAACTGGATACTGGTCTGTTTACTTGCAGGTATCGATTAGTAAATGTGTCAGAATTAAATACCGATGCAGTGTCAGTGAATAACGGCGTGTCGACAGTTTGTGGTGAATTGAAGATTGTGGGTATTCCACAACGTAGAAAACGTGTTGCAGCAGTTAGTATGCAAGGAATGTCAAATGGTCGTGGACAGTTAGGCGATGAAGTTGTTTTGGATGATGGAATTTCCGAGAAAACTGTTACCATTGATCAAGGTCGAAAGTTATTTGTGGTGTCAGAATTTGCTAACTGTTATAATTCCTTAAATTTAACTGTCATTTTTTTCCGGAACATGGTACAAAGATTTCAGGGACAGTATCGGGGAATGAAAAGGTAGTTCTAGATCAGCGCCCCGCTACTGCAGTTGCAGGAGGCACAAATGTAGTCTTGGGTCAAACCGTGCAACAGCAACAGGTTTGTTAGTTTTTCTGATATCTCTGAATAACTTTTTTCCTGACCACCTCTCAAGAATTTTATGAAATTCGAATATATTTCGAAAAGCAGACGCTTTCGAGAATCATACTAATTTTCTTTTATTTTACAGTTGCATCAGCAGCAGGCTCCGAACAGCTCGCATTCACATTCCGGAATTTCCGTTTCACCTCATCGTGCCACCGTATTAACAACACCTCATGCTGCTCAGATGGGTATGTTATAACTTATAGTATCAGCTTGCGAAACATATTCATTGATTGAGGAATCGTTCCTCTTCTTTCGCTTCATTTCTGTTGATTTGCAGGAGAATAGCTGTGAAATTCATTTGATTCCAGGATTACCGCAGACTTCCTCGATACCGCTGCGACAACAGGCTGGGCATCGATTCGTGACCCAAGCCGTTTTAGTGGAGCATCCGCATTATGCCGTGCTACCAAGCCAGTCGTTGCAAGAAGAACATGATGCTAATCTTGCATTCGCCAATTCAATAGCTAATTATTTGTCAAGGTTAAATGAGGATGAGGTTAGTTATCTTAATAAATCTAATCATAAAAAAGATTATCATTTCGAACTTGCACTTAGCACTTAACTGTTTTTCAGCTGAAATTCTGTCTCAAGATTCTCGCATTTCGACCAGGAACTTATATGACTTTGTTAAACCTATTTGAATTGATTAGTCGTTACACAAAGGAAATTTCGGAGTATAGAGCAAAGAGATTAAGCTTTTTGTTGCGGATTTATGTTAATTCAGCAAAAGTTTTTGTGCTGAATTAATATTCTGCTTATGCTTTTTAGAAGGCAGTGGCGAAAATGAATATTCAACGAATACTTATGGATGCGCGATTTGGTTTGGGAGCTTGCGCAAGAATGATTCATGATGAAGAGTTGAATGAAGCTGCTGCTGCAGCTGTGGTGAGCACAGCTTCTCATGATGTTGTTTCGACCCGGCAGCACGTTGATGGCTCGTCACGACGACTAAATTGACCCTGGCAGGGATTGAAATTTTTTGGAGTTTTTTCTGTAAAATGCAATTATAATCGAATTTACATAGTTTTGTGAAGGATATAGCAAATGTGGATAGAAAACTGAAGAAATCAGATTTTATGGTTTTCCTCTTCTACAGCAGTTTAGTCTTTTCCAAATTTAGATGAAGTCTGAAATTTAAGGGATCAAATTAAACAATGCATTAACAGTGTTTTTATCTTATGTTTGAGCAATATTGCTATTTTCTCAGGGTTAATTTGGAATATCTTGTTTTTAAGCTTATGGTATAAATGTTTTAAGAGGCGATGTTAACTGGCGTGAATTTGCTTCTTTGTTCATTTTTTAACCTACCAGACTCGTACTCTAGGTACCACTTATGCAAATTTTGAGTATAAACAAGCTTGCTTTTATCTTATTCTTTACAAATGTTCTTGGTAAAGTCATTCTTTTATGTTTCTAAAATGGTTCCAGTAAATGAGACTATAACTTTTCAAGTTTATGAGTAATTGCAGTGAGCTGGATG
Organism: Dipetalonema caudispina; assembly: GCA_013365325.1. Classification (NCBI taxonomy): domain Eukaryota; kingdom Metazoa; phylum Nematoda; class Chromadorea; order Rhabditida; family Onchocercidae; genus Dipetalonema; species Dipetalonema caudispina. The sequence goes on along the minus strand of JABVXV010000040.1, from coordinate 151,841 downwards.
TAACGAATCACCTTTATCGGTTGAATAATTCTGCAAATTCCATAAATTTTTTTCAAGTTTAGATTTTAACTTGCTATTTTACAGCATAAGTGGTACAGATTGTATTTGCATCATGTAAATGTTTTCATGTTGCATCGTTCTTTTTTGTATAACCTCATGCAGACCGTTACATAAGTTTGATCTCATGTTTGACTAGCTTTTCTGTAAGTTGTACATTCTTGATGATTATTTGCAGCTTTTCTGTTCGAACTTTGGTATTTATACAATTAATTTATCCTCTTTTTATTATTGTATTAATGGGATATCCCATGTCCTAATTTCTTAACGATTCTTTTGTTCTGAAAGATTTTGATACAGAATGTGTGAAGTCTTTTAGGATTATCTAGAATTAATTGACTTTTCAAATATGAATGAAAGATGTTACTGCCTGAATTATCTGTTAAGCATGGAACACGAACTTTGGGAGCCACCAGAAAATCAGTTTAGAGAATCTGTACGAAAACTCCAAAATACTGTACTTTTCCCACATTTCTCATTTCATTTCCTATGCCTCTTCAGTTTATTTAGAAGTCTACGCCACTGCCTTCTTTGTTTTTGCTTTATAGACATGTCATATTTGTTGTCATTTTGTTTGCAGTACTTGTACAGTGTTTTGGAATTATTGCTTCTCTTCCATGTGAGTAGTAGCTCTCGGTTACTTGTTCTAACTGTTTAGCTTCCCATTGTCAGTCTTTCAGAGACCATTCCGGAAATTTTTTTGAAGAACCAATTCTGGTCTCTTAAAAATATGCTGAATCCTAGACTCTATCTTAACTAGAACTAACTATGCTTTTTTGATGTTGTGGTCTCGATCTTGTTTTTGTTTGACAGAATTGAGCAGTCGAGGAACTGCATATTTTTTTGAGAGGGTTAACTGATCAGAACGGCATGGGACGCCTGCTTGCGTTGTTCATTATGAAAAAGTCGAGGTATCCATGAAGCTTTTGTAGTTTGCTAAAACGATTTACTTTGCTTTATTTGCACTTTTCCATGGCATTGCATTTTTGAGCTATAAATATGTGGTATGTTTACTAAGGCGAGGTAGGAGTATGGGAAAGAATGTTTCTTCTACGCTGTTTTGTAGAATTTATTCCAAACTCATTCAAATGTTTGTTTTTTCTATGTATTAGATTGGATTGTTCCACCGTTTGTTCCTTTGTTAAGATGCACCTATGTCTATCATATCTCTGAATAGGTTTTTTTATTTGAGAATCTTAATAGGATTAGCTGGCAATTTCACTCCCTGAAAAAACTTAGCAAGGCTGTTAATATAAATCTGTATATTTATATAGGCGCATCTTAATACATAGCTTATCCTATTGGGTAACACATAATTGTACAGTATTGCTTGTATTTTTTATTTGCGCACAGTGCCAAAGGTATCGCATTTCACTGCGATTATGTAACATATTTGAAATAATTCAGAATTCAAAGTCTTTCAGTTTCACCCACTGATTTCGATGGTTATTATTACCGAGTACACTTCGTTATTTATTGTTAAACTGACGGTGGATTCGCTTTTGGGCCGGAGTTTGTAGACCATTCTTAATTATTGGATTTCACTCATCCGGGAATAGAATCTGTGTGAACCTCATGGAAGCTGAAAGTTGTAGTCATAGAAAGGTGAACTTACGATGCCTGGCCAAAATTCCTGTGCAGCACACGTTCCTGTGCTTGATGCATATTAAGTTCAGTACACTTTATTTTGTTCACAGTTTTTGGTTAAGAAATTGCTACGAACAATGCAGGGCCACCTTTTTTTAAGCTTTTCTATCCTTCTTTTGGAGAAAGTGTGTATTAAAAAGCAATTGTTTTCCGAAACCTGGCTACGAAATTCTATATTTCCCTAAAGACAGTGGGCTCAATAATTATATAGGAAAATCTTGATCGTATCCATGTGATAGAAGTTCTGCTTCCGTTGAAGAGTTTATATTATACAAGGGAATTTTTCCAGGGATTTGTCGTTCGGTACTTGTGACTTCCAAGTTGTTCAGGATCGGCCTATTTATTGATGGGAATTTAGACTTTCAGTTTTTCTTGGGAACTCTCAAGTTTTGTGTCTGCTACAACTATGTTCACACACTAGATAATCATGAAAAGGGAGACTGCATGGATATGTGAATTGAGGGAACCAGATAATACGACAAATATGTATAACTGTCTTGCAAAATCAGTTATACATTATTTGTAAATCGGAAATTTGTAATTTTTAAATTATCTGTAAAACCAGAGATGTCTATTAAAAATTTTTCGGACTGCTTTGTGTAAGGCATTGAAGAGATTGGTCCAAAAAGCATTGTAAATTGACCCTCACGCACAATACACATTTGGAGGTTGTCCTTTGAGTTGTAAATTGTCATTAGCCGTTAGCCGATTTTTTCTCGGCTTTGATAATTGCTATTCAGCATCATCTAAATGTGTCACTGGTTGTCTCTGAAAATTCCGCCTCTTTTTCATTGTTTTGTAGCACAAACAATTGGTAATAATTATTTGTGATTATTATTTATAATTTTGTTCCTAGTGACAGCATCAATTTACAGAAAATAAAGATGGCAGGTGCATTATGTAACTGGATGCGCACCTGTCCCCGACTGCGTACTTCATCGTCGATGTGTGGTGGGATTGCACAGTTTATCAGTCAAAAGCGGACAATTGTTGAAAAGAGTAAATTAAAACTTGATCCAGATACTTATCCAGAACCATGGCCTTATAAGGAGAAGGGGTATGCCCTTTTTTTTCCAAACTTAAGTCATGTCGATCTATATGCTTGTATGGTGAGTTGTTTGCTGTTGAGCAACAATCATCATTTCCTTTTGTTTATAATTAGGTGAATTTAAGCAGAAGATCATATCTGATTTGAAGTTTTTCTCATTCAGATACCGATGGCAGCATGTTCTTATTGATCGGACTCTAAAGAGATTTCATGAAAATTCGAAATTGATAGTGGTTGAAGGGAATATTGGATCGAAGAAGGTAATTTGTGATGATGATTGATAATGATATTAGCTGGATCTTAGTTGCTTCTGCTTTTTTTTAATCTAGTAGTAGCATCTTCTTAGGATCGAATCTCTATGTAGAGTATTTCTGAAAATTTCATCCAAGTGAAGATGTTTGATGGAGGAAGATCGATCTAAACCTGGAAAATTTAATGATTAGATGAACAAGTCATTTAATGATTGGTAGCATGAACCTGTTTGCTATAGCTTATACTTGATTGTCTTCAACATGCACTCTCATGATGACCAAAGACTACTGTAACAAGTGACTACACAGACTTACTGTTTTCGGTGTTCCATAAAATGCTTTATTTCATCTTTAGTTTATTACTTTTGCGAAATATTTCTTCTAATTACTTGTTGTTTCTTTTTTCATCTTATCCTTCCTAGAACATAAGTGCGGTAGTATGATGCATCAGTGGAATTTCTTTCAAGATTTACGTCATCCAAGTTATTCAAGGGGTAAAATTAGTTCCGAAAAGTTATTCATGACACCGAAAGAAGGACAAAAAGATGTAACAAAAAAACTCGTACCTTGTTTTGCATAATTTCGTTTTCATATCATACGTAACGTTTTTTAGTCGGATATGGCTCGGTCACTTGCGGATCGACTAGGTTTTTATTTTATTCCGGAATTTCAAATGGATGAAATTCTGATAGATCGTTTTGGCAACGATTATAGAAATTACTATCATTTGGTTAGTCTTGTTTTTGCCGAAAAAATCAGTTCTTATAAATTATTTTGATGATTATCTGGTTAAGCAGTTGTTTAGATGAAATAACATGTCATATTAGAAAATATTGTGTATTTTCTATGAAGCGAGCATCTCTTCTAAATATAATATTGGCTATGGTCAATTTCTTAAAGTTTTTTCACATGTGAAAAAAGTTATATCATTGATAACGAGTGAAGGACAGTGATACTGTTTTTTTCTATTTTACTCATCCCTTGTTAATCGTTTTGAATTATAGTTTCCAAAATCCTTCCGTCTCTTTGATATGAATATGTTCTACAAGGACCCTTCCAACGACCATACAGCAAAAATGCGTGATCGTGTTCTTAGATGTAAATTCGATCAGTATTTGAACGCTTTAGCACATATTATGAATACTGGTAAGAATTCATCTTGTTTTTCGAATGACTTGCATGAAGATATTTGGTCACTTGCCTAAGGGGTTTCATACTTTCAGCAGGGCTCCTCTGTTAGGTGTTATACCTTTGTTTTGAGAATAGAAACAGACTTTGCTGTCGCTCTAGACCCGTATCTCAATGCAAAAACGAAATGAGACTACTTGACATTATTTAACACCTTGAATTACATTTTTCTTATCTAATATTGATGGAAAGATGATGGAGACAAATTTCTCTGGTAAAACTCAGAAAAGTCATTATTTTTTCCAGTTTTTGTAAACATAATGTGTTTGAAAAAAGCTTGAGGCATTCATTTCACTCTATTAAGCCGGTTTCGAAAATGTAGTCTTAGTGACTTTAAGAACAAAAAGAATCAAAGTGTGTAGAATAAATCATAACCAGAAATTTGTAATGCGCTAGATGATTTCGTTGTTTTATTTTTTCTGTGATATTGCATTTTTAGGTCAAGGTGTCGTTTTGGAACGTACCCCGCACACTGATTTCATTTTCGCCAATGCATGTCGAGCTAAAAATTACATTGGACCAGAATGTAAGCAAATTATGATTTAACTTAGTAGTAGTTGTTTCGATTTTTGATTAGTTCGTGATTTCAATATTGCAGTATTTCATATTTCAATATGTTTCAATATGTCAATATGTATTCAATATTTCAATATGTGGTGGTTCGGTCATTCATTCAATATTTCTTTCCACTTGTAATTTATTTTGCACCTCCGTTCTCTAATTTTTCAAAATTCAGGAGATCGTGGACGATTCACAATTAATCTATTGATGCAGTTAATATGTCATACTTTCATACTTTTTAGATTTCACCTACTATTACATCGAGCGCAAGAATATGATACCAAATTGCAAATTCTGGCCACATCTGGTCATTTATTTAGATGTGCCGGTCGATAAATGCCTTGAGAATATCCGTCAGGAGGGCAATGTTTGTTTTTTTTTGAGCGTTATGAATGAATAACTTCTAAATTCATTTTCTTTGGTTACCTTGTTATAATGTTTATAGAGTTCAACGATTTGAAATGAGTGATATATACTTATAAATAAATGGCACACTTATTTGTAATTACATTTTCAAGATATTTGGGTCTTATAGTTAGTAACTTTTCTTAATTTCAGGCAAGCAGGATAGAAACTATCGATCGAACTTATTTGCAAACAATCGAGGATTCATACAAAGATGCTTTGAAAGAATTTAGGTTCATTTACATTCTTTTGAAGTTCAGGGTAAAATCACGTGTGGTAATGAGATTATTGTGTACTAATATCTTATTGAGGCACGCTAACGGAAATGCCTCGAGAAAGTTCGAAAATGGGAAATCTCTTCTAATTCCTGTTGACAGCACGTGATATATACTTATCAGGCTATCATTATAGGAAGTATTCCGAAATTTTGGTTTACGACTGGACAACGCCTGGAAATGTAGATAACGTTGTCGAAGATATTGAAGATATGGATTTTGATTTCTATGAGCATCACAGAAGTGATGTTTTTGGAACTTGGGAAAGCGGAAAAAACGAAATGGATTATTCCATTTCACGAAATTTGTACGCTTTCTTTTCCTTTTTTTGTAATATGTAGGTGTACCTATCATCAGTGTTGATTGTCTGCTTGTGGGTTCAGTGCTATAGATGCCATGTATTTTGATGGCATATATCGTACTCGATACCATTATCTCTGTCATGATGTCTTTCTGGTAATCGTTTATCCAATATTTTCAATTTGGTATTCTTTAAAACTAGGATATTTATATACTTAATTTATTTTACTTAGGAATTAAGAGTATACAAAGATTGCATTTTGGGCTGTTTTGTTATTAATGAAATAAAACAAAGTGATCGATTGGAGTATCACTGAAATAATGATGACAATGAAATGAAAGTCAACAGGAACTGAAGTAATAAATTATGAAAAATTTCCAGTGTAACGGACAAAAGAGAAGCACATGCGTTAGCATTTATTGACTTTCCTGAGCATGAATGTGGCGAATTATATCAGAGTCCTCGAGAACTTGGTCGCTACATTCAGTGTATTCACAATGAGGTTAGCCCTTTTTCGTTTGTACATGGAGATTTTTTTTTAAATAATTTGATTTTACTTGTAATTCTAATGTTTTTTATTCATCTATTTCCATAGCTTGTTGGTTGGGCGAAAGTTCTTTCTTCTCCGCTCCTCTCAGTTCCTCAAAATGCCCTCAAATTTCATCTATTCTATTGTTCTGGATTATTAATTTGAGTAAAATTTGTTTTCAGATTCTAAAAACACCGTATGTTTATTCAGCAGTCAAGAATACAGGCGATAAATTTGGATGGTTCAGTAAAATCAGTACATTCACGAAAGGGGAACCATGGTAAGCTGTTTATATCTTTGTAACATTGGTATGATTTAGCATACAGTGTAGTCTTTAATAATGAATGATATGTAGATGACAGCGAACGAAAACACACAAAGCAATGGTGTGTCGTTTTCACTTTTTTCGTTTCTAAAACGTAATAGTTATCACTTCTTATATTATTTCACTATGCCGGGTTTTTTTAAGTCTTTGCATCTTCTGAACTTCTATCTATCTAGATTTCAACCAATTTCCAAACATTATGTGAATTTCAGGTTTGAATATTATTATAAGGACACATATCTAGAAGATCTTGTTGGTGTCCAAGAAGTAATCTCCGATCCAACACATAAGAGTTACTACAATCAGATTCATAATGAACACTAAGTTTTTCATGAGTTTCTGTAGGTTCTTACTGTGTTTCTGTTTTGTAAAATTGTAGTTTATTAGGATAATCTAAATATGTGATGTCGTGTACAAAGGTGATGTTGTAAAAAAGTAGTAAACGCTTGTTTAAAGTGTAGGTCAAATTAATTATTTATGAAATTTGAATTTGAGAATAGATGATGCACTATTCTGGTGCTATTCTACCGAGATGATCAGGGTTTTTTTTAATTCAAGAACAATCTCATATTCAAAAACATATGAAAGATGATGAGAAAAGGAGGTCAAATTTTCGCATTACTTGTTCTTTCGTATTATTTTCATGAAATCCTTATTTTTGCGGTTTTTTTAATTTGGTACTGTCAAGCCCTTTCCTTGCACTAACTATATGGTTTTTCAGTTTAGATTTATATGTATGTTAATGTTTAGTGAGCAGTTGTTCTTTAAATTTAATTGCCATTTTTGGGATGCACTACCTATATCGGATAGCTTTTGTTTTTTAATAAAAATTATTAAGGCGTAATATTTGTCTAGTTTCGCCATTATAGCGATTCCATATGGTGTAACAAATTTGGGTTGTCGATCAATTTCAAGAAATAAGATAATCGGAAAAAGTAGAAAAATGATCAGCTCGGAAAGCTTTATGAGAAAATTAGTTGTCTGTTTGTTTAAAACATAAAATATTAGAACGGCAATTGGTATCAACCGCTTTTAGCAGATCTGTTGTTGATGATAGGTTCATCGTTTCATGTAATCAATGGAAAAAGAACGCATACTTATCCACGTGGTTCATCGATGTACGTACAACAGTCTGTATGTGGAAATATGAAGTTGTCATTAATTTTAGAAGATTCAAAAGATCATGAATTATGCAGGATGTATCGCGTGAGACAAATTTGCAGTCTGACAGTATCATGGCATTAACCTGATTTATCTTAATATAATTCTTACTGGGCCAGTAAATAAGTAAATGAAAAAAAGTAAAAACTGCACCAATTTCTATATTCATTGAGATGTGTGACTAGGAAATGCACTTTGGTTAATATTTAGCATTTCCTACATTTCGCTTTTCTGTGGATTAATGAAAAAGGAGCTACAAATAATCCAGTAGAAATCGAGCCGTAAACTTCTTTTATTTTCCATTTAAATATCTAACTCATTTAATCGTCAAAAAGAAATGAAAACCAGTGTATCCATTATTCACGCTCTAAAGAACGTGATTTATTTTATTAGGGAAATTCCCGTGATTTTTTTAGTTTTAAAAATTTGAGTATATTTTTTGATGGCCGAGGAAGTCTTCCACTCCTAAAATTTTAGAAGGCCGGAAAAAATTAGAGGTAGATTTAGGTTGAATTTAAATGGCTTACTAAAAACATAACCAAATTTTGCTTCTGGTTAACAATCGCTTACAAATCCACAACACTGAGATGGTTTGATAAGAAATTAGGTTGCATATAAAAAATGGCACTTCGTCTTATGGTTGTTTTGTCATAATTGCTGTCATTTGTAAATTTGTTGCTTGAATTTGAAGAATAAATTACTTTTTATTGTGTGTTTCAATTGTTTGCTCACTTCGAATATCATTATGGTTTTCTAAATATTAAGCATTTTGTAATCTTCGGTTTATTAATTTAAATTTATTTTCACATCCTAAAAGCTGTAAATATAAAAAATGATCATTAATTAGGCAATCACTTAATCTTTATTATCGAACAACATGGAAGTAATGGATAATTTAAAGTGTTGCATCTTTGAAATGTAAGAAATATTGTCTATCTTAGGAACTAATTCATGCTAACATATGTGACCTCATATCTTATTTGCCTTTTCTTCGATGAAATGGCACAGAAGACTATGAGAAAGCAACAGAAATATTCGTTTCATGTCATCGAACAGAAATTTGCATACAAATTAATAAAAAGAAGTGATTTTATAAATGTTTAAAATTAACAAAAATTTATCATTTAAAACGATGCAATCTTTTTATTCTGGCTCGGATGTAGAAGCCAACAAAGCGACTGCACCGTAATTGGGTTTTTTTTTAATTCTCGATTAACCATTATTGTTCCTTAAATCTTGGCAATTGGTTGAGATAATGCAAATGTGGATTAAGCTCATTAGTAAGACGACATCAGCGTTAACTTTGCCTCTTATTTATATCATAAGATTTTGATGAGTCTTTAGCAATTTAAGATTCAAAACTTACAAAAAATTAGTTTTGAGGTTTGCTGGTGGAAATCCCACTTGGCTACATTTGGTCGTATCGATACATGCAATTTCGGCCCTTAGCTTATGCGTTTTCACAGTGTTGGGCTATGTTGCCAATACCATTGCAATGGAACTTGTTGTTCTATTCATCTTCCAAACATTTATGGCTATTCTTGGCCTAACAGCCATTGAACAAAATCGTCAAGGTTTACTTATTATTTTCTAAAACTTGGCTATAAATCATATTGTTTCCTGCAAAATAAGTCATCCGATTCACAAAGATTAATCGATCGTCTAATGTTATCATTATTTAAGATATGATCGATTGAATTAAATGCCACTTATAGATTATCGTTCATTATACGTAGCTGTAAATGCCGTAACTGCTGGATCAGCTATTATTTGGTCAACTTTTCTCTTTATAAACATGAAAGAGCATCCAATATATGTACCTGTTGTACTTCTTATCATTGCGATTTTCTCGGTTTGTTTCTTATAAAATTGTTGAATTTAAATTAATATTTGAATCGATAGACTCATTGCCTATGTAATCTACTCCTATGCTCTTAATTTTGAAACAGAAAGAGAAGAAAAAATTGAAAATTTATCCATATTTCAAACTTTGCTATTCCTAAAGGTCCGACCACTAATATTACCGTTTCGTTTTACTATATAATTACCTTTTCATTTTACTAAACTATTCTCTTTTTTTTATTTTGATAAATTTCTAAACATAAAACATAATGTACAATGTATTTTCACGATAGGATTTGTTTGTAGCTGATTGCAACAATTTTACTGATATTTTTCGCTGATAAAAGAACACCTCAAATTCTTGAAAGAGTAATATGTCTGGATCTTTTCCCTTTTGTGAAATTATTGCGTGACACTAACAGAATATCGAAGACGGCAAATTCGAAAAGTGAATCTTTGAAAATTAATCTCTCTACCTCTAATTAAAATTGCAGATTTGGCTAAGCTTCGTAACTCGTTAACTTTCAATTTACTCGGTGATTTTAATTCAATATATTAAGGGTACCCATTAAATTTGATCAATAAGATACAAGGTAGTATAAAAAAGATGAAATTATCATGTAATACGTTGTTATGCATATCTTTAATCGCTTTTACTTCTTTTTTCGGTCGTGAAAAATCTCTTGATGATACGCAACTAATAGAAAGGAAGGAAGTGAATTCCGCACAATTAATAAGAATGAAAGAAGTGAATTCCAATGAATCGTTGAATGGCTCGATAAAATCCGTTGGAGTGAATAATTTTACCTATAAAATTCTGGCAATCTGTTATGGTAAAGAAAAAAGGATTTTAAGAAATAAAGCTGTTGAAGACTGGGACAAAGTTTAGAAATTTAATCAAAAAAGGTTTCATTCTCTCGGAAACAAATTTCTATTTCCAGTCACAAGAGCAACAAAAGGATAGCTCAGAAATTAAAACCGGTGCTAGTGCTAGTGCAACTGAAAATGTGCAGCAACAGCAATGTGTATCAGAAATAAAAAATGACAAATGCGCCTTTGGCGGATCAAGGATAGCAGCTGGAGCGGAAGGAAATGCTAGTACGAGTTCATATGAATTTCAACCAAAAAATCTTCGCTATTTTGACTTTGGATTCAATACCGTGGCAGACAAGCAGACAATAAATGAAATTTTTAGAAAAGACAAAATAATTAAAAATTATTCTTTTTGACGATTAAATTGAGTATTTCTGAATTATGATTACCTTTGCAGTGGAAGCAACAATGGAAGTTGTCCGATTGGAGGAAACAAATGATAAAACAACAAACAATGCTGCACTGTCATACGTAAGATATCCATCAGGATATATCTTCAACTTCTGTGATACATATGATCATCTACAAATGTAACCTAAATGATTCTTTCAGGAACATTATTTTACGATTGGTAGTAACTGGCGTGAATTTTATTCAGTACCAACTTTGAATGCATGTAATGTTGCTCTATGCTCAACTGGTCGAACTGACCGTAATCGCTTACGTAGAAGATTACTCATCAAGAAATGTCGCAATAAGTAGATCTTTCCTGATTTCTAAGAAAATAAACTCAGTCAAGCTAATCTGAACGAACATGAAAATCTTTAAATTTTTTGTTAAACAATTCAATAGTTCAGGAGAAAAATACGGAAAATTATTCCAAAATTTTCTCCATTGGAAAAGAATATATTCGAGGATTGTTCACAGAGTAACGCCGACCAAAATTTGAAAAAGTAATTCATCCAACGCTAACATTTAAATGAGTAATTTAGAAAGATATTAGCAACAAATTGATTGCAATATTTTTGTCCTCCTCACATAACTAACCATTATTTCCCTACTTTAGCTTAACTATTATTTGATTTCAGGAGGAAATTTGTGAAGAAAGACTCTTGAAATAGCTATGTGAAATAGTAGTTTTCTTGATTTATTTCTTTCTATATTATTATTTCCCTATTTCTCTTAGTACTCATGTTTATTTAAAATAATAAAATGATTGATTAAGTTGGATAAACTATTACTTTTACTATCATTGTTGACCTTCCTTGGTGACATTATAGTGACCACAGTGTTAAGTGGAAGAAAAAAAAAAGGGTACAGTAGAAGTAAGGAAATCTGATTCAAAAGAAAGAAGGAAATAGCACATTTGATTGATATGGAACATGTCAAAAATCAAAGGTAAGTATCAGAAAATGGAATTACTATTTAATGCTTGGTGAAATGACAGTTTTCACAGTGACTAGTCAGTGTTGCACAAAGACACACTTAGGAATACGCGGCGGTTTTAATTGCTGAAGAATTATGTTTTGGGCAGAGTTCATGAAAGGTTAAGATTTTTATGTGGGTGGGTTGGTGGGAAGAGTTTTAGGATAGCACAGAGATATTAGCATTCTTTCAAGTTCATTCATATTAATAATATTAAGAGAATATATCAAGTAATTCTTAAATGGGAGGGAACAGAAATGATAATACTTACTATTTACTGTACTATTTCATTATTATGTAAGCTGATTTTGACATCTTTATATTTTTGTTTGGGTTATTTTAGCTCAGGTGGATTCATTTTCATTTTACTTTACTTTGTTATCATCTTGCTGAGTAGTCGTACGCATTCAAATAATCTGTATTGTTCGACTTGATTAAGAATAAATTTCAATTTTTGTTTCAGAATTAAGTTAGCTTGTGGATAATGCGTTATTATTAGAGAAAGAGCAGTTAATCAAGAACCGAAATGGCGGACAATAACACTACTCAAGCGTCAACCTCACTTTCTTTTTTTAGCGATAGTTTCATCATAAAACGAGGCAAAAAGCCGCTTCGTTCATTGGAATTTATTTTGGATTTAGAAGATGAAAACAGCCGTTTGCAGCTTGAGGTCCATTCTGATTATTTTATAATAATGTAGTAGAGGGAAGTGACATGATTATAGCTTACTAGATTTCTCTATGACCTAATTGTGCTCTTGAGGCTTTTTATTCGCTGACATGAATATTAAAGATTTTGCTTAAACTTCTAGTTTACCGGATTATACGAAGAGTTAGTTATAGAGAGACATCAAGCTTCTTGGTGGGAAAGTTTTGGAGTCGCTTGATGATGATCGTGAAAAGCCTTTTTGTATTGTTACCGATCACCCGCATGCACGATACTTGGAAAGGGTAACGAAGACGAAAAGAATTACACCTGAGGTAAGCTACATTGTATAATTGATTCTTCGAGATGCTTAACTTATTTCTCTTTTTGTTTTTGAAGAAATCACCGATTCTGTAGGTACTGGAAATATTATTGCTTTTTTAACGTTGCTTACTCTCATTGACCAATAATGTAGTGTTACACTTTGCCTGCATAACTGACTTCCTGAAAATAAAACATTGTTGGTTTTTATGCTCGTACTTGTATCTTTTTTAGTACTGCAGTGCTTTGCCAGTATTGCTTCGAGTCGCTGTGCAAAACGGTGTCCGTGTTCGAACATATACTTCTTTCCTTCAAATTTTATCAAATGTAAAGAACCGAGTTAAACTGAATCAGAAAGCGAAGTTGGCGCCTGTAAAACCGAAACTGGAAAAACAGGTATGTTGTTTTAGAATGTTTCAGAAGATGTTGTGGGAAATATTTGCGTGTTCCATTAGGAGTTGAAGCAGCATGTATTTCTTAACTGTTTGCATTGGTGTAAAGGAACACAAAGATTAAGTGATCCTGGATATTCACTGTAGACTGTATCCTGAGATTTCTGCAAAAGTTGCGAATGAACCATGACGTAGAAATTATATCACCGTTAGTCCATATCAAGTTATGATGTAGGTTTTTAAAACCATTTGGTTTTGGCAGGCAGTATGTGGTATTTTGCCATTATTCGATACTACTAGTTGTCTTTTTCATACCATGATGAGGCACTCGTTTTCAGTAATAAGACAAGAAAAAAAGAGAAATATAGAGTTTCAGTTGTTCGTTTTTACAGCAAGAGATTATTCACTATTGTATATGCTTTCATCATTCATAAATGCCATTATCTGTTGATACCTAGTTCGTTCTATTGTTTTCCTTTTACAGAAAAGCATACGCAAACTAACACCACCATTCATCAAATTTGAAGATAACAGCCTCCAGTATGCTCCTGCCTGGAAGGAGTATGGAATACCTTCTAATTTCCGACCAATTTATGTTGGCGAAGCAGCTGGAAGATCGATATTTCATAAAGCTTCTCCAGAATACCTAAAGCGAAAGTACTGTTTTTCCATTGATTGCAGATTTTAAATTTTATTATCTTTTCTTCCGTTTTTCACAAATATTTCTTGTGCGAAATTGTTCAATATGGGAAGGCAGTGGAACGGAGGCATAAACTAGGCGTGATTTTTTAGTTTTATTTTTCGATACTTTCAATTAATTTCATTTTTTCAATACTTTATCGCCTTCTTATATTATGAATTGATGAATAGTTCCAACTTTTCCAGGAAGGAAACGAAGATTTCGAAACCTCGAGCAAAAAGTCGGGTTGGACCTGGATTCTGTGATATTTGTACACGTGATTGCCAAGATTTACAACTGGTTTGTTTATTTCGATCTTTTTTCCTGATTTTTGTGAAAATATTTGCATCACTTTTTCCAATATAAAGTTCACCGGAAGAAATGGAACTTAAATGTTTGGTCTATTATTTTCTGGTAATAGAAATTATACTTCGTAGGTCAGTGAAGTGTTATCATGATTAGGCCAAAAAATGAGGATATTAGATATGTCGGATGAAATTCCATGCTTGATGATTCAAATAGCTTGTGGAGACGTCGATTCTTAGATATACTAATTTCAGCATTTCTTATGCAAAGAGCATCAGACGCGTATCAGCACGCCTGGGTTTTACGATGAAGTTGATGCTTTGTGCGGTTCATTTGTAAAAGAAATCGTTGTGCCGAATAAAAGACTTCGGAAACGGTTAACACCTGAACCGCTTTCACTGCCATCCAATCACTTTTCTGACTCTACACTTCCTCTCGTTCGAACATCTGGTAGTAGTGTTGAGACTTAAACGGGTTATTTGCCAATGCGTTCAGGACTTTTCCCTAAGATTCTAGTATTTTTGATATGTTATCTTGTTTTTGTTTATTCTAAAACCAAAGAAGAATTTGATTACAGCTTTGCAAATTTTCACTTAAAAATTGTAATACATTTCGAAACAAAAGTTGTTTTCCATTTAGTTTCAAAAAATTAGAATTTTTCCAATTTTCCTTTGACTGAATTATCATTATTATATTACTCTAAGTAAAATTTAATGATGTATTCATGTCCCACACCATTGTGATTTACTTACACTTCCTGATCAGCGAAATCCTATTTCAATGTTTTTATATCTCATTTTTTTATTATTCTTTCCTATCTCCTTTCCTCTTTGTTCTTACTCATTGCCGGGGTGCTTCTTATTGATACCGCGTATTTTCAGTTGAACCATCTTTTAATGCACGTACAAATGATTATGCCTTCCTGACGTTGAACTCACGTTATAACATTTTTTGATTCATAGTCATTAATCATTTTACAAAATTATTTTTCTATTCGGGACATTTAGAGTGTTCGATGTTTGACCTATTCGTCCTCGATAAGCACTAATCAATTGCTAGCCTCACAGTAACAGTGTTTCTAAATTTTGAATCCTGACTTCTATGCCACGATATTTTGAAGTGAGGCTTTTAAGATGGCTGATGAAGGTTGCTAGTGTAGTCGGTATTTTTGCTTTAAAAAGTAAACGATCTATTGCAATAGATGAGTTTAATTCAAGAATATAAGAAGGGAATTCGCACCGATTGGCAATTCAGATATGGATAAAATTACGGTGTTGCAGTTTCTACAGAATTAAATGCGGTGCGAAGTGACCGCAGTTACATGCTCATAGTTTATACTAATTGCATCCGTAAGCGACGGCCTTCCGACTTCAAGTTCTTACCGTTTACTCAGTGGATTTGTAGAGCTAGAATTCTATCGCACTGCTGTAATGACTTGTGTCTATCAACAAAGTCAGAAACTTTACAAATACTTCGCTACTAGAGATTATTCATATATTTCTACTCACTGCACTACAACGTTCAAATTTTGTTCCCTTCCAAGCTGGTGAATTTTTTTTCTTTGTAAATTTCTGTTTAAGATCGTTTAGCTTCTAGATTGCCAGCCATCGTAACGTCATCACTGTGGATACTCAGATAGAATTTAAGTACTAGTAAATGTCATATAACAGCATTTCTCGATAAGGGGTCTTGAGGTAGTCCATAAACCCAATTATGACATTAGGTTAGATTTAACTGCAAAACACTAAATTCGTAATTCCGTTCACCTTGCACTAAGTTCTTTCGACGAAGGATATAATTAAGATTTGGAAGCTTTAGTGAATGCCCTAAATTTATAGTTCAGTTCATTTGCTGTGAACTACTAATGACGACCAAACTTATTCAATTTATTCGGGGATTTCAAACTATAAAGCAGTGTGAACATCAACAAGGTATTACAGTAAAATGATATATACGAATACTGGAAGGACTGAGGATGAGATGCATTCAAGAGAATGTGTTGTTTGATTCAAGTATATCTCCTTTTGTCAAGTAGTCAGTCCCGAAAATCTTGAAACAATTTGTTGAACCTCCAAACACAAACAGGTGCTTCGATTGTTTGGTGCTCGAAATACCGATATTTCATATCGATGCATTATTTATGAATTATCTAGGATATGAATGAACCTGTACAAAACAATACAAACAAAGAATGTAAATTCCTTTTTAACAAAACACAAATTTTTACGTCATTTCGGATGAAGGTTATTGAGAATCTGAATAGAAACTAAAGCGACCAGATGTCAACATAAAACTGGTAACTTTATGCAATTGAAATATGAAATAAAATCTGGAATAATCATTTGAAAGAGGCAACGAAGTTCGAATGCCAAACACAACTTAGGTTAGTTCTAATGGACATAGAAGTGGCATGAAAAAAAAATGAATAACAACATAAAAGGTAGGAAACATATACTTTATTATTTTTCAGAATTTAGCATTCAGCACGACAAGACACGTGACTGTGCAGAAAACTGCGGCGTGGAGTGAGAATTGGGACAGAACAGAGGCATGTAAACGAATGGATAACAAACATCTTCGGACATCAACAAACATATTAATTTAAAACCAAATTCATTCATGCAGAGAAGGCATTTTCAAAACTTCGTAACAGTAAAAAGTAAGCATCGAGTAGTCAAAAATCAACAATTAAGAATACATATTGTTATTCCGCTAACAACAACAAGCACAAAATTGCCTATGCAAATAAGGATTTGGGTGTTAGATGAACAAAGATTAGTGAAATTTTGATTAACAAGCCATAGAAAACCGTAATGAAAAACGAAGCGAACATATGTAAGCAAGTGATAAAGAAAAGCGGATCTATGAACTATTCATCGGCAACAACATGATAACAAATAATGAGTAGCACAAGTACTGTCCCATCCTTGAATCTTCATTATTTCATGGAATTAAAAATTTAAGCCACAACAATAAACATTAGAACGCTTCACGAATGAGGGATGAAGCTTTCTGAACATTTTTATTTCAGGAAATGCCTGAGCAGTAAGCGAGGAATCTGGGAGCCCTGGAATGGTAGAAATTGGAGGACTAATCATTATATAACAGCAATGAATCTGAAACTTGAAGTCTGAAGCCTATTAAAATAAATAATGTAGCAGGGTTTATCTCCCACTTTAGGACCAATTTTCAGCAGAAATTTAAACAGTGATTCACTAAAATCTTTGGAGAATTCTTTCCTTTAAAATTTTTCGAAATTCGAGAAATGAAATCTCAAAAGAGTCAAATTAATCTTCCCATATAAATCTCTCCCTTTAAAGCCGAAAAAAAAAGTAAAAAAAAAGTTTTAACAACATTAAAGCATAACTGCACAGGACCAAGACTGAATGGAAAAGAAATATTATTTACAAGAGCTGAAGATGCTGATAATACAAGCACTGATGTTTCCTAAAATGACTGAGATCAGATGTGCTGGTTACAGCAACAAGGTTGTAATAGCAATGACTCAATAACTGGTAGTAATGAACAATATAAACGTTGTCATAAGTGTGAGGAAACCTCCTCAAAATACTTCCTATCATCATGATCTCTGAAAGCATTACTAAAAAATAATTTTTTGTCAAACGCAGAAACATGAAACAACAGAAAGGCCCTTATTTTGATGTCAGCTCACATAGATTCTGATAGAGAAACTTGCAAGAGAAGTCCCCTATTAGATTTATTCTTTCGTAAACAAAAAACAAAAAGACATCAGTAATCTTTAACTTTAAGGATATATGCAGCAGTTTCTGGAATCTAAACAGATCCAATTTACTAAAACAAAAGGTAGGAAGACAGAACTACATGATAAAAGATGGATTTGAAGGCAATACTTTTGCTGTTTCAAATCCAAATACTGGAACTCATATTAAGCATACTATACGTTAAAATTACTTTAATATTCAGGAAGAAATTCGACAAACCAGGATAGCTCTAATGTTCGGCTCCAAAGAAGGATCACGATTCCAATCGTTTCACCATTCATTTATTCCATCTATCGATAAGTTGTCGGTGGGAACTGAATGGGCATCATCTTGCAATCGGTATGCTATGTCAGGAAGAAAATATCATAACTATTCGATATAAGAAATCTGTTCATTTTCGATTTGTCGCCTCTTGTGTCCGTGACATCATCCATACTTGCCCAAGTCAGAGAACCTACACCATTCATGGTGATTGTTCGCTACTCTTGCTGCTGTGTTGTTAGCGAAGACGATGATAACAGTGTTACCGAGTGTGCCAGACGTGGATTTTTCAAACGTTTCAAACGTTTCGAATAATTATATCGCAACTGTTTCCATCGTTTTAGATAGAATTTATGTAGCGTTACTCCAGACTGACCGATTGGTGACTCATCCTCGTTAAAAGTTCGACAATTTTCGAAAATTTGCTCTAAATCTTCGATAAAACTTTCTTGTGTCACGTATCTGAAACTAGTAAGGAAACATAGCATTATTCAAAACAGATTCTATGTAGTGCCTCCTCCGATCTTTTAGCCCATACCGCCTTTTTCTGCCACGCTACCAAAAAATGTGCTCTCGAAATTTAGGTATGAATAAAGAACTAACTTGTTATTTTCAACATTCATCCGTATCTGATTCAAATCCATCGGTTTTTTGATAACTTTTTTATAAAATGGTACTTCTTTAGTATCGACAGGATACTGAAACGGTCCTGACTCAGGTCTCGCCCACAACTCGTCCAGCATCGTGCTGTAATTTTAGCATTTTTGAAAATAAAATTACCGACATTTGAAAGAAAAATCATGGACTGATCACAAATATCATCTCATTTCAATTGTCTGACAAACGCGCTTTGAACTAGAAATTTGAATTCAAATGCGCAGGAACATTTTGAACGCACTTGAAAAGGTTTTTCATCATATCTAGAGGGAAGTCATAGTCGGCGGGTGTCATTCTTCGCCTATGTCGTGGAGCTTCCTGACGTCCGCTTGCATCCTCCTGCACGCAACTAGTTTGCTTTTCCTGACCTTCTTGTTGAGCAAGCGCAATTTCTACGTCACCATTTAGAAGGGAATTCGCGAGCTCTGTCGAGAAACCATCAGCCTTAAAATTGGGACTAAATAATTAAATCTTAAAAAAACCAATAATTCATATATCATTGAATGACGAATAAGAGATTTATTTGAAAAGTGCATTAATATATGAGGTAAGGATATCACAAAAACAAGACCATAGAGTTTTTGTAGGCAATTCTACCTCATAAAAATCAGTGTGAAAAATTAAACAGATCAAAGGTTACATTAAGGCATCCTGGACAGGTCCACTGTTTAGGATCATTAAGTGTTGGTGAACGATCGAAACAAGATGCATGGTAACCATTGTAACATTTCGAACATACGATAATCGGTTCCAGAGGTTGTGAATTCGGGCGATTCCATTTGGCACAAAGAAGACAAAGCACTTTACGACAGGCCCGCTGGACACACAAAGGACAGTACCATTCACCATCTGGGACTGCAGCTATTCGTGGCTAAAAATATACAGTTGAGAGTTGTAGTAAGACTGCGGAAACAGTTTCATATTCCAGTCCCTTATTACCACGTCAATTTTTCGAACCCCAATTTTCAAAATCTTCACAACTTACACGGAAGCAATACATATGATAACCCATGTCACAAGCATCACAAAGTAACAGTTGACTTTCATTCTCACTTGTTCGACAAATCTGACAACTTGCTTTCATTATTGATTTTTCCCATGCAATAGCTGAGTCCAAAGCCTAAAATGCATTGATTTAAGTGTTAAAACCAAAGAGTGATGCGGTAATTGAAATCAAGAACACAAATTAAAGGTGTTAAAATCGAAATATGCTTTTACCCTGTATTCCTTCATTCCTTAATTTATCTACTCGAGCTACACTTTTCGACTATCTCTAAAGGAATACCAATTGTTCTTCGATAATAAACTGTCATTTACATCTTTATTCTCATAAATTAATACAATAAGAAGTAATGGAAAAATGTGACCAGTATGGAAAACTGAAAAATCTCCGTGTAAAAAAAAAGTGTCGATGTGAAAAATTTGATTTGTCCTGACAGTAATACTTGATTCAAAACTAACCTGCAACGCAAACATAATTTGTCCACCGGTTCTAGCCTTCCGAACGTAATCACGCCAACGCTGCAAAAGTTCAGTATTGCCACTTTCATCGACCGTAATAGTGGCACTATCAAAAGGACAATTGGAGTTCACTGAATCACTAGCTTCCGAATGGACTTCACTAACATCCACGATGTTACTTGTGTCTGCACTGCTGCCATTCTGATTATTCTGTTGTTGGGTGCGCAGGATCTTCTCAGCTGGTATTGTAGAACTGAAGTTTAAAGTTAACGAAAGAATTCTTTAGCCAACACAAATGATATAAAAGCGAGTGAAAAAGTGTAGCTAATATATCAAATATTGTAGAAATTTTCTTTAAATCTCTACAAACGCCACAATTTTAGAATTGGTATCACTTTTGGTACACCGCAGTTATGTTTTGATGAAATTTCGGACAGCTGTTTCGGACGAACATTCTTACATACGTGAAGTAAAAAACAAAATGAACAAACAGACAAATAAACGGTCAAACTGAACAGCTGAATGCACATATAAACGACAAAATACAAGTACATCTAAGGAACCAAAATTGAACTTTTTTGCAGTGGAATAACGGCAACAACTGAGTGAATTTTAGAGTGGTAACGTCTGTCAATTCAAAACGTATCGATAAAGAGTGGACAGTAAATATCAGTATAACTAGGATATAAACCTTTTCCAAGAGATTAGAATAAAACGGTATCAATCGTACATTTTCCCAATTACCAGGTAATGAATTTTAACGGGCGATTGCTAGCTTTCTTTAGAAGCAAAGACATTAAACGGAAAAATTCTTACCCTGCATAATAACGATGAAGCAAATATCGACGTTCAATACTTTTCTCGACTTCTAAAAGCCGCTCTTTCAAAGTCTTGAAATCATCCCATTCGAACAATGGACGTTCTTCATTAACTTCTGCCTTATCAGTCAATACATAACCATCATCCAAAGTCCAAGCATCCACACTATCTTCACTTTCCGTATCATCATCGCGGTTATCTCCAGTTGGAAACATTGGCTGAAAGAACTTGAAAAACTTTTTTCATCAAGTCTTGTGAATCCAACTTGGAAATTTTGAAACAGCTGAATTTATCTTTTTTTTCTGCATCAGCAAATTTAGTAAATCGAGAAATTTCCACTTTAACATTTGAGAAAACACATCCAATCTCGAGTTCAAAAAATCACTTACTCGACAGTGAACATTGGCGGCGACAACTTTTTGTTCGAACGATGAAATAAGGGCAGCAAGTCTTATTATCATTGCTTTGTTGATTTCGCTGTTTGTCAGTGGGCGACCAACACGCTCCAGCTTTACTAAAATTTAATAAATTCAAAGGGGTAAAAAGTTACATAGATAAATAGAGTACGATACACACCGAGATATGCTTAAAAAAGAAAGAAGCAAATTAAAATATTTTGGGAGAATTATTCCGCATATCGAGTTTTAAATTTTGTAGCAAAGATATTCTGTTTAAATCCCTACCATAAAATTTTCAACACTCCATCGCAATGCAGAGGTGGTAATGATTAATAGATATGGTGTATGACAAAAAATACCCCATAAACCTATAAAGATTATGCTATACAGACTAGCATAAACGGTCGGTCCTAACTTCCGAATGCTTCATTATTGAATGAATGCAACAGAGAGGTCTGATTCCAACACCGTAGGCTCTTTCAGATTCATTGAAGAATAGAACTATTAACAATCGGATATTTGGAACGCTGACTCTGATTGTAAAACACTTATTTTCGACGAATGGAAATGAAAATTGTGGTTTAAGAATAACATCAAGACAATCCTTACGTAATACCTACAGAATTAATTATACTTACATTGACTACTTGGATTGAACGTGAAATTGTCTTTAATAAGCAAACGATGTAATACCCGCTCCCGTATACCTCGACCATGAAATGCACCCCGTAGCTGCTCCATCAATTTCCCATTTGATATCATCCACCAGCCACGTTTGCACTTGTTATCCAGTCTACGCAAACGTACTACAACAAAAGAACTTTCAAAGATGTCAGTCTGAACAAGAAGTTAAAATGTAAACGAACATGAGTTTGAAGGCAGTCTATATTTAATCTTATTCAGTCTTAGCATTACAATAGATTTAAACGTACCCTTTTTTCCTCTATCTGGGCGTTCTTCATTACCGCATAAAGTGTCCAAGATATCTTCCAAACAAGCAATGACATCTGGATCGATAAAATTTTGCGGATCTTCTGTAAAACACGAAAATTTAAGAATGATTTTATATCTCCCTATAAGCTGCGGTAATAAACCGAACATTTATGCAAACCTAAACTTGATTAAATTAAATAATAAGGAACCAGCAATGGATGGCGGATCCTGCCGACAAGTAACATCCACATTAACGGCTGGATTATGGAGACCCGATGAAGCAATGCTTTCTACCAGAGGGACACCAAGACGTGGTAAAACCCAGTAGAAACGATGAAAACGATCCTGTAAGCGGTAAAGAATGAAAACACCTAAAAAGCCTAAATAAACATGAGGAGCAAGTAAATTAAACAAAGTAATTGACGGCAAAAATAAACCACGTAAAAAAAGACATAAAATGTAATGGAAGAAACAGTAATAATGTATGAAAATACATTCATTGACAGTTTAAGACTATGCTACTGCCAAAGAAACAAAAACAGACTTTCGTTTTCGAGAAAAAAACAAAAACAGAGGAGTGAAATGTAGTTGTTATATTCCTTTAAAACTACAAATAGGTTGAACTGCTTCACTCTACAGAGATCAGTTTCTTTCTATAATACCTGTCCAATAGGTTGAATTCGCACACGATTGATCAATGTGTTGTGCCTTTCACGTAGCTCTTCCGCTTCACCATTGAGCTTTCCGATGTATTCATCCAATTCATCAACAGTCATTGCTTCCTCCTAGAGTAATTAATGAGTTATTAGCCTTCAAGATTACTAAACGGAAATTAGAAATGGTTCAAGCTTGCAACAACATATGTAAAGACTGCAACACACAGGAGCAAACAATTCCTAAATAAAAAGTAAAAAACAGTTCTAAGAAATCTAAATCCAAATCTTAGAATCCATGAATTTCCAGCATCGTCTTCAATCTCTTACCTCTTCTGTTAAAACATCACACTGTCCAAGTCCTGGTGTGAGTGCTTTTAGTCGAGATGGTTGTAATGCCGGTTCCACTTCCTCTGAAACATCAGAAGGCTCCGAACCAGGAGTACCAGCTCGACTAGATGAGGCATCATCATCTCTGATATCATGTCTCAGCTGCAATTCATTGTATGACGTTCAGAACAGGTTTTATAGATACCCCCATTAAATTAAGTATAATCAAATCAGATTAAACAAACATTTCCCTCGGAATATAAGGTTTTTAACTACAAAAATTTGACAAGTTGGCTAGTAAAAAACATGAACAAAGGTAGAAAAACATGAATGAGAATAGAAATTTAGAAATTAAGTTCCTAGTCGAACTTAGTCTTTGATAATATAACACCAAATAAACTCTGGGATATAAATTGAAAGTTTTCGTAAAATTCGGGTCAACTTACGCCAAATTTCATTGGTTAGCAATTACAGTTTTAAAACGTGGTACGAGGATAATGACATGAGGTGATCAAAGAAAAACAAATAGGCAACAATGCAACAGTGTTTGGAAAAATCTGAACTTACTCGTCTTAGCGCCGCTCGCTTTCGTGTCTGTACTGCTCGCAAAGCACGTGATTTACCTTCACGCAGCCACTTTTCACCTTTCAAACGTGTCATTTCTTCCATATTTGATTCGATATCACGAACAACATTGCGACAGTACAACAATTCGTTACACAGAAAAGCTAAGATAGCAGCTTTTGATTCTGGATCTAAACACTCGAATGAGCAGCACTCCAACTTGGCACCCAGCTGAAACTAATTACCCATTAAAATGTTGCTGATGAACCTTGAATTTTAATTTTAGCGCATTCGATTTTATGCTATCAAATTAATCAAGCTGGTGTAAGTATTTAAAAAAAAAAAAAACATTTAATACAATGAAAATGACAGAAATGAATTTAGAAGAAAATGGATTAACACAGTCTAAAATACAAGCCAACAATACCTTTTTTCCCTCTTCATCACGTGACAGAAGAAACATCTTTAGCAATTCTGAATAATTCTCGCGATGGACACCAACATCCTTAAGTGCTTGTCCGAGAGGAGTTCGCCCGGCAATTCCTGACGGCAGTCCGGGATATTCGAGGACTAGTTGCAGCAAAATTTTAGTTAGCAGAAGAAAACCTTTGAGATAATTCGGATGGTTTTGTAGACCTGCCAGGAACTCGTTTAGCGTCGGGATTGCGTTTAGATCTTAAATTTCATAAAATTCGTTCTTTTAAACATTGAAGAACATCTCAGGAGTTCTGTCCAATTTTAATGTAGTACAATGTCGGGGATCTTGTATAAAACTTAACTAAAATTTCATGAAGTAACTTTACAGTGAGCAAAAGAAATTAAGATACAAAAGATCAACTCACCAATTTTCAAAACGTGTCCAAAATTACGGATGAATTCATCAACCATCAAAACATTAGCAAATGCTGATGCACTGACAGTGAGATTTTCGATAGAGTCAAGTGTGGGCAGTTTCTAAAAGCAAAAATTCTAAAAGCTGTACGGTTTAACAATAGAATTAAAAATAAAACTTGAAAATTCGAGATTTCACAACCTCAAATTCGATTAATACCACAAGACCTTCCAAATTTTCAACTTCAAAAGTAATTAATAAAGATCAGTGATTATACAAACCCGTGCTTCCTCGATTAAAAGATCATCCGTTGGCAGTCGAAGAGCTCTCAGACGTTCTTCCTGCTTTTCTTCTTCACTGAGTTCTAGCTTTGGCAGTTTTGCTTCTATAGCTGGAGCAGTAGAAGCGGCCATAGCAGCATTGATGGTAGTGGTAACAACATGAGATGGTACAATATTAGTAGCGGTAGTAGCAATAATGGGAGTTGTAACTGGTATCACTGAAGGTGTTGCGTGCCGTGATGTTGATTCAGAATGGTCTGTCTAAACTTATGCAATATTGAGGTAATATTTAGAAGCTAAACTATAACTGAAGTAAAAGAGTTGATTATTTAGTCTAATTTAGTGCAATTTAAGTAGAAAAGAGGTTGAAATAAAACAAAAGTGGACTTTAGGTCTTTTGATTTCAGGTTCCATTTCAACTGCTGATTTTCTCTCCACTGTAATAACTGAGGACTGCTGTTTTTGTTGTTGCTGCTGATGATGAAATTGACGTTGCTGATGCTGTTGAACGTGCTGGCCCTGGAATCAAAAACGAGATGAAACAAATGCGATCACTGTTGGAGAAATAAAGCAGAAAAATAAATGATTAAATGAAATAATCAAATGATTCAACAAATGTTCAAACAAGTTTTTTTCTCCATATCATCAAGATCATTGGAAATGTCCACCTATTCCAAGTAATACACCCTATTGTGATCATAGAGATTACGGTTATACTTGAATCTTTTGAATAGGTACACCGATATCAGCCTTCAAGCTATTCTATTTTATTTCCAACTTAGTGAAGATCTCAGTAAGAAAATGGGTCAAACGTCCCATTGATTTTTTTTTAAAGCATTCACAAAGATATCCCTCTAATATCCAATAATTACACCTACATTATGTAATGGCAGTTCGGTGCAGGTATGGAGTCCATGTAACCATGTAGAGATGCAAGTACCAGTATCTAAAGCCAATTTGCATGGAACATTTTATTTAGATTATTAAAACCCACTTTTTGAAACTTTCAATTTAGAAAAGTTAAGGAAAAGTTTTGAAAGTAACTCACAAAGGTAAGCAGTAGTTGTGCATACATTTGTTGTTCTCCTTGACGTCGCAGGAGTTGCCGATGCAATTGTTTCAGTGCATTATCGTCGGTCAACTTCATTAAATTCTTGTCAGCTGATGGGGCTACAATGAATTTTGAAACAAATCATAAATTCTTTATATCTTTGGAATGATTTAGAATCTTATGCATACAAATAGACTTGGTATTAAACAATTACATGATTCTTTATACACTTGTTTTTGAAACGTAACAGAAAATAGCATTACGACCACCAGAAGTGTCTAGTGCTGTATTTTCGATGATTATGACGCTATATATCAGACAAGTTGAAATATCAAACTCTGCTAACTTTTAGTCGGTTATTTCAATTACCGGTGTAGTCTGACGAAAGCGAAATTGAAAAACTCATTAAGCTGAAAATCCAAGCTCACCACCTGTCCCAGAAGGATCGGCTGCTCCTGAAGAAAGAGTTGCTTTTACATGAGTACCGGATGTTCTACGAACAGTATTGGTAGCAGAACAGTTCGCAATTTCTGCCAGAATTCTTTCTTCCGATACTCTGTCGGGAACCTAAAAATTAGGAAATGCAAAAAGAATCGTTTGTGAAAACGAGAATAACAACATTTCAACATTAGCTCACAACTAAGAAAGTATGCAGCGAATAAAAAAAAAGCGAAAGACAAATGACGAACAAAAGTTTAAAAAATAACGAGTCGGAAACAGAAAGCTGAACTACAGCAATTAAACAAAATTATATCTCACCTTCGAACCATCTTCATCATCTTTGAACAGGATGTACTCACCAACAATAACTTTACAACTAAAGCTAAAATTTTCTCTGCCGATGTCTTTGATATTCCTCTTTGTGAGATACTGAAAATAAAGCAAGTATAACATGAAACCTACCCCAATTTTTTTTATTTTTAATATAGAAAATTTTTCTCCAATCAATTCTAAACTTCGAGCTATGCTTAAGTAGTCGAGTTTTGAACACATACCCGTGTTACTTCAGCATACGAACCAAGTTTTTTACCACATGGTGCATAGTAAATAACATCACCTCGAACCCCACTGGCACTTATTGTTCGGATGCAAGTCTGACGTCGCCAACTGAAACAACAAAAAGATGAAAAGTCCAGTAAGATAGAGCAAGGAAGTTCAGAAATTTCCTAGTTTTTAATGCAATATGTCCCTTGAAAGTCGAATGAATGACGGTCAGATGTAGCTTATTGCTGATCGAATACAAAAAAAATATCCACACAATTGCAATTTGAGATTTCTTAATGATCAGAGTCGAAAGTCAGGTAATTTGATGTTTTGTGTGTGTTTGATAGGGAAATGCATGTGCTCACATCTTCTGGTTTTAAAAAATCATTTTATAAATATCAGCTAGTATTTGAAATTATCTAAGAATAAAAAGTTAAACATCCTAGAATATCATAAATAGTAGGCAGAATTGAAGATTGGAATAGCTCTGGTATTCATCTGAAGGTACATCAAAATGAAATACTGTATAAAAAGAGGTAACTGAACGTGTAATTTACTCTCCTATTGCTGTTTGCATAACAAGGATATTAAATGAATAAATAAGTGAACATTTGACATGAAAAGTCGAAACAAAAACCCAGATTTCAGTGGTATTCGTATCAAAGACGCATCAGCTTGTGTACGCTTCCTTGAACCATCGGAATCTGCGCCGCTAGTGTGTTCACTAAAAATACGATTGCGCTCTCCTGTTGTACCATTTTTTGATTTGTGAAATGATAAATCTAAGGGTGATTCAGTGAATCTAGCTGATGATGGTGATGTCAGCAGTGATTCGTGAGAAGAAACTTTCGCAGATACCGCACACGATCGATGACTTTCCTCCTTTCGACATGTACTGCAAAAAAGTTAGCACTGATAACTATAAAATTTCTTTTCTCTAACTAAGAAATAATATTTAAATAGATATCTTGAAAGTTTTACAGCAAACAGTTAAAATCAGGCTTGCCTCAAACCGCTGCTGGGATGCTGATGTGTTACTGCAGTTCTCTTCAATGTATTAGTACTACTACCACTACCACTGGGACAAGTAGAAGTAGTGACAGTACTAGTAGTTACAGCTCGAGCTCTAGCCCTTTCATAATTTGCAGCACTTTGTAACACGGCAGCAATAAGTTCACTGTGCTGCTGTTGTTGTTGTGAAGCTGTGGCTGCAAGTGCAGCATAGCAGCGTGCCGATGCTTCTAAAAGATTTGAATTCAAAGATAAGCCGCCAGCTGATGATGATGATGATGATGACGATGAAGGTGATAGTTGCGAAGACATACCATTTCTTGTTCTGTTGCTGTCTCTGAAAAAAAAATGAAAAACCGTAAATCCTAATAAATCTTTTAGAAGCATCGGTTTATTAATTTAAATTCAAAAATGGAAAGTAATTTTGAAAAATCATTCTTTTTCAATTCTGGGACTTCCATTTTTCTCTCAGGAACATTTCTAAGAAAGCTCATTAAAAAGAATTACAATATAGAAACTTTATAAGGAAAAAAATCCAAATTTTAACAAAACTACCTTCGCTTTGGTATTTCACCCGGTTCCAAGCCCTTTGTTGGAGAATCTGGGACAGAAGTCGGGATGCCAGTGTTTGCAGAAGAAGTAGAGGCTATATCAGCAACAAAATGCCCGGTTGCTCGTAGCGTCGATTCGTTATTATCCGTATTATCAGTGTCGCGATTCGTTTGTTGTCTACCTGGAAGGATAGATTCGTATAAACAATATATCCATTTAAGGAAATCCAAGATTCACTGTAGCAATCAAACTTCTCGATAATCTTAATAGCTTTGCTAATAATTTCGAAAATGCCTAGTATTTTATGAATTTAATTCAATCAAATCATAGTTACAACATCAACTAAAATGCCTAGAATCTGAATTATTTTCCTTTCGATTAAAATCATAACATAAAAACATACCAGTAACAATGTTAGCTGATCTTGCATTTGCAGTAGCCATCCTCCTTAACACTTCTTCAAATGATTCTTGTGGTTGCTGCTGTTGTTGCAATAGCAGTCCTGGTTGTGATAGTTGTGCCATATTCCAAAACATCATATCGACTGTATTTGTCATACCGAAATTCAGATTTGGAAAAAGTAAACCCATGGGCATATTGTTTTGTGTAGCCGCTTGGGCAGCTAGCAAGGCCAAGAAATTCTGTTGTGCCTGATCGCCCATTTCCTAAAGAATGAATTTTTGTTTCTGGAATTTTAAGAGAAAAAGCATATAATGCTTGTCGGAATTTTTCAAAAAGTGCTTTGAGAATAGAAATAGTAAAATCATAGACTATATCACCAAAGGGAAATCAATGAAAAACACAAAATGGCTTAACATGGTTATATGATGACACTTCTGTATATCTTGCAAGTCAAATTTCTTTCTTATGATTCACCATATATGATTTTAAATCAGTGCAAGAGATATGTATTTAATATCTTCATCAAAGATAAGTTGGAGGTTTAAAATGCGAAAATTAGGAGATCTACATTTTCCGATGAAATTCCAGTTTAGTTTTAAAAAATGGAAGATTGCTTTGAAAAATCAGGTTATACATGTACATAATTTCTCTTCGGTCTCTCGTGCACACATTGTCTGTAATGTTTAATAAGTGATATAACTTCAAATACTGAACCTCATCTTGTACTCCCACATCTTTGCAGCATGGGTCAAGGTTTTTATTGCCACGATGATAGACAGGGTATAGAGTAAGTCAGCAAGTTATCAAAAAAATACAAAAACCCTTCATAAAGTCACAGGTAAAATATTACCTTTCATAAATGCCACGAATAATTGGACCTACAAATGCAAAAGTTGTTCATGATACACTTACACAGATAATAATAAACAAAATCTGATGCTTATCACTGCAGATTGGAATACTTACCTTTTGAAAGTGAAGAAAACCTCAGCAAATGCAGTGAAAGTATCTTATATCTTAACATTTATGATGGTCGATTAATAAGGAAAATTGCGTTCACCTAAGGGACACTTACAGGAACTGTTCTTAGAAGAAAATAAAACGGTAAAGTAAAAAGTTGCAATAAAATTTCGACAAAACCCTCGAAATGAATATAATACATACTGTTGATTGATCTGTAGATTTCTATGCAGAAATCGGTAACATTCTGAATCAATTATACCAGGGGTGCCCAAAGAACATCGTCATCATATAGCATATTTCTAAAATCTTCACCACTGATCCCATGTTATCCGTTGTTCTACGAATGCTGCAAATATACCGAAATCATCCGGTATTTAGCATTCTAGCGAGTTATCTCAATGAAAATTAATTTATGCAAAATTCAAGCAATCAAAAGATTACTAATACCATAAAAACGAAACAAAAAGATAGAGTATCACATTCAGATAGGACATAAATCCCTAATTTTGATAGCCATCAATGACGACGACGACGATGATATATCAATATACCTCAAACTATATGATGCACGTACATATACAGACACACACACACACACGAAGACAGACAGACAGACACAGAGACAGACAGATGAAATAGACATATCCAGATAGAGAGATTGGATTACGATTTAGTGAAATTTGCTGAAGTTGGAGATGAGGAAGGGTAAGAGTGCCAGTTGGAACCCACCTGCCACTTATCGTCGCTGACATTACCATTAGATGTGCTATCACTCACTCACTCACAATGTTTCTAAAAATTTTGGACATTTGTTGAAAATGAGTAGGAGAGAGAGGAAAAGAGAGAGAGAGAGAGAGAAGACTATATTAACAAGAGCACTCGTAGCTGGAGGCTGAAGGCCACCTGTTATTAAATAACCTTTGTTGGTTTGTGACATCGACATTGAATGGTTGGAGGAAAGAGTGAGGGAAGACGAAGGAGCATCTGAAGATGGCACATGAATTCATCCATCCGTTGAATTATTTACTTGATTGAAGTAACTGATTCACTCTTCCCTTACCAAAAAGCTTCATGGAAAATGTTATCATGATCCATTGTACTAATGCATCTACTCATTTTTCAATCTTTAAATACTTCCACGGTAAGATGTCAACTTGAACCATTATAGCTTTTTACTTCACTTATAAAGAGGAAAAATTTTGCAATAAATGCAAAGAATTCAAGGAAATTTACTCATGAAGTGATTCAGTTAATTTTTTAAGTTCGCACTATGGCATGTTCTAGAAATCATCTGAATTAACTTTGCTTCCTTACATTACCTTTATGCATTACATATCAGATGTCACCTCTTACCACACAGTAAATTCATCAAATTACATATAAGTAAACCATCATCAATTAACATTTCTATTTTCATCTCATCTAGACAACAATTACCATCATCAACAGTTAATGTTGATGATATAAATTGATAGATCAATAGGGTATTTTATCCACATGATCATCATCATTATGAGGAAATACATTAACATGAAGATATTTCATCACAAGTTTAGAGCATAGTGAAAGAAAAAGCTACTACTTTTCAATCTATAGATATCTTCCCGTTTTATATTCATTCAACCATCAAGTAAATGTCCATTTCGATGAGAAGCAATCGCTGTCGCATATGTATGCCTTTTTGAAAAGGAGCAGTCCGAAACCTTCTTTCTTCCCTTTTCCATCTTGAATGTTCGATGAAGCTTTTGAAGCCCTTTTATAAGCTTTCCTTTAGAGAGTTAGTAATAGTGTAGCAAGAGGAATAGTAGCACCAACATTATTAGTGGTGGCAGTAGTTAGCATTTAGCATTTAGCATTTACCACAATCCTTCCCTTCTCAACGAACCAATAATGATTGCCTACCTCTTTATTCTTCATTATATTATGCATATGATCAAGTTCTGAGCAGTGCAAACATCGATATACCTATACTTATATGTTTATTTATATAACTCAATCACTATCCTCAATTGATAAACAAATAATCAGCAATTGTAACAGATTAACTGACGATAAATGCTTCTGCCGATAAATGTCAGTCAATAAGAGTTGAGGAAATTTTCCTTCAAATATTTTCTCACATTTTTCACAAATAATAATAAAGTTAAAATAGCTGGAGTGAAATTCGAGGACGGAAATGATGTAACAATTAAAGAAGATGTATTTTGCTGGAAAAACATGGATTCGTTTACTGTCCAAATGATATTTCAGGTGCTATAGCATTTCGACTTCTTCCCCAAAATGCATTAGAAAAAGGCATAAGACAGAGAAATTTAAAGAATTTTTGACTCTCTCTCTTATATTTGCAGAAATTTCGCAGCCTTTACGATAGCGAAAAACAACACTTAAGAGAAATAAAAAAAAAAAAAAAAACATGTTAAATTTTGGCTATGCAGTTGGAAAAATATAAAAAGTGAAAAAAAATGATTCTCATTCAACGACTTTTCTCCTCTTTCAATACCAAAATGCATTTTTTTTTCTCCTTTATTCTTAGAATATTTCGGGAAATTTAAAAAGTCGATTTAAGTCTCCTAGCACATCCAAACACACAACACACACACACACACACACATACAGACAGACAGACAGATAGATAAGCGCATGCAATTCATGGCACATTACATAGAGCGGTTGAAAATTACAAGAAAAATCCCACCCATATCAAAGTAACACGAAAACGACGACACTAAACCATCATTCATTATGGCATGAAAGGACTTCAATTGAGCCAAACAACTTACTACCAATCAAAAAGTTATATGGTAAAAGTAAAAAATGCCAAGAAATGAAATTTTCACCGGGTTAATTCTAAAAGAGCCAGGAAATGAATAACATATATCACCATCATCCTATTCCATTCTTTGATTCACTTTATCGGTTCATATAACTTTGTCTAACTTCACTGGACAATATTTGTGCAACAATTGATTCATACAATATATATTTACAGGAGGAAGTTTAATGTGAATGTTGAATTTCATGGAAAACAACTTTAGAAAGAAGGAGTAAAAAACAAAAAATGAATTGAAAGTATGATCGCAAGCTAATATCTGATAATAGGATCAAATAATTGAGATGATGTTGGAAATATAGGTGTAATTTGATCATGACAAAAGATGCTATGTTTTGCTCATCGGAAATTCTGTTATTTTTTTCGAGCAGAGTAAAATGATTGAAAAAAGACTTATTGATTGTTGCTTAAAACCACCATCAAATAATCTGTTTATAGAGAAAGGTGAGGGACGAATAGAGCTGATGTCTAATTCTTTCAATATTTCTCACGGTGTTGTATTAATTAATTAATGACGATGCTGCCTTGTGGCGTATTATCACGTGTATTCGTACTCCGATAGGGAACAAAAATTTAAATTCGACACTGTTAGGAGCATATTAATTACTGAATGAATGGTTGTTTTTGAAATCGAAATGACTGCGTAACACCAACATTTCCACTGTTTTTACAACAGTCATACAGTATTACTGGCAATTGCAAAAGCCATGAATCGGAAATCTTATTTAACTGGAAAAATCTGGATAAATTTTAAATTCTCGTTGTTCAATCTGTAGTATTTGATGTAGATTTTCTAAGATTAACAACGACAATGCAGTGCTTAATATGCTCATCGATCAGATAAAAGTCTACCCTTGCATGTGTGTAAAAGAGAATACCCCTTGTTGCGACACTTAAATATTGGATGACCTCCTATCGATTTCTACATATCAACACGATTTCTACTGCTAATGACATTTATTGCTTCTTTCGGTAGTGTTAGTCATATATAATTTCGAAATATAATTCATTCCTGAATGCAACGGAGTACAATTACGCCCACCAAATTTCACAACCACCACCACCATCACCATCACCACCACCACCATCACCATCACCATCACCACCATCACCATCACCATCACCATCACCATCACCATCACCATTACCACCAGCAACAGCGGCAAAACTTGTCAAAAATGAAAATTTCCTCTTTTATGAGGAGAAAGACCGCTAAAATACTTAAGAAAGTAATGCGTTGTTTCTATAATCGTTGGCAGAAATTTCGAAATAATCTTTCATATCAAATATTATTACAAAACTTCTTCTTACTCTGACAATGATACTTTCCATCTCATATCTGCCCATTGTAAAAAGTACATTTCTCTAATGTTCATCAATTGGTCATCTTGACTGACTGATTCAGCTCATTCATTCAAACAATTTGTTAGTTATCAGTGATAGCAAGATAAAAGTATTACGCTATATCATTCCAATATCACCAGTAGTAAATGAAGTCTAGACGGCACCTGTTACAGCTGAAACGAGATAGCAGTTATCAGATTTAGGTTTAGAAATTTTGTCAAATATGAAGAAATTATTATGTCCTTTTCCGAGTTTTCAGGTTGAGGTAGAAGTCGGAAAAAGCTTCACTCAAAAGATGATAAAGTGATGGACATTAAATTTTGCAAAGTTCTATCAGAAAAAAAAAAAAAAAAAAATTTGTTTCGATAAATTCAACAACGTGGATCAGTGGAGTAGGATCTTCTGAGTATCCTTAATAAATGCTTAGATATAGCATCAGTGTAGAGAAAAGAAATATAAACTACTTGCTTGAAAATATTACCAAATCTTGTTTAATACAAGTAGTTGTAATTAGATTTAAAAAGGATTAAAACAGCCATTTATCGCTTGCAACATTTATTTACTGTGTAAATTATTCTATTTTTGATTATGTATGCAATATGAATGGAATAAAAAAGAAGTGCACATTTCTTGCATTTTTAAAATATAAAAATATTCCTGCACTATACCATCATTTCGTTATCTGTATGAAATCATATAGCAAAGTGCTTTACGTTGGTAAAATTAAAAATTTGTAAAATACTTGATTCCATTTAAAAAAAAAAAAAAATAAAGGAAGCAAAATTTCAGGAAACAAACAACATTTTAAAGAACCACTTAATAGAGGAGGATTACATATATACATCGAACTTCTTTCATACTCTTCTCATTACTATCTTTCTTCTTTCTTTCACATTTTGCCATTAGAAAAACTAAAATTTTTGGTTTTTTTTTTTTAACTTCACTGAGTGAAAAAAAAAAAAACTTTAATGTTGGAGGACAGAAAAAAAGGAATGTAAGACGGCTATTTCCTCAATCTCTGCCTAACTCCCATTCTTCACATTTATTTATTTTCTTTTCATTCGTTTACCCACCCGAAATCGATTCATTTTTCTCGTATCAAAACACTACCACCATCATCAACCGTCACCATCATCATCATCATCGTCATCATCATCATTATCATCATCATCATCATCATCACCATCAACCACCTCTCAGACGATCGACCACTACTACTACTTACTTTTTATCTTCATGGTACATTTCATATGTTCGTTTGTTTGTCTCTTCACCTGCCTGAATGAGTAGTGTATGATGGCAATAGCTTCTTTTAAGGCTCTCTTAAAAGGCTTACTTACTACTTACTTTAGCCAAATAGCACGAACATGCCAGTCATTTAAACTACTATGTATGTTACTGCTATAGATGAGGAAGATTGTTTGCTTGTATGAGGCAAATTCATCTCGCTAAATCTAAAGGAAGTCGCCTTTCAAGCATTACGAGGATAGCTGTTGACTTGGCCATATGATTCTTGGACTAGCTATTTCAGAGTATACTCAAAGGATCCCATGAAAATTTGAACGTCTCGCCTAGTAACAGATTACTGAAGCGATATTAGCTAAGTTTATGAGAAATATTGTTGTTCTTCATCAAATTACCGATTTGAGATATTTTTATGAACCTTTTTATGAAAGCAAAGCAAAGATTAGCATTGCTGAATTCTGAAAAAATGAAAAACTTTCCGTGATGGAAAAAAAAAGAGAAAATTGAATTGTCCCACCGTTGTTACCAACTAGCCACCATCAATTATTACTAAACCGCGACAATATTAATATACATACAGTCATTTAACGCTCTCGCAACTGATACATTCATATGATAACAACGATAGTGGAAGTTTTTTGGGAAGAAAGTGCTTTATTCTGATCTCCCACTGACCACCTCAGTTATCACTGTCAATGTTACAGTCGATATCAATCAGTAAGAAACTAATCAACCTAACTCTTGACCATATTTATTCGCCAATATCGTACTTGTCGTATCCATGATTAAGCATTACTATCATCATTTATTGACAATTCCCTTATCTTATCATCATTTGTAAAAATATAAGGTTTCATAATTACCCCCACTCCCAAAAAAAAAAAAAAAAAAAAAAAAACTCCATCAGCTTCAACATAAATTATCATCATTGTTTACTGTTGACACTAAGTGTAAAGCTGTACCAAATTAAATGTCAAAATATTATCTCAATTTATTCATATATCTGTCTCTATTTTAAATTCATGATAAGATTATTTGGAGAGTTACAATAATAAAAATTTAACGAATAATAAAAAAAAGGTATTTTTAACAAAGTTTACAATTTACAACTTATTAATGCTAATACTAAGATACCACCACTATTTCCAGTGAAACAATTCGCACATCTACAACACAAAGATTTTCCTGTGACAGGAATGTATTTGTATGAATGTCCGATACACCACCACACATACCCATAACATATACACAACATACCAAACTAACATCGTCATCAGCAATTTCTGCGCAAAACTGATAATTCATCTCATCTTTTTCCTATTCAACATAGAGAAGCATTTTCCATGTTTTTTTTTTTTTTCTTTTTTTTTTTTTTTTTAAAAATAAAAGCAATAAATGATCACAGTGATTTATTATTTTTTGATTGATTACCCACTATGAGTGATTTATTTGATGGCTTAACTCTTTCTTTCTAAAAACTGACTAATTTCGAATGTATTTCCTTGGAACTTTTGAAGCTACCATCTGACCTATCCCTGCTCATTGTGAATATTCGGGATGAAATAACCTCCTCCTCAACCAAAACATTCTTCCCGAATTTTCTACTCCCCTTAGTTCTATGGTTCGATTTTCACCAAACATAAAGGATCAAATGTCAAAACCGATTTCAACCTGAAATATATATATATAAAAGGAAGAAAGCATCAAAAATATTCGAAAAAATATAAGCCAAAATGACTGCTGTTTCCAAAAAAATATTTCAGGCTACCGATCTAAGCAAATCAGCCCTACAATGATCTATCTTCTAGAATTCGAAACAAACAGATACACACAAAACAACACTATACGACAAATTCCGCATTCCCTATATAAATACACTATATATCGCCAAATACTGCTGATAAGGCAAACTTGCAAACCAATAACCAAAACGGTCGGATATAAACATACCTTAAAAATACCCTTCTGACTTCAAAGTTTCTTTCCAATCTTGACCTTTCTGGAAATATTCCAGTGATATGTTCGCGTACGGTAACAAATCTAAAAATGAGTAACTCTTTTATTCAATTATTCTTTCATTTCTGTCCTAACATTTTAATAAACGCAAGAAAAATTCAAAATTTCGAAAACTTTTTGGTGAATATCTTTAATTTTACATAAATAATCTTACAATCGAAATTCAAATAGTTTACCTGAAGTGCGGGGACAAATTTAAACACAATGAGATTTTTACCTTTCTGTAATATCTTGAAACCGTTTTTCCTTCAATAGTTTTACTTCGTAATTTCTCAACCTTGTATGAAATTCCTTTACTGGCCAATTCCCCTTTTAAGCCAATAGAAAATCGGAGGAAACTTCCAATGCCAATAGAAGAAGAGTGTAAAAAGCAAATGGTACGGCAGCTGCTTTCCGCTCCAAGGAACCGGATTACACAGGCACGAATTTATCAGTGTCCCAAATGAAAAACGAGATCAATTTTGCATATTAGAAGGAAATGGAGAAAATAGTGGTAGCAGTATGAGAGGGGCCGCGCCGATTGTTCGCCATTATTAGAGCTGTCTGCAACAGAGGAATGGATGAAGTTTGGAAGTTTTCAAAATAGCCTTGTCGCGTTCGAGAGAGGCAAAAACAAAGTGTACGGCGATATAACACGACCTATCATAAAATTCTCACAGATCAAATGCACCTGCACCGTATCTCTTCCCATTCATCACCGTAATTTCCAAGTTTCAAGAAACTAATAATGCTAATGCGACACTTATAATACCGATTTCCAGTCTTCGATCTTCGATTCATTCTTGAAATATGAATTCGAAATATGTGTATGAAGTGTAATGTAAATGATGAAAGTTAAATGATATGAATGAAATGATTAGAATAAATTCCAATTTAATCAATCCTTCATAAAGTGAAAGAAACTTCGATCAGTGAAACTGTTAAGAACAGAAATCAGAAATGCGCCGCCTGAAATTATTCCAAAATGCTGCCGTAAATTTCAACAATAATAATCAGCGAATTTCGATTCCGTATAAAATGTCAAGAAATGACTGAACAGTTCAACGAGCTAATAGAATAGCATCATCTTTTCAGATATCCTGTTATTGTGAGCCATAATGCATGTATCGCATCATGATCGTTAAACGATTTAGATGAATTCATGAAGAAACGTGTTTTTGATTTGTTTCAAACTTTGCAACGGTACAATTTTCTTACTTTCACCTTGTTTCATTCATGATAGATTCAAGGATAATTTGTAAAATAAAATAATCAGAAGATTTTCGTTACAACTGGCAACAAATTATTGATACTTCTTTGATGTTCAAACATTTCGCGCTAAGTTTTACAAAATGAACATCAAAGGGTCGAAATCTTTAGGGATTTGAACTTTAAGAAACTAAAGGAACAAAGTTATGACAAATATTCTAATTATCTGGGACTCTTTTACTTATATTCAAAATATCCTTCAATAGC
This sequence comes from Dipetalonema caudispina, assembly GCA_013365325.1. NCBI lineage: Eukaryota > Metazoa > Nematoda > Chromadorea > Rhabditida > Onchocercidae > Dipetalonema > Dipetalonema caudispina. The sequence continues at coordinate 112,885 of JABVXV010000040.1, read as the reverse complement.
AGTACATCTAAGAATAGATAGAAATCTAACTCTCAAATAATTAATAAAATAAATTGATATATCCGTAGTGAAAAATGTTGGAAAGCAGTACAATACTTCATTTGTGCCGATAAATTTCTGCAACAGTTTGTTGTATGCATGTTTAGTTGTAAATGTGTGTGTATGTGTGTGTGTGTGTGTGTACCTTAAATAACTTCACGTAAATGAGTGTCGTTTTCTGAGAGCTAGAATCATCGAGGTGTTCAAGTGTAGGTATAGAGGTAAATGGAAATAAATCATAGGAGATGAAGTTGACTCACGCTTGTGATATGTTGATAGTGGAATGGAAAAGGATACGCAAGAAGATATTTCGCATTTTAGTCATGCGAAGTGAAATCAATTCAAATTAAGGAAGAGAGGGTGCAAGCATGAGACAATCATCGCGCACTGCTATCAAAATGCCAAAGTACAGGATAGATGAAACAAGCAAGCAATGAATAGATGGCAGAAAGAAGAAATGCACACTTACATCTCTTCTTCTTATTATTATTCTTATTCCCCAGTGGACATCGGCGCCTTTCTACCGTCCACTTCGTGGGATGCGTTAACCGGATGAGTAATAACGGATTGCTCCTAGAACGGAGACTCCTAACTCCTGTATTCTTCAATTTCATGCTCTTGAAAACAAAGACTGTGAACAGATAGATGATGATCATTGCTTATAGATAAGGGTTGCTATGGACTCTTCTTCAAGCTGACCATATTAAATGGTAGAGAATGTAATCCAATTGTCATTGTCCATTCTTAAATCTGAGGGTAAATTTGTGGTTGACATTGATGATTTATATAAATGTCACACACGCTTACTCCATTTCTATTCATCGTTATCGAAGAGAATCTTTATCGCTAACATTCGCTGTTGAAACTTCTCATCAGCAATAATTATGGCCTCTTTTCTTCTTTTCAGTTATTCTTCGAAATTACTCTCAGAATAAAATGATAGGATAGGAAATGCCGAAAAAGAGGAAAAAAAGTTATTTGGCCATACATCGACAACTCATCATCCTTCGTGATATATGCACAGCATTTCATGCCTCTTCTCCTCTTCTGTACTTCCCTCACATCACTCCATAATAGGTGAGAAAGAGGATGAATGGGTAAACAAATGCATTTCAGAAATACTTACTCACATATGATATTCTTTGATGGGAGCATCCACTACACCATCATATTTACCATGTCAATACGATGATGATGATGATACATTGCATCTATCAATGATCGATCGTTCCATCATTAGGTTTGGTTCTCTTATAAGTGAGACTGAAGTGGTATAAGTTAGAAACTATCAAATGATAACATATCATATTAAATGAAATGTCTACGATGAGCATGTTAATATTCTGCATTATTTGTGTGATCTGCATATGTAGTAGTTGTAAACAAACAAGTGCAAGTAGTGAAACCAGCTTTTTGTTAGATGATAATAGTCAATAATAATGTCTGATATACGACATCATGTTGTTATTAGCTAGTGAGAATGTGGGAAGAGTTACAGAAAGGAAGAAGAAAGCTTGCAGGTGAAAAATCGAATATGAGATGAATTAGATGAGGAATAAACAAACAACATGAAAGAAGGAAGAAAGAATATGATATGATGATGGTTTATTTTCAGGTCCATTCAGTCAATAAAAAGCATCTCCCATTGTCTGACTCATCAACTCATCGTGTAACGATTAGGACGAATGCGTTGGGATCAGAATAAATGATGAAAATGCAAACTAAAATTGATGTAGTGATAGATAGATATATAGGACTGGAATAGGATGGGATGAAAAAAAAAAAAAGAAAATTACAGATGTTGAAAATTGCTGTTGCACCGTCTCATCATAACCGTCTCGTCTCATCTGTTAGAAATGTTAATAGTTCTGAAGCGGCTTTCATAGTAAACGTTTACTTATTGAATACTTGGTCAATGTCAACAATGTTATAGTTCCATACTTATTCTTCGTGAAACACGTTTCAATCATTAATAAATAGCGTAAGATGTACTGACATATGATAATTCAAACATTCATATTACTATCAATTGTAACCAAAACAAAAGGTGGTAGTTAAACGATCGTCAGAGTTTTTGATACCCACAATGATCATCCGTTAACTGCTATTTGAATGCAAAACAGTGCCGTTATATTCTTTCATTTCAATATTAAAGTCTGAATTCATACAAACATATCTTTAGTGCCACTTCAATGGCATTTCGTAGAAATTCAACAGCAACAGCAACAGCAACAGCGGCAGCAACAGGGTGACACGACGGTAACGATATGGCTACATGGATGAATAGTCTCCTCGTGATTATTGCTCATCTGCTACATTAACAGGAGCCATTTCAACGATATATAAAATGAAATCTGTGAGGAATGGAAGGAGGAGAAGGGTATGTCAAAAAGCTGGAAATTCACCCGGCAAACAGAATGAAGGAAGGAAGAAATAAAAGAATAGAAATGAAAAGGGACCAACAAACCTCAGAACATAGGGTGTGTGAGTTCGAATACACCACTCTTTTCCACTTTTCGGAGAGGGGACACAGTAACGAAACGGTCATCCCTATCGCCATCATCAGCACAAGCAAAATTGTCATAGTGATGGTAGTGATGTTGGTGCTGGTGGTGATAGTGGTGGTGGCGGTCTACTCTATCTCTTCACCAGCTCCGCATCACAAACTACCAATACCATTACCACAACAACCCTTTCTTCTCGCTAACATCCACTCAGCACTTCACAACACTCCCACAATTGGTGGTACATATGATGAGGGAAGATGAATTGGATAGCGATCTGAACAGATCGATCAGGCGGGGGGAGGGAAGTAGCGAGGGAAGGGGAAAGAATGAGCCATTCCTTGTCGATATGCTCTTCTACCGGTCCTCACCGTTGTCACCGCCAACCGTTAAATCTATCTGTAACCGTTCGCACAATCTTCTGCTCTTCAATCTGCTTACGCACGGCTTATCACTTATGACTACTCAAGTATGTTATATGTAAAGTGTGTTTTCGATCTTATGTGACCTCTACCAAGTCACCATGAGGGAATACCAGCAGAACAAATAATCATTCTTAATTTGAAAAGTTGTAAGAAAGGAATGTATCTCTGAGAGTACTTCTAAGATATATGTGTAAATGAAACGAACATTGCAGAAGCCTTCCGTTTGAATCCTTTCGCACGCAGAAAAGATGTCGTAGTATCGTAAAGCGCTCACAAATAAAGGTGAAGACAAGGGTAAGCGTGGAAAAATGGCAATGTGACCTTATCCGAACTCTGCTGAGATTAATTGCATTGAAATCAAATTAGCGGGTGAAAGGTTATCCTTATGCGTTGTAACTGTGATATTTCTCTGAACTTTTGAACACAGAAGTTGAAATATGGCACCGCAGTAAGGGTAGAGTTCAAATGCCTATGCATGTGTGACTTCTGGAAGAGGAATAATGGTAAAAGGGTAGGTGAGTAATTATTATCTATCTGTAATTGTGACTCTGGAACCGGTCACTTACATTTTAGTTACTCATGGCGCATACTTGGAGAACGAATAAATGTTATAGAAGCTTGAAAAATAAACGCAAAAACTATGAACATTCTCTGAAAAGGCTAATATTATGTGAACGGACAAATGATCCAATTTTAATTTGTTTAGAAAAATTTCTAATAAAATGAAGCTAAAAGATGATTTGTTAGGAGAGATGATGATAACATTGATTCCACAATGATGATGACAGTGATGGTGTAATCATTATCTCATCTAATTTTCAGTGCCTCTTTTCTCCTCTTGCAAGAGGACGAAAAAGAATCGAAGGATGGAAGGTTAAGAAGGAATCGTCAACATTATGGCATTAAGTTACCACACTTTTGAAGTTAAATGGATATCTAACTCTATTACGGCTATTTTACTGAAAATTTGGAAGAATGAAGAATGAAACCTTTGGCTAATCCAGCAAATTTTTACAGTGGTGACGGAAATTCAATACTGCAGTGGGATAGGAGTTACGAGGAGATAACTGCTTGCCTCATCCTTAAGATGTTTCAGAATGATTTCGAGGAATTTCGTTGTTCGGGTAATGATTTAATCAAACATTTTGAATTCCGAAAAGCCCATTTCAAACTATTAGTAAGCATTTATAGTTTTAGCATTATCCATCACTATAAATGTCAGCATTAAAGCAGCTGTAGATTAGTCATCGGACTAGAACTCACACCAATACTGCTATTACCACTCGTAGGTAGTGTGTTGGAATTTGGTCTGTTTCCAATGATAACAATGGCGACGATAATGAATGACAGTGTGGATCATAATAACACCCAATGATAAGAAGACTGATAATGGTTTCGTGCTTTTTTGAGTTAATCTACTTCTTTGTGGTCATTATGACATCAGAAAGTTATGAGCTTTTTCATGCTCAACTTTCACAACTTTTGCTGATCGCAACATCTATAATCACGATGATGAATGATAATGATGACAGGAAGATGATGATAACTGTAATGAAGACAAGACAATATTGATGATAGTATTAGTAGCAATCAGCATGGTCAGAATAGCAAAAAACAGGAAAAGTAAGTTAGGAAGGAAGATTGCAAATTCTGAAAAAGGAAGATGACAGGAAGGATTGAAATTTTTCGAGGAGCGAAAAAAAAGTTATAATGTAAGTGAGATAGTAGGAGGAAAAAGTGGCAAAGCAAAAAGCGGACGAGAATGAAAAACTCAGAAACGAACAACCACTCCGAAACTTAACGAGCACAAAGTGCAATCAAATTATTGAAAAAATTGCTTCCAAAGAGCGATTAACTCGAAAGACGTAGACTACGGCAATGAAGTGAATTGAAGTACGAGAAAGTAAACCAAAACTATATTACCATGTCATGTTGAACATCGGATACCTGACGACAGATCAGAAACATTTCCTAATACAATGCATACGATATTATCGGTGCTGATCGAGTAGTGGTAACAATGGAACACTACACAATGGATACCTTTGTCAGTAAGGACAATTAAGCACAAAGGTACAAATTCAATCTGTTAGGTCGCTCAATTTTTTCAATGTTATGGAAATACATTTTTGAGAAGACAGTTGAATGCAAAGTTATTTCGCGAACGGTAATCTGAATGTTACTGTCAGCGCACTGTTTACATAGACGAATGCTTTAAAAAAGATTTCAACACAAATGATATGGCTGAAAAGAAATCAAAGTATTCATTCAATGGATACTTTGACCTCTTGATTAGTTGAGGATAAAAATTCTAAATGGACAGAAAAAAAAAACTATCATGTTATCGAATTAATAATGATTTTGATGATTTAGAAGTAAGCAAAATGAATGGATTAAAAGTTTGTGGAATTAGTGAGGTTTGCCTGAAACGGTCAATTGAATCCTTCATTGTCCATGCCAGTGACAAATGTCTTTGAATAAATGAATTAGAGCAAAGGATAGCTATGATCATCTGTATGATAGATAGCAAATAATTTGGGAATATAATATAACTCAACGACTCAGATAGGAAGCCTAATATATTCCACCGGATTTTGCAAGCTATTACCAATGGTACATTAATGAATAAATCGACAACGCTCATTAATGGACGATATGTACGCCAATGACCACTTCAGCATAAGTCTATCATAAATGAGTCTATCATCGTTATTACTACTACTAAGCATTATTATTGAATAGTGAAATGAGTTTTAAGCTTACTATTTCGTTTTATTCATTAATTTTTGTCTATTTTATTTATGCAAGATGAAAACGTAGAATGAATGATTTGACATAGATGAAATCAAATATTTTTCAATAATAGCAATATCACGGATTATTAGATGCATCATAACGTGAGCATTTCAAAGCAAATGAGTAAAATTTATTACGATAACCAAAATGGAAATTTAGAGAAGTCCTTTACCAACTGCTTTATGAAATCTAAACATTACCAGTAATTCAAAAAATAATTTATAAATTTAAAAATTTAATTTCAAATGAATAAAGCTATTCATTGTTCGAGAGCTTTTCAACTTTTCAACTCTAAAACACTAACAAAACACTAACATTTGATAAGTATTGAATTCAGGTACTGAATTTCTACTTATCCGCTTCATTATAGAAACATTTGCTGTGACACGACTATTTATTTTTTAGGATATTAACTAAACAGTGCAGCAATAAAACGTCGATCATCTCTACAGCATTAATAATACAACTCTTTAGTTCTAATCTTACTTGAATATAAATTACTTATCTGTCATTTTAAACCTTAGAGAAAGTAACGAGTAAATAAGTTGTAGTTGATGTGAGCATCAAATATGACCTCTAAAAATGGTACCACAACTGAGATATTAGAATGGTTCTTTTCATTGTTCTGCACAATATGTCTGAGTGTCTTCCAGAAGGGACTTACATTTATTCGAAAGGATATCAACGACCCGAAATGATAAACCAAAAGTGTTAAAATAGATAGAGTTAACTTATTTCTATGTACCATGCACACACTGTTCAATTTGTATGATCAGATGGCAGATCTCATATTGGTTTGACCTGCTATCTGATTATACAAATTTTCAGTGATAAAACTTCAAGCTATTCATTGGTGGCAATAAAATTCTCGTCATGCTTAAAAGATCAAAATTTAGAAATTTAAAATACTTTAATGAATTTAAAAGTATATAAATATCGCCTAAACAGTGTAATAACATTATATAAATGTCACTGTAAGAAGATAATTTATTTGGAACAAAATGTAAAATTAATATAAGCAAGCAAAACAAAAAAAAAAAACACTCAAATGCAATACTGGCAGCACTTCGAGGTACTCCTAATAGCATTAAGCAATTATGTGTTTTTGTGTACTTCAATTGTGTGCTTAAATTAAGTGGAAACAGATTGATTTATTTCCTCCACCATAATTGAAGTTTCGAATTCTAAAAGCTAATCGAGAAGTTATCTTCTTGAGCTGACTCATGTTGAAATTCGTAGAACAAGGCCACAATGGCGCTTCTTTACTCATATGAGAAATAAAATTGGTAATGGATTCATTTGGCTGTTGATATGATTCTAGAAATGATACAATGATGGAGAATATCACGGAATCAAGCATTCATTCCATTCAGCTCAACCAGATGTATTTGTTGCAAAATATAGGAACTACAAAACTTAGCACTGCTATATCATTATTAACATGATATTTGAAAAGATGCTGAGAGAGAAGTTCTACTTCAATAGGCAGCCAAGAATAGTAGTGGACGAAGGTCACACAAAGCAAAGCGGTGCTGATGGACTTTTGTACTGTTCCTTCACAACGCCAATCTCACTGACCCTTTCATTCATTCAATTGCACTTGCGCCCGTCGCGGGATATTCCACCAAAAATGACATACTACTATCATACACACATACACATACATAAACAGACACACACAGACAGATAGACAGACACACACATACACACATACACCATCAGCCGACAAAAAATGGTGCTGCTAGCCGAAAACATACTACTTTAGTGGTCAACAGAAAACGGACGGAGATGGAGCGGAGGGACGTTCTTATTCTCGACCGAACTGCTGGTGATTGTACCAAAATGAAGTAGAAATGATAAAGCAAACATTCATTAATTGATTTCAACAGAAATTGTTCTCTTCTATTCGAAGAAGGTATCGTTAGAGCTATTTGTCGTATACAGAAGTAAAATCAACAATTCACATCCTGATAATCTTTTCATATCAGGAAATCACAGGTAAATGTATCATAAGCCTTTATTCATCCTAGTTTAACAGATATGAACTATACATGACTATTACTTCCCAATAATACCTTCATCAGGTATCAAAATGAGTATCATAGAGCTGAAAGCAATGTGAATAATGTTATGTATTTGCAAAATCATCTATTCACTTATTATTTCTACTACAAAAAAGAAAAAACGGACGATACATCCATTTAATATCGCCTTAGCTTTCTTTTTTTGTAGCGAACAAAATGCAATAAAAAAAATAGCTGATTTTCCAGTTATAAAAAAAAAAAGATGAAATGTCTTTAAAACGAAATGGATCATAAATTTGGTGTAGAAAGTGAAATAGCTCGCTACATTTCCTTCTTCTTTCCTCTTCAATCACTCCTACACTTTTCAGTCCAATGGATTCCATCGACAAAATTTTTCCGCCTTAACATCATCACATCAGCGTTATCTAAACCGAAAGTAGTGCGTAACAGATTCATTCATCCACAGAATGAAAAGGATTCGACATTGTCACGAAGAAAATTATGATTCATTACTAATTGGACGCAGTAACTGCAGAAATTAGCGGTAATTACAATTCAAAATAGAATATCACCGTTCTCTTTTTCCAATCTAAGGAAAGGCTAATGAAGCTTTGTTTTTTGAAAAAAAATTTTTTAAATTTAAAAAAAAAGTAATGAAAATGAGCACCTGTTTAAAAATGCCATTTTCGGGAAGTAACAAATGCCAATCCAACCGCATTACTTAATATGGAATGCAAACTGAAAAAGCTCGTCTAGCCAAATTCTCCAATAAACTATGAGCAAAACAAAGATTAGCTTTTTGGCGCAAATTTTTCCAATAAAATCAAAGTCTTTGTTCATCCTGGAAACAGCTCGCTATCCTGCTGCTTTGTGGCCTAGCTTTATTGTTGTTAAATAATTCGTCCAAATGAAGTTGCATGCATCCTTTCAAATATGAAGTAATATAATGCAACATGAAAGCATTTGTCTCGCAAAGTCTAGGCTTACGACATCAACGTCATATTCTCTGAGAAAAGCCAAGCAAAGTGGTAAAATTGTCATTAGATTATGACTACACATATAATTCAAAAGTGCGGATTTAGAATTATTAGAATAAGCTTTATTTATGGCTCGTCTCAACTGGGATCATTTCTAATGAAATAATGGTCCCAGTTCTACTTTAATGCCTGTTAATATCAACTCTGGCTGATAATATTTCAGACTTCTCTCATTTCGTTCCGAATCAACAAATCGTTTGGGAACTTTAATTATGTTTAAGCAAATATCTGCTGTTTAAATTTTGTTCACTTCACGTACATTTTTCATAAAGTTATTTATTTTCATGACTGCAACAGATACGATAGAAAAATAAAATCGTAGATCATTGGATCTACCACTTATTTTCATGTCTGGAATGTACACATCTATCACTTTAGCTTTGATTCTTTCAGATCTATCAACCTTTTACCTTTCGTAGTCCACGAATTGCGATATTTTTGATCTGTTCTTTCCATCGAATAGAACAGCTGTTACAATTCTCCCGCTTGCTTACATTTCTAGGCCAATCTCTGTTACGTTTAGTTGATATAGTTGTTTTGCATTAAAAGGCCTCTATTCTTTTTACATACTTCCACATTTCTAGAAATCAGCATTTTTTTCTATCTCTCTCTCTCTCTCTCTGTTTTCCTTTTTCTTGATGAGCCTAATTTTAATGCCGTTACAGCAGGTATCGTATCCTATTGAAATGAGTGCAAGAAAATTAGGGATCGATCGCGCATTTCTTAATGATATCATCTGATAATTCTATGCACATCGACAAAGTGATACCATCATCGATCTTTATTCGTTACCTTTTTATAACTCATCGTATTATCATCCTAAAGCAATTACCGCCATTTCCTGCCTTTTATAATATCAAAATGGAACATTCACAACTCAAATATGATTACTTTGTGCTATCAAAATTTAAGTATTGATAAATATGTGTACCATCACGAACTATCACACATTTTGCGCCTTGTCGTTCACGTTATCGTTCTTTTCTTTTTAAGACTTTCACAGATAGCTTTGATTATCCAGTTGATTGTTTCGATATGACAGATTCATTCCCGTCTGGGAATCCAAAGGTAGGGAATCCGGACTATGATTTATTACATTAGAATAATATTTAACAATTCATGAATTTGGCAACGCTTCACACTTTACGATCAAACAAATTAGGGTAATCAATAAATGATCTACGTAAGACTCAATTTTATGAATCGATTATCGAAATCAAATTAAACCCGATTATTACTTTACATAATTATAAGTACCAAATAAAATAGATTTCTGCCAGCAATCTCAAAGATCCGATGCAATCTTCTAAAAACATTATAAGTTTTCCTGACTTTCAGATGATATCTCTGCAAACCGGAATAGACGAGTAAATAAATCTATCCCATAAAATTCAAATAGTGAAGTATAATGATAAAAATATGAAATGTGTAGATGAACAACAATGAAATATATTAAAATTGATGTCAGTGTTGGAGGATATGATACAAGAGAATGTATAGAAATGAATTAAACTATGAAATGGAGAAGAGCATTTGATGGATGCATACATGTTTTAGCTTTTCCTTCTATTAAATAAATGAACCCGGAGGGATGGTTACGAGATCGTGAAGTTATAAGTGAGCATATGCGCACATTTGCAGGAAATACTGAAAAGAACACTGTCTGTCCATAATTTCAATCCAGACATTGTACTTTTTTTATTCTTTTTTTTTTATCGTGGTTGAATTCTTTCCACAAGCAAAATGTGAAAAGAGGACACCTTTCCTTCAGAATCTTTAAATGAAAAAAGTGGCCAACAGTATAGGTTGGATATGTTTGACGAAAAAGCCTTAAAGCCATTGGGAATAGCAACAAATGACTATAAGCAATGAAATGAGCTTTGAATAGCTGCAAGCGATCGGCATGGATTGTGTTTCGTCAGCATCATCTTGTTGCATGACTACATAATAATTGATACTTGCTGTAAACATTATGAGGCGGCCAAGGCTTGATTCCTTCCTTTTGCATGGATATTATCCTAATAAGCCACAAACTGCCACTAACAGCAAAACTGAAAAGCGTCGAATTTCGCAACTACATTTCATTGTAATTCAAATCTTCTTTTGATTTCCATTTAATGCCAAATAGATGCAAAAACTAACGATGAGTTGTAGCTAAGACAACTCTTAAATCCAAATATTTTAAGATATCTGTTCAAAACATGATGAAAATGACTTTTTCGACTATCATTCGATGAAGAATGATACAATCTGAGAAGGCGAGAATTATTCCGTCTGTGTAATCTTCCATTTGCAAAAGTACAGGTAACATTTTTACGAGTGAGCTACCATTTGATAAAAGGAAATTACGTTGGAAGGGAATAAGTCAAAATTGATGAATTATTGTTTATGTGATAAAATGAAGTGGAATTGTAAGTGTTAGAGTTGAGAAATTTAAAAAGGCAACAAAAATTTCATCAATGAAGGACTATTGCATAATTTGTTTAATTATCAAAGATTTGGGAAAGGCTTTAGATCTAACTAAAATAACTTTATGATTAAACTTTAAGTTAAAATTTATTTTTTATTCAATAAGAGCAAAAAAAAAAGGTAAGAATCTAATTTCACTAATGAAGGCTGTGTTAGATTAGTATGCCATTGATAGTTCGTGACCGGGACATGTTTATATCTCCTCTGTGCGGTCTAGGGACAACTATTTCCTATGTTTGGCCTAGGGACAATCGTAGTATCATAATTTTACTGATACTTCTTACACTGAAGACAACTTATTACTTTTACTAATAGCTTTTCACTACATTCCATGTTCTAGTACCCCTGAAAATGTTTGTTTTGTCACTTTATCCGTCACAACCACTGACATACATAGACATCTATACCATTATGATTGATTTATTGATCATAATTGATTTACAGATTCTAATTTCCAATTCTCATACTGTTTTAATAGCAAAACTTTCTTCTTAGCAAAATTGATATTATCCAAGAAAATTTTCAAATTTTTCAAAATAAAAATAAGTTTTAGATAGTTTTTTTTTTTCTTGAAAAATTTGTATGGATTGTGATTGAAGTGAAAAATGCGTTTTCGGATAGTTAAAAGCTCTAATTGTTTGAAGTTGTTCTGGTACATCAATTTTGTTAAGAAGAAAGTTTTGCTATTAAACGAATGATTTGACTTTTCGTTGAATGTGGAAATTTCCGGAGAAAAGTAATGGATACTTCCTGAAATGTTTAATTCCTGAAAAATCGATCCATTCACAAACATGTATGTTTATATATATATACTTTTAATGCATTGTTCAAAGTATACTTGGAGCAAATAACTGATTACAACGGTAATAATAACAATGGTTACCGTTAATGTTGGAGAAACGACATCTGGCGCATTGGTTGTAACCTCTGACCTTTTGTCGCTGTTTTTTTAAGCTATTGAATTGATCGATTTTCGTGCACTACTCCAACAACGCATTTGCTTTGTGTTAGTAATTTTCTTCTCTTTTTTCCCATGTATTAAACATACGTACCTATAATGCTACTATTTTTTGCCGATACTTCGTTGCTCAGCAATCACCACTTGAAATGATTGCTCGTGACCTCGTAACCTTTCCCTCATCTGTACTATGATTAGCTCTATCCGTTTCAGGTGCAACTGTTATATCAGCAAACGATAAATGAACGAATCGGATAGACGCATTCAATGATATATCTTTGCTCACTCATAAAAATCAATCTGCTTGAAATAGATCAAATAAAATCATTTTAGGGACAATTTCATCATAAACTCTTTTGAGGAATTCAATTAGTGACATTTGGTTTTGGTAATCATCACAAAGATTTGCTATTTCAAATGTTTTTAAACTTTGCTCCTTCTTTTCCTCTTTTACATCTCTCTTCCCTTTTATTCCCCTTCCTTCAACTTATTATCCCATGTTCATCACAAAATGGACATTCACTTTGTGATACGATAGATGTAAATTTATGAGGAAATTGACAAATTCCAAATTGTTCGCAATATTTATTTTAGAGCATTGTAAAATGTGAGCAGAAGATAGGAGGAAGAAGTACAGGTGAATCACATTGGCTATCATGCCTTCCTTCTTCTCCGTTCTTTGCTGTAGTAGATTCATCCTTTTACACTCCGATACCCCCTCCCATTTCTAGCACATTAATGATTCCTGTCATGATAGTAGCATGAATTATTTTCAAATTATTGGCATGATTCACTTACCTTAATTAAATCTCTTCTCCTCTTCACCTTTTCTTACTACTTTACCTTTGCTCTTACTTCATCTATTGTTAAGTAATCCCGATCGAAGATTGCATTAACTTTGTAAGAAGTAGTTTCTAATTCTATCTTTTCAAAATTTGAAAAGTTACACATTGATCAAAACATGCTTATATCATTTTTGTAACGAAAGGTTGTTTGAGAACGATAAAATTTTCTTTGAATTTGGTTTGGCCAGATGACTTTTGATTGATACCCAAATTATCCTTAAGTTAGAGGAGAGTTGTTAATTTGTTTGGATGAAACAATTCAGAGGAAGATTTGCACCTTTTATAAGTACGTTTGATTAGTGAGTAAAACGGGACATATTATCGCGGAGAAATCCCTACGGGTAAATCTTTTCTGATCCTAATATCATTAAAAAAAGTTTATTATTTCAATTGTTATTGCTGTTAATCTCGATCGCATCATTTAAATTACCCATTAGCGAGGGTATCGTTAATTCATCTTTCCTTCAATTATTTTTATGGGTCTTCAATAAGATATCATTTGTTTCAAAACTCAATTTTTTTAAGATCCGATCGAAAAATCAGAATTTATAACAATCGTGACAAAATATGCTTTATTATGCATTTTGTTATTTTTAGCTGTTGGAATTTCCATACTGTGAAAATATGTCATATGTGCAGCGGTATTTTGGTATCAGCTGAGAATTCTATTCAGAATCGATTTCAATTTCAAATCATTCATATGGGAAGACGTATGTGATCCAAACTTCCCTTGGAGAGGTACAATCGCATGTTGTTCATTTTCATATTTCAACTTCTAGAAATGGTTTCGGAAGGATATTTCAGTTGATTTTCCTACAACTGTTATACTGTTAGTGAACTAAATAGAAATTGTTCTCAATGTACGACAGCAATTTGTGGGAATTCAAAAATTGACTTTTTACTTTCTTTTCAATCAGCAACTGCTCAGATACGAGGATAAGAAGAAGAAGAAGAAAGGAAAGAAATATATAATCATTGAAAGAAATGTTAGATCTCAATAAAATTGTTTAATGACACTTTACGGATTGGATAGATTTCATAAGGTATTTCAATTGCGATTTTTGACAGATTTCACTGTAAATTGGTAATTTTTCGTGAAACTGATAATGAAATTCATTAAATTGGTCAAGTCTGCATACTCTTCCGAAATATTCGGTAAGTGTTGATTTACGATTAAGACAGTTGCTTGTTACTACGACTAACTTGGAGATATTTTTCTGTCACAAATAAAACCAAAATTCGAAAGTCTACAACCAAATACAGTTGTGACATGGAACAATCAACACGTATGGAATCCAAACTAAACGCCTTTGGTAAATCGTTGAAGGATATGTGCTCTTAGTTGGTTATCATTCCGTAACGATTATTTTCAGCTGTTTTATGAAGTGGAATAATAAATTGTGGAAAAAGGACTTCTTCCTATTACAATGCAAAGGAATCATTTCTGGTCCCATCATTCCTTACCATAGCTTTCTAATTGTTCGACCTTGTGATGGGTAATTTGTACGAAGTAATTTTTTTTTTTTTCTTGCGGAATTACATGTGGAACGGGACAGTATCGGTTAAAGTTCATTTGACCGACTCGAAAATCTATTTTTTCCTTCAAAGATTTATTGATCGGTTGTGATTGATCCGCGATATGCTATGAAAAATTTCTGCCATCTATTCTTAGGATACTTGCAATTTAGTCTTATCAAGGTCGAGGTCATTCATATCCCTCATTTTCTTCACCTCATTCCTCCCAAGTTTTCCCTTATCTACTTAGTAGTGGTGACAGCCGTATGGCAGAATATGCCACTTGAAATCTATTCAGGCAAAATGAATTATTTTAAGAATTGTAGGGAAAAATTGTAGTAAATTAATGTCTTGTCACATTTTCCTAACTTTTTTTTGTAAAACCAAACGAACTGTCAACGATTAAATTCATCAAAAAAAAAAGAATTCTTAAACTCGATTCAGACGAGAAATTGCACAATGTTGAAAAAAAGGAGAGAGAATAGAAGGAGAAAAGAAAGATTATAAGCGACAAAGTGATTTGTTTTTCTTTTGCTGTTTCTTAAAGATTTAGGCCATTAACATTTGCCTTCTTTGTTTTGTAGCAAATTTTGTAACTTTTCCATCAATATATTTTCCACCAAATTTGTTCAATTTTGAAACTTAACAAAAGTGATAACAATGAATGTGAACAATTTGCATACAACAAATATTATCTATTGCTTTTTATTGTAACAATCGTATTTCCCGAATTCTCGAGAATTGCATTTTTAACTTTAACCCCTACCAACCAATTATTCTTCCTTTATCGTTTGTCTCTATTGGGGCACAGTTACCTATTTCAAATATTTTTTAATTGCTGTTACTCATTTCGTTATTCATTCTTCCTTCTTCTTGTTGATATGATGAAAAGAATAAACTAATTGCCAAGTACATCTTTCTCTCTCAGAGAATTTGCTTTCCTCCTTCCTGTCATCCTTTTTATTAACAGTAATGATCAGATCATTTTGAGCCATGAATGATTCCTTTGTCTCAGAAAAAGAAAGCAAAATTTTGGCACGGATAATGAAGCTAATTTAAATTATTAAAGAATGGGGGAGAAAAAATATTTCATAGCTTTTTTTTTATTATGTTTATATCTCAGCGCAATAGGCCAATGACCTATAAATGGGATGATTGATACATTTACGGTAATGTATAAAAGGACAAGGCAATGGAGTTTGGAATAAATTTAAGGCCAAGTTGAGATGCATTGTTGAATAAAATTTTTCAGGAAGATACGAATATTCGGTATACCGCTTGTTCAGGTTACTTCCTGTAAAGACAAAGATGCATAGATTTCATTTCTTTTTCCGATTTCAGATTCAGTCTATTTACCATTGTTGGAGAAAAGTTTAAAATGAGGAACGTTTTTTAGATTTCTATTTGAAACCTTCGATTTCGAAATTTCAAATTTTCTGAATAGAACTGGTCGTGAAAGATCACTTTCTTTATCTCACAAAAGCTCAATAATTTAGTGGGATCATAACTTATCAGTCATTTCAAAAATTTTTGAAAAGGAATATATGTTTCAATTTTTTTTTCTTGATAAAGATTTTTTGTTATTTCCAAAAATGTAAGAAATAATATCACTTCAGTGAATTATTTTATCATATTAAGAATAGGGCATATTTGGGAGCACTCACAATTTACGCTTCACTGAGCAGCGACAAATAGTCCAGTTGATCCTGTTTTTGATCCGTTTTTCAGTAAGCAAGTTTCATTTCGTTGTGTAAATTAAGTATTCGAAATTATACTGTGTCCTTTTTGCAATTTCAATATATCATGATCGTATGACTTCTGACCTAGTATGAAATGATCATTGAACATCGTACATCACGAAAATGTGCACTGATCGGCATGTATGTTCCTTTCGTTTGAAACTTGAATTTTTCTTAAAAAGGCAAATTTACACGATTGGATGTTTTCATCAGTGCAATAAATCGCTGCATTCAAATATTTCATTCATTTCTTTCCAATTAATTGCTTCTTACTGACTAAAGGGACTGACAAACAATTATTTTCAGTAATTTCTCATTTGTAGTCTACCACTATACAATTCATAATGCTTTTTTCATCCCGCAGGTATATGACGATATTATTTCATTGTAATTTTAATAATTTTATGGTTTTATTTCAAAGACAGAAGTTGAAATTTTGCTTTGTTATTTTATTGGAGTAAAAATTCTTGATATTTTTACTTCTTTTCATCTTATCTATTTAATTTTAATCATATTTTAAATAATTCAAATTAGCTCCGGATCAAATTTTTAGATTTTAATTTAATAATGGAAATCCATCAATGTTTAAAGAAGGAAGCTCTGACTGCTTGTGACTTTAGACCCATATTTTGGATTAGTTATCTATATAGGTGGTGAATTAAATTGAAAACATTAGCTAAGCTGACAAGCTGGTCCGACAAACTGACAGCCAGTGATGAACAGCACTCGGTTCGTTGCGTCTCTAATATCGGATATTGCCTAAAAGATTAAATTGTATGATGGATGAGGTGAAAATTCAAATTATCATCTGTGGAATGAAAATAAATTGTTGGCAAAATTAATTTCAATTTTTTGTTTACTACTTCCATATTCAAGAATTGATTATTGGTAAACTATATAAATTCAATGAATCGGGAAGTATTCAACAGCTACAATTCTTGTTTATGATCAACGCAAAATTCCCATCTTATGGTTACTTATTACCATTCAGTATTGATTTGCAGAAGCCAGTTTTGGTGCTGTTTCGCATTTCGGATAATGGAATCAGACTGTTGAGATTTCATGGAATATTCATCATTTGTTGTAAATTTATGTAGTCTTCTAAAATCTTCCACTGAAGTTTTTTTTTTTTTTGTTAACCCAATTAGTTGCTTTTTTCCTTGCTGTGGAAAAAAGAAGATGTAAAAATTTTTGATAGTGTAAAACCAAAGTAGTAGTTGTTTCGATCTATCCGAGTAATAAATTAAATGTTTAGGATTATTTGGCTTTCAGTGTAGTACAACAACTTCTGCCGGAACACAGCTGTTTATTCAACCGTGCTAGATAGATAAGCTTTTGATGTTTATCATTTATTAATTTAATAGGAAGAATTTAAAGGTGGAAATTGTCTATTTTGTCCTGAAATTTGACCTTTCCTTGCTCTTTCAAAATCAACCGTGAAATTCGATGTATTTGGGATTCACGTTAGTGGTTTGCCGTAGCATAACTAATTATGGACTATTTATGAGATCCACTGAAATGGCCACGTCTTTCTCCATGCAATTTATTTATTTACTACAACACCTGTTTGTCCACTTCTCTCTTTTCTCTTTGTCCATCTGTTGGTTTGAAAGTTTGTCATTTGTCTGTCTGTCTGTCTGTCTATTTTAATGGAAGTGATTTCTCGTCTGTCCTTCAAATATATAATTGTCACCATGCGTACATTGTCCATTACACATACCTATCTCATAGCTCAAATGGTTTATATGACTCCTTCCAACATTATTGCATTTTATTTTTCCTATTTTTCTTTTCCTTCTTTTCTTTCTCCTTCTCTCTCTCTCCCTCTCTCTCTGTCTTGTATCCTTCCGATTTGATTTATTTCGAAATTTAAGTAAAAGAAGGAACTATTCTGAGAAGTTTTCCCCACTGTACGAACAAAGGTTCTAACGTCCGAAGTTATGCAAGCAACTGATTGAGTGATGTTCTTCTCTTTTACCTTTCCGCATGATTCCATGGCAACCGGCAAAGCGGAAAAGTTTCTTCTCACTGATAGGTATTATTTGTGTGATAGAGAACACTTTGTAGACTTTAATGAGACACTAATGCAACTCAAACAAAATTTTTTCCGATTTTTTACCTGTTTCGTACCAGTCACTAACTATCAAGTTGACTACCACTATGTGGCACTTCGTCTATAACTAACATTGCATCGTTTCTACAATTGCTTTTCTTAGGGTTTCCTATTTCCTGCAATTGAGATCGTTATTTTTCTATTTTTATAGAAGAGAAATATAAACAAAGGTTATGGTTTACCCTTTGAGTAAATTCCGCATTCTGATGTTGAAAATTAGTTGACTGTCGTAGTTGAGCCGAAAGATTATTGCATTTACATTTGTTTGTCAACTATTAGTGCAAGATTTTCTTCTTTTTCTTCACAGATATTCAAATTCAGTTCTTGAAAAAACAGTCGGCAGTTTACAGATATGTTTACTTTCGCTCTGAGGTAATTTTCTTTCTTTATTCAACTCCCTCTTCAGTGTATACTGGAATTAAACTATTCTGTTTGAATATAATCAAAGTAAATTCAATAATGTAATGTAACTAGTCAACTATGCATATATTTCCGTGGTTATATTCCGGATAATGTCTTTCCCTATGCAAAATTAACCGGAAACTGATTGCCTTTCATACAGAAAGTAGTATGGTTGTGAACCAAAAGGCATAATAGTAATATTCCGTACTTGAAACGGAATTTAATTTAATATTAGATTTGGTATTCGATATCAAATAATAATTTAAAATATGGAATTCATGAATATTTAATTTTATTTATGAACAAACTTCTTGATCGATATAATTTTCCTAATTATTGCTAACTTTTAGAATTTCCTGTAATTTATAGAAAAAATTTCTCGTTAGGTAACCTAATTTCTCAGTGAAATTTTCAAACATAATTCATTTTGTTGTATAAAAATATTGTCTTTCGGTATTATCGATGTGGTGGAGGCGAAAGAATTTCAGTTTTGGACAAATTGCTCTTACGTTCGAAGGAATTTTGTAAACTGAAATTTTCGTCAACAAAGGGATTGCTTTTTGTTTGGTAGCATATGTTTCGTAGCTTTTTATTTCAATCCTGTCGGGCAGTTTTTCAAAAAAAAAAAAAAAAAAAAAAACTTTTTTTTTTTAAAAAAAAGCTCATCTTTTCACTTTTCCAACGATTTTTCTGGTGACTCTGATATTCTTCTAGAATTGCTAGCTGTTCGGAATACCGTATAGAAATAAGCAAATGAATAGGAAGAGCGGTCTGGAAAATGAGCAATTGTTCTTTCCTGATCTGATAGCTTACAGGGACGAGGTCACTGAAACATTATGCGCATATGTTCTAAATAACTTTCTTCCTAAAGAGGAATGAATAATTAATTAATTTGTGTATCGCTCTAACGACCTCATTTTTTTAAACCATAGTAAAAGTGCAAGAATGACTGGAAAAGATTGCATTCCTGACCTTAGCCATATTCTCTTATCATAGGTGATATTGAACAGTAGCAGCAAGGCCTGATTTCAATGATTTCATTCGTAGTATATCAAACCAACATAACTATGCTCACAATCTGTAAACTTTACGTGCGTGATTTTTATATAAGAAATTGTAATAGGTGATATTTTAAACTGATATAGGCTATTTTACGCATAAGTCCAATCTTTGCATTGGACTCCTACAAGTGACGCAAATTTGATTTTCGTCGTAGGAAGAATTTTGACAGCACTGTGCTTTACAATTTATATTAAAAAGAAAAAAAAGAGAATATGATAAAACGAAAGATAAAATATGTCAAGCTTAGAAATAGTTTTATGGCCATTTTGTCAGAGAAGCCAAAATAAATTACAATCCTATCATTTTTGCCCTCTTTTTGTAGTTTGTTTATTCTGAGTGAATTATGCAAACTATATGAGAATGTTGTCTTTCTTCTTAAGTTTCAAAATTGTAACAAAATTATCGTTCAGAAACTAATCAGTGGATAATTCATTTGAAAATGTTCGCTCCCATAATACTTTTTATGTTTTACTTCTCTTAACAAAGATACCTAAGTGTATCGCAAGCGCAGTACTCATTTCTCCTTGTTATCAGATAACACATTTCAGGTTATAACAAAATAAAGCTCCTCTTTTGATTGAATTATTGTTAATTCTCCAATATTTGATCACTTCTTAAAATTCTCTTTTCTGTATATGTTAAAATTAAATGCTTGCCGCTGGTGTTTTTTTTTTGCTTCAATTTCTTTCGATTTCAGCAGAACGCACTTCTATTCGACGTTTCATTAGATTGGATCAGCTTCCTTTGGATTTTTATGACTGACTGATAATAAATGATAAGTATTACATAGAGATGTTAGTAATTGTAATGGTAATCGTCATATAGTTGCAAGTTGATTATTACTCTAACAGTTACATACATAATTTCTTGTTTGCAATGATTATTGAAATATTGTGAGATATCGCAGTGTTCATATGGTTTATGATCGTAAGCTTACATAATGATAGTAAATTAACAATAATAAATAATAATTTCGATGATAATGATTGTACAGTTCTCTTGCCCTGCTCTGAATTATGAGATAACAACAAGTTTGTAATGATAATAATTCTGCTTATTAACAAGATGCTTATCATTCAGCCGCTTGCTATCATCTCATTAGTATGCGTTTTACATCAATTCACCATCAAATATGATTGATTCCCAAATGTTTCCTTTTTCCTGAATAATTTCAGTTCTTATTCTGTTGTTTAAATAAATTTCAAACATTTTTTTAAAGTTTAAACAAGAATTGTAATATTAATAGATGATGTAAGCTGGTTTTACCTTAATACAGGTATACGATATTGTTCAATACCATTTTGCTTAGTTTCCTACAGAATTTCATGCAGATATATTGTTTGATAATTTTATCATCAAAGTTTTTCTGTCCATCTTTTCATTTTTTTAACCATCTACAACACTCAGTAGTTTATTGTATTATATTATATTCTTTCTTACAGCACCGATAGACTTTGTTAACGTTCTCTTTTCTGAGAGTAAAGAGAAAGGAGTAAGAATTCTATTAAAGTTTATCACATTATCATACCTTCAATTACGATTTTTCAAAGTTTTATTTGGCAAATTAATAGATGGACAAATTTATCAAATATAATAATTTTGCTTTGCTGACGGGATTTCACAAATTTCAATTTTCTCCAAAACAAACTTTTATTTCTAAAATTAATTGTATAGTAAAAATTTATTTCCAATTAAAATGAGCGATTTTAAGTACCATATGGCTTAATTCTGATACTTTATGAGATACGGCGGTGTAGCAATATACTTGAGGTTCTTCATTTCATTTTCATCAGTTTAATGGAATCGTACAAACATCTGGTTTAAGGTAATAGAACTAATGTATATGTTGAACGATACTGAAATTTCTATGCTGTAATTTTCCTTTCGATTTATTATGCCAAATGCAGTCTTCCTTTACTACCTAACAATTAAAGGTTATATATTTCAAGTTTGAATTTCAACTCCAATAATTTATTAAATGATTACCATCCTTCCATATTGTAGCCTTTTTTATTCTTTCCATTGTTGCAAAGTTTTAATTGTTTGGTTTCTTATCAACCAGTAAAAAGGACGAATTAATGGGTCACCAAATTGAAGATTTTAAATTGCATATTTTCTGTAATGTCACAGTGCGTTGTTCCATCTTCCATTTTTGTACCAAAAATAATTCCTTTTCGAATTAGATACTCTGTGCGATCCAAAAATTCTGGCTTAAACTTTAATTTTGCTTAATCTGTTTCAAAATTCATTCCGGTCAGTTCGCTTCAAATCCTATAGCTTTGTTATGATTGCTGCAAAAATGGAAATTGTACTGCTGTGCGTTAAGATGCGCATCCGGTGATCTCCAAATTGGTCGTAATGCTTAGGAGTAGATCGATTGATCTTTTGAGATCTTTAATTACTTTCCAGAAATGTGATGCTGTGTGTACAATCGTCGTGATAGACATGCAGCAAGGATTATTTGATTTGATTATTTTTAGTCTAATTGCGTTTTCTTTTAGTGCGTAAAAATTGAGGTATTTTGCTTCCAGGCTAAAATTTGAATATTTTTGTCCAAATAAGCCCAGCTCACTTCCTCTGAATGAAATTAACTGTGTTTTTTGACATTTAAAAAATGAGAACATGCATTTTATTAAGATGCACTTTTCGAATATGTCATTTATTTGCTTCTTCCGTTTTTTTCAATTTCTGACCTGATGAATCCGACCCTATATCCAATTATATATGGGAAAGTACTCAAATGCGCTCAATTTTATCCTCTTGAATTTTTAACCTACATTTATAAATTTCGAATATTATAACCTTTTTTTCTCGCAAGTAATTTGTTCTAATGGAATTATAGAGGAATCGTACGAAGAGAGTAAGTAGCTTGTCGAATATTGTATTTATATTTAAAAATTGGTTGTGAAATGAACTCATTAGGAAATGCAACAGTTTCATTCATCAAAGATCTTACATACAATTATAGCAAAAAACAAATTGCTAAATTTGTTTTCAAAATATTTTCAAATTTACTTTTAAAATAGAGTGTTAATTCATTATTTTTGAGTAAATTCACGTTTAGTTCTATTTTTGGTTGGAAATGACTTTTTGTAAGAATGTAAGAGGTTAGTTCAAATATGAAAAAGGGCTGAGAAGAGTGATTTTCAGACAGAGAATTGAATTGAGGGTGGTACTTCAAATACCTGTCTAATAACTACATACCTCTTCATTCACTATTACTGTTTACATATTGAATTCAACAAAGCTTAGTCACGATATACTACTCATTTATTTTACATTCATATAAATGCAAATGGTACGCTTTCTTATATATTAAGTACCATACAATGATTTTTAATTTCATTTTTTCCGTAGCATCTTCTTTTTTTTTTTTTTTTTTGTAGTATATTTAAATTTAGAACATTCGATTATATTTTTATTTGCAATTATGGTTGAGTTCGGTCGTTTAAAGGTTACGGATCTACTTTCCTAGCATTTGTACTATCTGAAGATTATAAGATCCTCTTAGTTATGGGGTTAAGTAAAGGTTATGCTAATATCTGCGTACATATCAGCTTGATTAATATATTGTTGATATTTGTTTAGGCAATTTTCTTTTTTTGCAGATCACTTATAATTGGCTGAGTGTTAGCTACAGTTACAGTTAAATTTAAAAAATGAATTGGATTTCAATTTAATCAATCCAAATTTTATTTAATTTGTAATTTTGATTTAATATGTACTACTAAATTAAGGGACTATCAAATTACCTATTAATATTTTCACTTAAGTTTTAAATTTAAAATTTGCATTCGATCTTATCTACTGATTTTTTTCGTACTTAGAATATTGAGGAAAGTTATTTTTGAACTTTTAATCCGTTTTATTTTAATAATTATAATGTACGAC
Organism: Dipetalonema caudispina; assembly: GCA_013365325.1. Classification (NCBI taxonomy): domain Eukaryota; kingdom Metazoa; phylum Nematoda; class Chromadorea; order Rhabditida; family Onchocercidae; genus Dipetalonema; species Dipetalonema caudispina. Next base: position 89,066 of record JABVXV010000040.1, on the reverse strand, counting down.
TAACTGACTGACTAAAATTTTGAATCTCGTCAAAGTTAGTCTGTATGAAAGACTACTTTAAGATTATCAGAAATAGATTTATAGCCTTTGATTGACCATTTTTCGCTACAATTTGAAATGCTTGAACCCAAATGAAACCTTCAGATTTTCGGATTAATTTCAAATTAGAACAAAAGTTGATTTTTCTTGTAAATTCAATCTTTCAAGAATTAAATGAAAATGAGGAACTTTTTATGAAAAAACAGATGGTTCCAAAGTATTTGCTTTTTATTTGCGCATCTGTTTTCTTTTCGTAATGTCAAGTAATCCGTCTTCTTTGTATTATTTCTTTTCGTTCTTTTTTTTTTCGCATTTTTTCATCTTCTTTTTTTTGCTTTATCTATGTTTGCAGGATACGACTTGCAATAGCTTTGCCTCAATTTTTGATTTCCTTTTACATCGACAATGGCATCTCTGTTCCGATCGTTAAGTCAGCGTTTTCGACGTTCAAAAAGACAGTATCATCCAGATGGCGATACTGCTGGAACTAGCGAATATCAACAGGTTTGTATTATTTGCTATGAAACTTTCTGGAAAATTTCTTTTTCTGGAAATTCACAGAATGTGATGTTGAACGAATCAAAATCGCAACGATTAGAAGTTAGAAGTTATGGCGTGTTGATTCTGAGATTTCGTCATTATCAGTTGAATATCAGCAATAAAATGTGCTCTATTTTTTAAGTTTCATTATGAGGAAGCGACATTTTTCCCTACATTTATAAGGCGAACAATTGTTTCTAAAAATGCAATTCTCAAAATTACCCCAGAAATGAAAAATAAAAAATGGTGGAATTTTTCGAACTGCGAGAACTCTGGCCAAAAAATAATTTATTAGTTAGGGATATTTCATTAATTTATCAATTAAAAATGTTTTCATGAATACCATCTGCATGATGTGTCATCGTTAATTTTTATTATATGGTTTTGAAAAAAAAAGTTTTTAGCAGATATAGTCTTCCTTCAGTACATTACCACATCATTGAAAATTTTGTAAGAACCAATTTTTCCTCTTTCCTTTTTTGTTTTTTTTTTCTTCTACGATATGCACTCTCTCTAATTTTTCAACATTTGGTTCATTAAATTTACACTTTTAGCAATACTTTCAAAAAACGAAGAGTTTTGACAAGCGGAATCATTTTCTTCCATCTTTTCCCGAATCTTTTTTTTCCCCCACAAAAATTAAATTACATGAATAATATGTTGCTATTTGAATAGTTGGATATTCATAAATGTTTAAATCACCTTGAACTATTTTCGGTAATTTTCGAACACCTCAAAAATTTTTGAGAACAATTTTAGCAGATGGGTAGATGTTTCATATAATATAATATGATCAGAGTTGATGTGGAAAACTCTGCTCAGTTGCACATTTATCTCTCTAACATGAAATGAAATGAAAACAAACTGTCATTTGGTTTGATGAGTAAGTCAAAGTTTTTCACACTGCACTGATACATTCGGAATGCATTATGGGCATAGATTTTACCACTGCAATCACAGCAGCATGTTAAAAAAAAAAAAAAAAAATCAACAAAACATTATGTCGTAGGAGATAAATGCAATGATCGATTTTGATAATGTCAATTTAATTTGCGTTTAAATTTCGGTTTTCTTTTCTTTGCTACAACTCTCTGAATTTTTCAAATTTAGACTTATGTGGACAAACATCCAATGAGGCTGTCAAAATTAAAAAGCTATCTTGTCAGTTACATTTACACATTTTTTTCTTCTTTTTTTTTTTTGAGATGAAAAGAGAAGAGAAAAGTAAATTCATAGTTTTTTCCTTCTCCCTCTGTTTCAGTTGATTTTTTTTTGCTCTAAAAAGTAAAAAAAGGAAAGTGTGCAGTACTGATAAACAGATTATCAATTGTGATAAGCATTTTGCGCCAGCCTTCTATCATTACTATTGTCATCTCATCTTTACTATATAAATATCGAAAAATACCCAAAATTTCGGTCATTTATGCTTGTTATCTTCTGAGAGATTACTTTATTAAGATATAAATAAATATAAGTATCAATAAATATTTCATTTACTGCTCATTAATTGCAATTTTTGACATAGCTGGAAATGTAAACAGATAGAGAGATTTTCTGCATTTTGGAGATCGAAATATTGCCATATATGAGATGACGAATAATAGCATCATTTTCTGACGAGTACTTATCTTTGTGATAGAATTTCGATTTTCTTCAAAAAATGTTATGTATTAGGAAGAATTTGTTTCCTTTAAATAGCGCAAAATATTGGGACTGACTCTTGCATGATGTAACTAACAACAACACATTTACATGTACGGTGTGTATTGATATTTCCATCATTGTTGTATTATAATTGTTCATTGAGCGTTAACCAACCTGTCCCAACAAATTATGGAAATTATTATTCCTCTCATAGCTTTTCCATATCAGTTTGCATTATTTCTCTAATTATGGATTGCGATCCTTTCTGTAGCAAGTGATTAGTCATAGTTTCATGTTTAATTAGCATTTGAATTATAATTAGTCTTTGAAAGCTAGAATTTGGGATCTGTTTCGGGATAGCAGATATATGATTGCATCTGGCATGTGCAACGTTTTGATAATCCTGAAATCAATTGTTGTAAATAATAATTTTTATGCAAAAAGTTTTGCAGAAGAGAAAGAAAAAATTGTAGAAGTTAGAAAATAGAATTCAGAGCTTCGATTGGTGGAAATTTCGATTTTTAATTAGCTCAATTAAAGGCAGGCCTTACTTAGTAAATTGTTAGTTATACGTACGCGAGCTTTTAGAATTCAAAAATATGTTACAATTTTCATTTATGGCATCCTTTTTTATGCATGGAAGAAACAATTAATCAATTGGTAAATATTTGCGCCTCTTTTTTTTCATTTTTTGAATTACAGAAATATTAAATAGCACTTCTTTACTTCTGATATCTTCAGTTCATTAGTACCTATATAACTGCAACTTCTACCGGTGTATTTTTAAGGAAGATAAGAAACTAAGTTTTAGAGTACCGGTTTATCATTTCTAGTCCTTTATGAATTCATGGATGACTGCTGGTTTTTGAAAAATTTTTTCTTATATCTTATTAATATAGGGGTTTGATCAACCAGAAATGGATTCTCGAAAGCAATGTCAGTGTAAAGTGTTGTTGCTCGATGGTACGGACATGAATGTCGTAATTTCGGTACACTTTTATGTTTCTTTAAAAATGACAGAAAGACATATTCGTCTTTGTCTTTTGATATTGTGCTTATAAATTTAGAAAAAAAAAAAAAAAAAATCATCATTTATTCTTTTTCATCCATCTCAACAGGATCTTTTACATTGATTTTGTTCATATAAAGCTCGTTCGTTCCCTTGGCCAAAAAAAATCGTCTCTGAAGCTGATTTCATCTCCCTTGTTTTGATTGTACTGTTAAAATATTTTTAAAAATTTGAACTCCAAGCTACTTAGAAACAAAGTTCCCCCTTTTGTAGAAAAATGCCGCCGGCCGGGAACTATACGATCAAGTATTTTATGCGTTGGATTTGGAAGAACGAGATTATTTTGGTTTACAGTTTATGGACCACTATCATGTACAGGTATTTGCAACGTTTCAATTTTTTAAATTTGGCCCAGATGAATTTAATTTGGAATTCCAATCCGTTTAGTTCAAATCGGTTTTTTTTGTCCTTAGGAGCATTTTTATTACAGTTAAATCTTTCTCCTCTTTCTCTGATGATGGCTTTGTCTTTTGGCCTCTATGCTAAACTTTACTACGATTTTCTACCAAAGAAATACAAAAAACGGAAGTGATTACTACATGATAATGAAAGACCAAAAGGACTGAGAATTCCTGCGGGTTGAGTATAGCGTCAGTTATTATTTTCGGAATAAATCCTTGTTGTATTTCACAAGAAATATTAATTTCAGCATTGGTTAGATCCGGTAAAGCGAATTAATAAGCAAGTGCCAATTGGCCCACCCTATACGTTTCGATTTCGGGTAAAATTCTATTCTTCGGAACCGAATAATTTGCGCGAGGAGTTAACAAGGTGGAATTTTCAAAGTTTTCATCAAGCTAAGAAATTGAAATTCCGATAATATATAAATATAAATGTTAGATGTTTGTATTTAGATCTACTTCCATTGATAATAACTAAAGTATTATACTCACTGGTTGAAGACAGAAAAATCAAAGTGATATAGTTATCAGACAAATTATCGCATCTAAAATAACCATGTACTGATTCTAACATTTCCACTCTTAAAGGTACCAATTCTTTCTGCAGTTAAAGCAGGATATCCAGACCGGAAGACTGGAATGTCCCAAAGATACAGCTATTGAACTTGCTGCCCTCGCTCTACAATGTTTGTATCTCATCCATTTATAATTAATTTTTTTTTAATTTTATTTTGAAATTACTTCATCTTTCAAGAATGCGAAAGAGGCATGCTTTTCTCAATTCTTTTTCAAATTAAAACATTTTTGTGCTAATGTTAGTTACAATTGATAAGGACAAAGTTTGCCAAAAAATTTTTTGCTTTATATATAACAAGGCATGAAAAAGTACTAAGAAACTTATCAGCCAAAGGTTGAAATTTAATTGATATAAGAGTAATGTTAAACAATATAATTTGAACCAAAAAATCTGACCAAATTTGCATTTTGATTTTACAGCGGAGCTTGGTGATTACAATCCTACGGAACACACACCGGCTCTAATTTCAGAATTTCGGTTTCATCCTGAACAGGATGAAGAAATGGAAATTGCGATTTTGGAAAAATTCATCACTTGTCGGTATTATTTTTTAGACTTTTCAAGAGCATAAAATAGTTATTTGCCTTCGATAAAAACTGATGAAGAAATTGTAGCATAGAATGAATATATTTTAGTGGACAATCGCCAGCCACGGCTGAAATAAATTATTTGAATAAAGCGAAATGGATAGAATTGTACGGAGTTGATATGCATACTGTTGAAGGAAAAGATGGCAATTTATACAGGTTTACTTCTTCATTTTTTGATATTTTTCTGATTAATGAAATATTTAATTGCACTTCCGTGATCGCGTAACTTCCATATATTTGTAACGTATTATTACGTGTAATGTACATAAATCCGTATATTCAAATAGATGAAAAGATCGAATAAATTAGTGATTAAGTAAATTAACCGGTAAAAAAAAAATTACAGTTTGGGCTTAACACCTACTGGTATGCTGGTATTTGATGGTATTCAAAAGATTGGTTTATTTTTGTGGGAAAAGATCCAGAAACTTGATTTCAAAAATCGGAAAATTACTCTTGTCGTTGAGGAGGATGCCGATCAGGCTGTACGTTTATTTCTTCTCGAATCTCATTTCTTGTTTTTTTTTTTCTGAATTTCTAGATCCCAGCCAAAAAAGAAACTATTGTACAATGGAGAGATAATGGAGAGAGAGAGAAAGAGAGAGAGAAATCATTATCTTAATAATCTTAGCGAGTTTGACCCCAAGTTCTGTTTATATTCCATTTTCCTCAATATTTTTCACTTACAGAGTGGACAAGTGCAACTGCATACATTTGTATTCAATCTATCATCTCATAAAGCTTGCAAACACTTATGGAAATGCGCCATTGAACATCACACATTTTTCCGGCTCAAATATCATAAGCCGCGAATCGCTAAAGCATCACAATTATTCCGATTGGGTAGCACATTCCGGTATAGGTAATACTTTTTCCTCTCCTTATTTTTCATTCATACTAATTAAACTACTGTCGCTCTTCAGTTTTTCATAATTTTATGAATGTTTTTTGATCAAAATATCGCTGTATCTTCCATTAGAATTATCATCAAATGAGGTTTTAAAAAAGAGGTCGAACGGAGTACGAAAATGTACACAAAGATGGTGGACGGCTTTCTCGCCGACAATCAGCCACGTTTGAGAGGCGACCATCGCAACGATACGGTCCAAGGCAGAGCTTAGTGAATAAAAGAATACAACTTCGAAATGATTTCAAAAAACAGGTTAATAGTTATTACAAAGTTTGATATAATCAGTGGTCTTATAGTGCTTTGACTCGTCTTTCCTCCCATTTCTACGCAGCAAAGATTCTTTGGATAATTTCATAAAGTACTAAGATTACAACATTTTACATCTAAATCATTGGCATACTTCATCTTTGCATTTGAAAATTTTATTTAGGTTGGTGCTTCAGCAGGACTGTCGGCACTTAATCTTATTTCTCCTCCTGAAGGATCGTGCGCTACTGCAAAGTCAGTTTTTCACAGGATTCATTAGAAATTTAGCGGTACTTGAAACTTCGCCTTCCTTATCGATTCCATATCCAACTTATTTGCATAGCAATTTAACAGTTCATCAAATTATATTAGTTTGCACTAATTACATCTTGCAGCAATGATAAGCATATATTGAACAGTAATGGTATTGCAAACAGTGATACTGGAACCGCGATTAATGGTTATGCAAATTCATCACAAAGTGATACTTTACTCAGCAAGGTTTGTCATCGAGAAAGCTAACAGTACTATCAGTTTTCACAAAAAAATTCAGCGAATCCAAGTGCTATAAAATTTAGTGTTTCCGGAAGCTAACTTGTTTATTTGCTGGGAAACTTTGTCGATAAATGATTATCCATTTGAGAAATTTTGAGAAAACAAGATGAAGATTAAAGTTGCACCTTTTTCTGACATATTGCATTTTGCATAGTCTTAAATATCCATTTTGCAGAATGCGACATGTGGTAAACAAATTAACGATATCAAAGAACTCGATAGGTCACCGTCTGTTTCAAGAAAGCAGTATAGTTCAACAAAAGGTAAATTTTTTTCAAAATAATAATGACAGAAATATATTTTGTGGTATCACATTCCTATATAGTACACAAGGAGGTTATAAACTGTTCTAACATTTTTTTTTTTTTCTTTTAAATTTCAAATTTCAGATCCCACACATTCCAGATCCACTCCATTACAATTCACGGATGGTGCAAAGAAATCGGAAATTGTTGATACTAGCTTGAATATGACTTATGGTTGGTAAGCTTGTTAATTCTTAGGTAAATCATATAAGCGTGATTGGATGTATTCAGTTTATGCCAAATTTTAATAAACTTATTTTTTTTAACTAATCTCTTAAATTCAAATTCAATTCTATCAACTTAGTCTTCCATATCAAAAGTTTTCCGAATTGGGGAAAAAAATCTTTTTTTTTTTTCATTATTCTTTCCTGATTCAGTAAATAGAAACAATATGAATTTAATCTTTTCTATTGTCGTACATCTACCAACGTTACTCTTTACACTGTTGCAGAAAGGTAGTGGTAATTCCCTTGATATCTCGGTCTAATATTCAGGACTTATTTCAGAACCTGCATCTCGATGGTCAGGTTCACCAGTATCAATAGTATCAGTAACATCCACAACACGACCTGCAACTAGTCATGTTACAAGAATCGCCATCAGTAACAGTGGCTCTCAAATGGGTTGTACGTCATCACCACATATCACATTGCAGGACACGTCAATCACGCACTATGTACCTCTTACTTATTTCATGTCTCGGAAATTTACCTCAAATATCATGATAATTATTACCGTTTTGTTGGAATGATTAAGAGGAAAATTTTTGTTAAGATTTGTAAATGAGTTAAAATTCCTTTGAACTTTTTTCAGAGATTTCACTTTTTCATCAATAACCGTTAATTTTAATTGCTTTCTTTTTTACTATTTTCATTAAATTTCACGTTCTAATATTTTCGCATTGTACTTCTTGACTGAAATCTTTTTTAATTTCAAATTTTTTCATGTTTGGGAACCATTCTCTAAAAATCCTTCAAATATTTGCACATAAATGCTGTAGTAATCTGTTGTTACCATAATTACTACTGGGATTCCGAATATGAAGAAATTTAAGATTTAAAAAGATTCTCCATGCTAGTCATAGTTAATCAGAGAAAAATTTTCAGCCTGTAAGCAATAACAATATCAAGCCACCAGTGGAACATATTCCGTCTGTTGTGACTACTTTACCAAATACTCGACAGTCACTTATCCCAAGGAATTTCTCGGAAAATAGTCCTGGAATGAAATCTCCCGGATCGTCAATCTCCAGTCCAACTAATCCAACATCAGCTTATGAAACTTCACCCAGTAAAACATATGTCGAATCGATGATTCGTTCACCGCTTTCTCCAATCAAAGCACCCTTGAATCAAACTTTTATGGTCTTACCGGAGAAAGAAGATTTCCAAAATTCAACCGTAATCAATGGGCATGCTCATTCTACTATAACTAGCGGTCGTTCATCCATTCGACATCCATCCATGATAAATAAAAATCAAGATATTACTTCTGCTCCCACCATGTCTACCATACCTTCATCCTCTGAGATAGTTAAGACCGATACTTTTACGATAAGTGATCGCAAGCTATTTGAACAAGCTGAATACGATATCAAATCTGGCGAAAGTAATACAGTTTCTGCTAGTCGCCTACCGGAACCACAATCACGTATACCGCATTTGCGTGCAGTAAAATGTCCTAGCACAACCGCAATAAAAAAAGCATACGTTCCTTCTGCATCAATAATGCAAAGCTCGACAGGAAATCTCGAACCTGTTGGAGCAGTTGGTGAGAAAACATGTCGGTCTCGACTACCAGTGAGAAGTGGTCATCCTGGTGGCAGCTCAACGACAGCTTCTGAAATGCATGGGTCTAGAACTTCTGCTTGCGATGAGGTATACTAGGTTTCTTCCATGCTTTTAGGGTTAATGTTACTATGCTCCTTCAAGTGTCTGGGATGACCTGCAGGAGTTCGACTTCGATTTTCTAAAATCTATCGTAGGTTAAAAAATATCATAATCACTGAATTTGGTACATATGTTATACCCATTGCTAATGCATCCAGTATTTAATAGACTGACAACTTCTTAGAACAACTTTTCGGGAAATCCGGGATACAAAGGTAACTTCTCGAAGCTTTTTCAGCTGAAGCTTTGGGAAGTTATCTCTGTCATTCTTGAAGCTATTTCTATTGCTCCCTATGAATCATCTCCATTTTTGGTTTCCTGTAATGACAAAAGTTTCCCATGCATATTTATGCAAGAAAAAAACGTCACAACTTGTTTAGTTCGATCCTTCCGGAATTTTACCTCCTGTATTTCGCTTACTTCCATCATCACCATTTAGTATGGGATCGTACCGGAGGATAGTATCTTGGTCACTTCCTACTTCACTTTTGGTCATTTCCTTGTATATCCATTTAGCGTCTTGATAATGCCTTTTAATTCTTTAGTTATCGCAACATTTAATCCTTGTAATTTTTCAATTAACTTTTTAGTTAATTCGTACCGTGTTACATTGTTACTTGGGTATACTGTAATTTCTCCTGGACTATTCCTATATTCCATTATTCGTTACCGTATATCATTAATAATATCACATTGTACCTAAGTACAAAGTCAACAGTTTGTTTCTTATTTTCTTAAAGAGAATTCAACTTACTTCCCTTCCTACAAGTTCTAAGCTTTTGTATTCGTGTTCTGATATACTTATTTGATAATGTTTTGAAGGACAACAGGAGTTCTTCATGAATTTCCTTTATGAGTCCTTGAGGATAATTGCTATAAGCAAAAAATGGTAGGAAAAAGGACAAAAACTAGTCTATTGGCTCATATCAGTCCCTCCATTTCGTAATTTGTTGTAAGAGTTTTTAACGTACGATAAGGCTTAGAGGGAAAATGAAATTACTAGGCAATTATTTGAGCAGTTTTTGGCCTATAATAGCAGTGGCAGCTGGGATTGCTCATAATGAAACTAACAATTCTTCGGTTTTTTTTCTTTTTTTTTTTGCTGAAGTGAATGCCATTTGCGATAACATTTCTGCAAATCCCATATTACATCCCACTTGCTCTATCCATAAAGATTTCTTTTTTTAATTATTAGAATTAGAAGAGTTAACCTGGGAGATATCGGTTAGAGATCCAATTTTTCGGTTTATTGTTAGAGATATTCTTGTGTGATAAATATAATGTATGAGGACTAGAGCCATGAATAGGATAGTCATAATTGCCTTTCTTTTCAGGCCTGTTGTTAATTAAATCGCCATTTCTAGTAAGCAGTAGCGTTGAAAGTAAAACTTTTGCGATCTTCACCAAAACATACTCACTTCATTGTTCATAAAGCCAACGATCGATTCATTTCAAAATCTAACTTTGCTTCGGAGATGTTTTCTTCTAACATTTAGTAGTAATTGCAGAAAATATCACAAAGTCGGATACCCGTAATGGCTAGCAGTATCCATCGGCCACAACCTCACGCGCAACTTATTACCCAAATGTAACGTAATTTTTTTGGCAATAATTTCTCTTTCCATACTTTTGTTTCATTTATTTTTTGAAATATTAGCTTTTCAGTAATAATTTGCTTGGAAATAATGTTTTCTCAAATTTTTTTTCTTGAATCCCTCAACATTTCATACTCTTTTCAGGATAAAACCTTCTGAAGTACCCGCAACGCGAACTGTCATCGCATCGACAAATAGTCGAATGATCACTGATTTATGAACATCTTCTCCTTTTATTCATAATATTCCAGATATCTTCCTCATAGAACTTATAATCATTCTGCTATAAAAAGAAAAAAAAAAAATCATCCATAGTGTATTGATTGAATTGACATAATTTTCCACTTACATTGGTCATCTGGAAAATTTGATTTTGAAAGAGTAAAGAACCACAATGCCGGATGATCTGTAAAGATTGAAGTATTCTACTAAAGTTTCACTTATTCTCCAGGACAAAAAAGTTATATGAAAATAAATAGTTGTATAGTTCTCAAGTTGTGAATGATGCAGAAAAATTTGGTATTTCACAGGAACTCTATAACTGTTAAAGAGATGTTAGTTAGGAAGTAAATGTATATGATTTAATGAAAATGACGTAGAGATTTTCCTGAATGAAGCTTGTTTACTTTTGTTTTGTTGCTATATCCATCCATCCATTTGTATCGCGTCCTTAATTAATATGTTTGAATTTATCACGTTCATATCATGTATAAAGTATATGTTACTTTTGCTATTAGAAGTTTGAAATACTTTTTTTTATTGATTCATCGATCCAGATGACATTTCTAAATTCAAGAATCATAGGAGTACGTGTAATTTGTATTTTCAAAAATCTCGAATCTTTGGAACAATTTAGTCTGTAGCACGCAGCATAGTTATCTCAAAGTAATGATAAGTAAAAGTTAGGCGAAGTAAGTACTTTTCCGATTATTCGTTGGGAAATTCATCAGAAAATTTTTGACTACCTCTTGTCTGAACTAACCAATAATAGCCTGAAGTAAGATCAAAGGTTTTGCATTCCGTAGATCTAGTCCGTTGTTAACTGACAATATATTTAAGTTAAAGCTTTCCTACAGATAAAACCAAACATCATTTGGGATTTCATCTGGAAAGTGTCTAGCTTTGTGAAGTATGTAAAATTCAAGGCTGTGAAAGATCCTTGTAGATTGCTTACGAAATAAACCTGCTTGTTTTATTTATCACGGTATTCAGTGAACGACGTCTCAGGTCAAGAATTAAAGAGATGTGTGATAGCAAATTTTAATTATTTTAACTCTGAAATCAAAAGACGAAGGCGAGCTTTTCCGGAACAGAAGTGAAATTGCATCTCGGCAAGAATACTTTTTTTTTTTTTTTTTAAGTGATAAATGGCCTCTTTTTGTCTTAGAAGAACTCCTTGTTGTTGTTTAATTATTCGTCTGAGGCGGTATTAGAGTATAAGTACCATTATCACCATAATTTACTCATCCTTTTACACTTATCTCAAATGTTATCGATCAGTTTACTAAAAATTGACGTTTTATCGTACATTTTTCTCAAATGGTTTTCCCCTACAAGCTTGCATACCTAAGGTCGAAAGTCAGAACATTTATAGAGACGCATAGCTGTTTGCGGATCAATTTGTCTTATTTTGATTTTGACTTCCTCAGTTAGGTAGATTCAAATTTATTTAACTGCGATACAGTTTGGCCACGTTGTTGTTATAACAGTATCGCTGCAAATTCATATTCGATTTAAAATGAAACTTCTGCAATTTGTGGATACATTACTTGGCCATCACGTTGAAAATAACATATAACAGTTAACAGTTCATTAAAGTTGAAGTTAATTTGTTGGGATAGCATTAATAAAATTTGCTGAAATAAATTCGATGATTACCCAACATACATTCACAATAAACATACAGTAACCTATACCGTATCAGAGCTCGAGTACTGTAAGTAAGGCTATGCGTATATTACTTCATATCTGTGTATAATTTTCAGTATAATTTTGATCAAATTTTATATAAGTCGCGCCTTACTTATTATTAATTCACTCCTCTGTCACATAGGAGTGTGGAAGGAATTCTTTTAAAAAAAAGTAGAAGCTCATGAAATTGCAGCTTTTGGCTTATCAAAATGAATGAAATCACTTGCAGAAACACTGATAACATCACTTCAGTAAATATTTACCAGCACTGGATAGTCTAATTTAATTCTACCAGTGCTTTAAAGTTGGCCTAGCTATAATTGTTACGCTTTTCTTGTAAATAAATTTCAACTGATCTAATTCTAGCAATTCATGCAAACAAAGTAAATAACAAACAATAATAACATTCATGTAAAAAGATAGAAATGAAGAAATTTCGATTGTTTTATCCTGCACCAAATATTTCTTATTCACATGAGACCTCAGTGATATTTCCACCGTAATATACCGGTAGAATTCGACCGGTATCTGTTGATGTTAATAGTGAATAATTGGATAGCTCTGCAGAATTCGTGGATATTTCAACGGCATGTTGCAATGTCATTCATGAATTGAGGCATCGAAACCTGAAAAAGTACTTCAATATTCAAACTTAATAATTTATTAGAAAAATTACATAAATTCTATTAGAAAATGAACATCTTCAGTTGAATAGAGTTTCTTTTGCATGCCTGTTTCTCTTCCTTCTACATTATATATTGCAGCAGTTGAACAATTGGATGAACAGAGTGAAAAACGAGTGAGTATCAGCTGCAACGATGGTAAGAGTAAATGGAGGAGGAGGGTCATAAACTTACCTGGCTGGGAGTTCTCCGCGATCACGAAGGCGGGGGCTTCACAGTGAGGCTTGGTCATTGCACTTTCGGTTCAGGCTGACCTGTGTGGCTATCCCGAGTTGGGATCAGCCAACAGCATAATTTTTGCGTTTGGGGGAATAGCGTTCGCGCTGACCCCCCATTATAAGACATAGGGAGGGCGGGATCTAGTGATTTGTCAGCTTCTCTCCCTCTCTCTTTTCTGTTATCTGTCATGTTGTGTCACCCCTTCCTCTCTTATGCTTTATCTTCATCTCTTCAATGGTACATTCCTGTAGGATTCTTTTTGTCTCTACTGTTACAGTCATATTCTTCATTCAACTGTCTCATTGTATGCTCTCTCTAATCCTCTCCACATACATACTATTACTTATTCTTACTTGAGTCTCACCTTGAAAATAGATTTTTCATTCTTACTGTCTCGGAAAGTTTGGGGGTCATTGATGTCCGTAGGATTTGATGTTATCTTTTAAATATTTGATTCTTCGGCTATTGGTAGAGTGCTTGTTACAAGATTGACAAACTGTAATAGATTTTCTAGTTGGCACATTTTGCTTGTAACGGGTTCTGCTACCTTATAGAGAACTGTTTTATTGGAAAAATGGCTACGGAGCAAGCGATCGGAAAGGTTACATTCAAGATAACATTAACAAGCGATCCAAAGTTACCCTTTAAGGTGTAAGTTATTCCATTCCTTAAATGAAATATAACTGTTATGGTGATTGCAGATGTTAATATCTTTGATGATAGCATAAAAATGATTCAGAAAAGGGAAATATATACTCTGACCGATTGATCTTGTTAATTATCGTCCCTAATAATCTCGTTGTGGCAACGAAATAATTTCTCTTAATTATTACTCTTCCCATTCCTATTCATTTTACCTTCTATCGTGTTGCATTCAATGCATTGCAAAAACCATCAATTAGGCTGAACTCATGTTCGCTCTTCTACGATTGTCTGATAGAGCTTCGTCAACGACCTAAAATGTTTTTGTTACGATGAACATCGTGTCTTCAGAAGTTGTTTTTTGTTGTTTGCTATTTCGTTAGGGAATACAAACATTTCAGCATGACTTAAGACAAATTTATCACTCTGTTAAGAATTTAGAATTCTGAGGTACCCTACGAAGAAGCTTAACTTCATTATTTCCAGACTTAGCGTGCCAGAATCAACACCTTTCACTGCAGTTTTGAAATTTGCTGCCGAGGAATTCAAAGTACCAGCTGCAACGAGTGCTATCATAACGAATGATGGAGTAGGTATAAATCCAGCACAATCTGCTGGCAACATATTTTTGAAACATGGAAGCGAACTGAGGTTGATACCAAGGGATCGAGTAGGTTCCGTGTGAGTAACCGTAGCACTCATAATTTATTGTTTTTGTTTGTTTAATAATGAATGGTGATTAAATGCCTGTGATAAAATTGCCTCCTGAAATTTGACTTCCGATTTGTTTTGAAAATTCGAACTATTCATTCCCGATAACTATGTTTAAATATTGGGGAAATTAAACTGCTTGTTTCGGTATGTTCTGTTTAATTCGAGATGTATTTCGTTGATAATTTTATTGTCTTGGTTTCATGAATAATTTTCTTATTGTAACTGCATCATTCATATCAATTTTTTTAAAGAACATAGAGGTGGTCGTATTGCTTTCTTTATCGGTCAGTTACAATTATTCAGTTGTTGCTTAATTTGAAGTGTGAATAAACTCAATTATTCAGAAGGTATTTCTCTCCATATTTGAATCCTGTTTAAAACTTCGGTACTGTTTTAAAATCAAACGTGTGACTTGCTAGAAGCTTAAGAAGTGTGGGTTATCGAACATTTGTTCATTCAGTACGTTTGAATTTTTGCTACATAAAGCCGAACGCCAGTCTTTCAGAAGGTACTGCACCAGTGTATAATGACTTGCTGCTCAATGCATCCACTGATGTTGGCGGTTAGATTGCTTGGTTCTAATCCGCTAGTATATTTTGCAGCTTCACATGTTAATAATGCTTAATCATTTTTTTCAAGTGACAAGACTTTGTGTGAAATTTAGCGAAGAATGATTCCTGTTCGAAAGTTGTTTGAGAAGTTTATAAATCAATTTTGGTAGAAAAAACAACAATACGTCATTTATTTTCATAATTTTCGATAAATTCTTTAAGTTATCGCATTGATGCTCCAATAATTATATGTAGCAAAAATTAGGTATTACATGTAGGGTATTGATACTTCAAGTATTACTTATTCTTCATTGACTCTTTTAAAATTGCATGAGGTCGCATTTTATGCACTTCACATATAAATTCAATAAAAATTCAATTATTTAACTTTAACCCACGAACCTTTCCATTTAAAGTTAATTCATTCTTGATGTGATTCAATTTTTTACTCGAAATGAATTACTATTAATGTTTCAACTTACCAAACTTGAACTAATACAATGCACATGTCTTTATGCCACAATAATTTGAAGTGATCGGAGGACTCAGTCATGGTTTGCCAGGTAGGTGGGCATGACTTCAAGATTAAAGGCTTTTCTTGAATCGAATTTTGGCGCTTCAGATATGTGGTATGATATTGAGTAAGACAAGCGTTGAGAATGAAAGGCCAGTTACTGCAAAAGCAATCCACCATACTACACGTTCCCAATTTTTCTTTCGGAAATTCCGTAACACGACGGTACCCATTAAGACGCCAGCCACGAAGCCAGCAAGATGCGATACGTGAGATACCTGAAGTTCGACAAAATAAGACTCCAGGAGATTTGATCCTAGTTTTGCTTAAGATTTTTTAATTAAGGATCATTAGATTAATCAACTAAACAACAAAAAGAGGACTTTATCTGCGGTATTAAGGTAGTAGCGATGATAGATGACCAAGGATACATCACTTGAGATCAGAACTGCTAAAGCAAGAGCACGGCAAAGTGCAAATTCCATCTCGGTCCAATTAATAAGTAACTCGGCTATATGTGCTGCAAGTAAAGCATATACACCTCCAGAGGCCCCGGCCAAGTACGTTCGCGGATCAATAGCGTAATCCAGCAAAGAACCTAAAAATTAATTTTATTCCGGAGGCACTTTCGCTAGATTGACAAAAATTAATATTTCATATTTTCCAACCTGTCAAACAGATAGTTTCGAATGCAAATTAAGTGTGACCATCGAATGTTTCAAAAACAACGTCTTGGAATTTTCAAAACATTGATAATAATAAAAAAGTATGGCATCAGCAATACTTACCAGCCAGAACACCAGACAGATATACCAAAGCAATCCTCCAAAATTTATGGACCAACTCAAGTGGAATACCAAGAATGATTTGTGTTAACACATTGAAAGCCAAATGTGTTATCCTGGAATCTTGTGATATCATCATATTTACAGGCTCTTTTGCAATTTTAAATTATTGAAAATGGTAACATGAATAGTTGTAAAAAGTAATCTCACCCTATATGAATAAACATATAAGTGAAATATCGCCACATTTCACTGGTTTTATAAGGATTGAATATGAGGAGAGATCTTTGCGGTACTGGTCCATACAATTCAATTCCACTCTTAAGTTGCACAACATAGTACACATATATTGCTATCTGAAATGGTCGATTAATTCCTTCACTATGATGTATGTGGTATTGAAGATGTCTCTCGGATAAATACGATAAATTCCACAACATGAAAAGATATGTTGGTATTATCTTTTAAATATTGAATGCTTCAAATGTTAAAAAGATATGCTAATAGTAACAGTAGTAATATAAACTTACCTCTAAGATAGATATACAAATCATGAAAAATGGTGGTGGAAAGCAGTTGTATTGTTGTAAATAATTGAATGGTACTGTTCGACTACTTCGTGGTACCACCATTTGCGCCGCTCGAAACAATACATGCCGCATGCGCAACTTTTTAGCCCTGCTCATCTGCAATGGAAGGAACATTATAGTAGTTATAAGGAACTCAAAATTGAATCATTGTTATTAAACTAATATATATGAATATAAGTATATATATATATATATACCAGGGTACAGAATTCAGCAAAATCGAGTAGATGATCACCATTCTTATCAATATTTCTCAATAAAGCGTCCGCTTCTTCTCTTGACAATCCAAATGAAGCCGCCGAATTACGAACAAATCGTCTCAGATCATGTGTGGCGATGTAACCATCATAATTTGTGTCGAACTAGAAATTTGATTATCTTAGTACTGATTACTGATCAATCATCTAATCAATATATCACTTAGAAATTGCTCCTTTAATGAACTATCATACATCATTAGCTTATTTGTTATGTCATACAACTGTTGTCAAATAATTACTAGATAGACGATTTTACTTGTAACAAATATTTCTCAAATCTAATTTCAATTGTTGCTGTAACAGCTCGAGATTGAGCGCATTTGAGAAAAAGGATTATACATCGAACCAAACAAGCACTGCAACTTATCATCTACTACTCAGTAAAAAAAACTGATGATATAAGAAGGATCATCCAGAATGCTTTATCCTTTTAAACTTCCTTGATATCACATTCAACAACAACATAGAAAGAGAGGCCAGAAGATCAGGAAAAAGCTTAGAAAGGACGTAGAAGAAAAGCCCAAGAGGTTGATATGATAATACTAACCATTCGAAAAATACTAAGCCATGAATTATATCCATTGGCCATTTCATACCCATATCCTCTTTCACTGTTCATATCAATTCCTTCCTTTTAAGATAGCAGCTGTGCTTCTCTTTTCTTTTTCCCTGTAAATGTGATTATTTGATTATGTAATAGTGAGACTGAAATGATATACGACAAAGTATTTTCAAGAAAAACAAAAAATTGAATGAACGAATGAATGAAACGTATTCGCTTTAATCAACAATATTAGCAAAAAATCATCTGAAAATTTCTTCCAATTATTATTAACTCTCTCCTGAAGAAGATTTATTTCAATAACAAATTTAACTACAGTAAGAATAATACACTTCCCATTCTTGAATATTTGATTTCTCGAATCTAACTGTATCATTATGTTATTGTTTAGACATAACATAATGAATGATTAACATTTTCATCGCTTGTTTAATCATTCTATGAGAAATATTTAAATAATAATGGGAAGAAGGGTTTGGTACTTAGTTTTAGGAATTAAATAGATTCGATTCTTTCTGCTCTGAAACCATTTCATCAGATAAAATGTTCAAATGATGCTTCGTCCTGTTACTCAAAAGTTTCCCAATTCTAATAAATAGTATCTCAAAGAGAACGATGAATATTTATAAATTACTACCTGACATCAATCCCTAATCTTCAAGCAATTCTTCGGTCAACTCCCGACCTTTAAACAATTCCTCGATAATTATACATATTGCAAAAAAAGAATAATGGGATGAAGGAGAGAAGAAAGGCTAATGTTTGATTTAGAAAAATGAGAGGACACATATGGTGGAGTGATCGCAGTTCTTTACCTGCCAATGGCTACCTTCATATCCTCTGTGATCTAACTGACCAACAATGGACAAACAAATCATCTCCCTTCTTTCCTCATCTCATATTCCGACCACTGCACCATCATTAACCAAACTCACATCGATTAGAGAACAGAAATCGATCATTCTGAATACGATTATGAGTGTCTCTAACGATCAATGAATTCATTTCACAAAATAGAAAGATCAAATAAATCAATTGTGAAGTTAAAATCTAAATCCAAAATTTATTTACTATTTGATCTAACCATCTATTCGAGTAAATTGTTTCGTTGAGATATGAAGCATGAAAGTAACAGACACTAAAAATTTTGTAAGTCAAGGACGAAAAGAGCTGCCGCATGCGCAATCGATGGGTTGATTTGTTCTCTCGACATTTCCTTCCAGTCTCCCAGCGCTTTTCAACCGTTTCAAAGGTAAGGCATTTTTCGTGGCGACTAAATGTTTTCAAAATGATGACTGCATTTTCAAATAATTTGAAATGAAAAGGAGGAAAATTTGCAAGTAATATAGCTATTGGTGTTAGAGAAGAAATGAAATTAGACGTGTATTGCGTGATAAGCTAATGATAAGCTGATGATAATACCTCGCCTAATTTGGGTAAACAAGCACTCAACACAGATGAATGCAGAAAATCAAATGTTTTGGTTCAGATTAATTTATGCTAATTCTTTCAAACTGAAATTTAATGAAAGAATGTTCAACAACTAATTATGGAAAAGACTGAATCCACCGGATTTGCCTATGTACATTACGAGGAATAAAATTCTGCTTGTTCTGTTTGTCCGCAAGTTTGCTTTTTCCTATATTCGCAAGCATTAACATATATGCCAACAAATTTTTTCAATTTCTCTTGCAGTAATTACTTTTAGAATGAATTTTATTTTGGAACTGAATGTTAACCCAATCAATTCTCACAGCTCATTTGTCACACCTATCAATGCTCAATTTTAAAATTTATCATAGAATGGAAATTTAACATAGAAATGGAAATTGGTATACAGAATCATCTTCGTAGCAATCCATACTGTCTCTCACAAGCTTCAGTTCCTTCTTTCTCTTTCTCGATCTTTGACTCACTACTTCAATTACCATTTCACAAAATTGCATCGACAAGATGGCTTTCACTATTTTCTGTACCGTTACTTCAGTTCTATTTCAAATTCTAAGAGTAACATTTGAATTTTACAACATCCTGTTCTGAAACATACATTTCCCCACTCTCTTTTATCATCTATAAAACGATGATAACTATATCTATTCGTATCTCTGACATCATCAAAACATCTTATTTTTCAGTTATTCTAGTCGAAATCTCAGAAAATTGATGTCACTTTCAATTTTCAATTTATTTCTTCGATCTGATCATTTATGCAAAAGAATTTTATGCAAATATTTGAACACATTATTGTACAAATATCTTTTTGATGTATAGGGAATGGATGATATGCAGTGAAAAGCTGTCGTATGAATTGTCGCAGAGGCAAAGAACGATTAAATGAATGAATTTGAGATTAAATCACAATTAGATAGATTATACGTATGTATGTGTTCTTCGCCAATTGCGACTCACTTGACCTGCTCTTCGAATCCTTACGTCTTGCTCATCAAAAATTTCTCCAACTACCTATAGCATAAACATGATCAAAAACAACTATCGTTATCGATTTCTCTAAGTTGTATTAATAATTAAAGCAATATTACCCGTTTAAATTGCAAACCCCGGGTATTTGGTTTTCCCTCACTGCGACGCAATCTGTTCTGTACTAATTTTTTGCGAACAGTTCTAAATATATTGTCATTCACATTTGTTTTCTTTTTTCCTCATTTCATTTACTTCGATTGCCTGCGAATACTTTGTCAACTTATTTGGTATTGTTTTAAGTGGGCCCATTATTACTGCACCCTTTTTTCCTGCAAATATCAAACCTTAATTCTAAGGCGCTGATCTTGTCTGATCTTTTCCAATAATTCCTACTTTGAAGATTTATAGAAAGTGCAATAATCGCCTGTCGTGATAAAATTAATGGACGGAACTATTTTTTTTTTTTTAATTGACTGATGTTTGCTATGACTTAAGTTCTTCTGGTAGTTCATAATCTCAAAGGATTCTGATTTTCTTATATTCATTCTAATTTCCCTCAAATTTTTTTGCCAGATGATCTGCTGTATTTCAGGGATTCCGACTGCTGCCATTCGATTTCACCGATGTTTGAGGGTTTCCTGTATTCTGAATTTACTCTTAGAGTGATTATCGTTTAGTTATATTTATCAATAAATGACATTTACTAATATCCTTCCGCATTATTCGCATGAACGCATAAATGCTTGACTGAATCATGGTTCTCTTAATACTTTGCTCAGCAGATCACAACAATGATGAAAAGCTACGATGGTAGAGAATTGTCAGATGTATTCTATTTCTGATATTTAGCAATCGTTAAGAGAATATTTTACTTCATCGTGATCGATCGATGTTAATGTTCTAAAGAATCTATCGGTGCAGCAAAAGTAGGCCTTTTTGTAGACCAGCTGCAGATTTGCATTAACATTTTACCAAGCAGCCATTTATTTTTGCTCTTTTTAAATGTTGGCTGATTTTTTTCTTGTCCGTTAGAAAAAGGTCTTTGGCAATGATTCATGTTTTGTAATGATATCCATTTGGTAATTTCAATTTTTCCTTAAAGTAACCACTCCTAACACAAATGTCAGGATCGTTAACATTATGTTTGGCTTGTTATCATCGTTATTATTAACTTACTTATTATTAATATTTTTGTAGTAAAAAAGGAAAAATGATGCTTGAATGAACGATAACTTCGAGAAACTGAAAGACTTTGTGAACGTAACCTTTTACCTTATTATATATTGCTGTATCGTTTAAAAAATTGGACATTAAGATGGAGGAAAGTAGGAATTTTATGAAAACAGACTATGGAATAGACAGAATAGAGAACAGTCTAAGGGAATTCAAACTTATGCGCTCAGCAATTATGGATATACAATAACTTTGGTTTTTGTATAAGTTAAAAATTTGAATTGAGAATGTCATTAATATCATCATACATATTACCGCTGCTCTATTAACCACTGACTATGCTAATATGATTTTGGCTAAAGCACAATTTAATTATTAGTTAGTAATTTACAGTATTATGTAAATAGCCAAACAGTGTTAAATTTGCAAATAATAACCTCTTCGACGAGATCTTCGAGTGTGACAAGTCCCTGAACAATATAATCTCGTTTTTGTTCATCATAACTGATCACCATAGCGATATGTATCCCAGTTCTCATTTCGATAAGTAATTGCAAAACTGACATGCTATCAATAATGAAGCGAAATTGATTGCTACGTTTCCACAATTGCACAATTGTACCAACTTTTAAGAAACTTGTCTTACAAAATGGCAGTAAATCTTTCATATTTAATATGGCCATAATCTAAAATAGCCTAGTAAAAATTTAAAAGATAGCACACTAGCAATTACCAATAATAACCTCTATTATATGCTATGAAACAAAAGAAAAAAAAAACTCATCCACTCCATCAATTTAAAAAAGTTCTAATAATTGATTGTTATATTTTAATATCATGGCAACTTTTTTAAAAAAAGCAATTAAAGTTATTTTCAAGAAAATAAACCGTATTGCGATCACTGCCACTGTAGATTGGAATTCGGGTGCGACCTTTGGCAGCAATAGCTTTTAGAAGTGTTTTATCGATAACACTTTGATCAGATAGCATGAATATCTTATCAATGGAAGTCATCACCGACTTCACTATCTTTTCTGGTAAATCGAAAGCTGCCAGCACCAAATCCGTTGTTTCGCCATCCATTTGATTGCTTAATTTTTCTTAAAACAGCAATAAAGAATGGATTTTGATGACTTCAAAAACGCTCTGTCTTTCAGCTCATTCTTATCAAAAAATTACCTTTGGTTAAATCTCGTTGCATAGTAATCAATACACGAAGAGTTTTTCGATCATAAACATCTCGACCCTCTTTGCCAAGCAACCAGTCGAGAGCAAGTGAAAAAGGATATGAAATAGGCGCAGAAAGCACCATGAAAAATATTGTCAGATAACGTGTTCGGCTACCAATACACAAAGCATGACTAAAATACGATACTAATGAATAAATGTCAGATTAAATTCAAATGTTATAATTAATGATGAACTTTGACACCAAGGAGTTGACAGAAAGATAGATTGATGTCAAATTAGTAGTAGAAGAGGAGTACCGTGCGCATATAGCTTGTGGAACAATTTCTCCGAGTAGAGTAATTATAACAGTAGGTATCACCAATGATAATGCAACCTAGAAATTCTATTTACTTTGAGCTATGAAGTTGACGCAATTGTGTTCTGTAATAGGAACGTATGAACACACGTAATTCATGGATTTGTCTTACGTTAATGAAATATTCATCGACTGATTCGTACATATCGCTGATAAGCAATGTGATCAATGTATTGCAAATAGTATTACCCAGTACGATTGAACAGAGTAAAAAATTTCCGTGAATACGTAATGGTAAAATATTAGAAGCATATTCACGTTCTTTTTTATCTTCACTCCCTTCTGCTATTAACTGAAAACAAAGCGGAAGTGGAAACTGTAAATGCAAGGATTTGGGATGTATTACAGTTAGTAATACATGGGTTTCTTATTTTGCATAAGAAAATTAGATGTAGTAAATATGAAAAATAATATTTTGAGCAATGATACTGGAATAAGCATAATGATGCAACATTGAGCTAATCATTTTGCTTGTGCCATTTTCAGGTAGATATTCATCGTACTTACCTTAAGATCATCGGTACTTAGTGCCATTAAACCAGTAGTGAGACCCGAAAATATGGCACTTAACGTTGCACATATACCAATTACCACTAATTGGATGTAAACAGGAAGTAAATGAGTCACTGTTTCTTCCAAAATAATCTGTGTAAATTCTATATTTTCCACCGTAGGCTCCGGCATTAGTTGAGATGGCTCAACGCATAATTGCATTGGGCGAGTTATATTTGAACCCAGCTGAAACTTTGCGAACATTAACTACTTAACTAATTAATTTATTAACACAGAGAAGTATCAGATTTAGAGACACTGTACTATACTCTTCCTGCGTTATTATTACGGTTATGAAGAAACGAGCTTACGGTATCGACAGTACATTGTAGCATACGATCATCTATTCGTCGTTCAATTTGTACATTTAGATACGCTGAATGGACCATCTTCTCCGGTGCACAAGTGAAATCGACGGAGAACCAAAATCGAGTAACATTTGATAAATTCTCACCGAAAACAATCACCCGTTGTTTCTCTTGATTTTGAGCCAATCGAGTCACAAAATTGAAATAATCATCATCTCTGCATAGATAATATTTATATCGATCAATAGCAAATCAATTGATCATGTTACATTTCAGCACTGAGTATCGGGGAATTTGAGAGATCAATATTATAAGCATGCTGTAGTTAATATATAAAATCTAATGGGATTCTTACAATCTCCGTTCGATTCTCATGCCATACAAGATCGGATTAGCGGTTTTGTTCGTTGGATTGTCGTCGTCTACAACAGTTAAATGTCAGTTGTGCGCAAAGAGTCGAGACTTAAATCTTACAAGAAGTGATGGTAGTGTCCTGAACATAATGTTTGAAAATGGATTCATCGGTTGATGTTCCGATATCAAATTCAAGCCTGGAAGTTTTATCTATGTCTTGCAAAGTGCAGATTGATCGAACTTCATAGCGCCATCCAAAAGAGAAGTTGGAAAGAGATATTATTCCCAAAACGGATAATGAGAATGAGGTGATCAAATAGGCGCAACAAATTTCTACCCCAAATTACTGACAGTGAGAAGATTGCTCAATTTTGAAAACGATTATCAAAGTTCACAAATCTTGAGATTTTTCTCTCCTTTACTCTTAAAATTTTCCTTAAGTAATGTGATTTGCATACAGTACTGTCCCTCCAATTTTGAATCTGTTCGGAATTTTTCGTCTTGTAAACTTTGCACCTATAAAAATAAGCAAATATTTATCATGAATAAATCTTTCAATTTCTGTTTTCTACACAATTTTTTCTTCTCTCCATCCATTTTTATGGAAGTTGAAGATATCAAACGTAGTTCAACTATTCATTCAAACACCAAGACATAAGAACTACCTAATTATCTTGCTTAGCTCGTATCTGATGTAGATAAGTGAGCTACCTGGAATACATTTGTAATGATAACTATTGTAACATTTCAACGGACTGTTAATCTACAATTATTGAATTCTATATCATCTAAAATATTTCACGAATTTTCATATTCTGATCTTCATGAGGGTAGATTTAATTAATTGATAAAATGGATTGCATTTATTTTAATATACCATTAATAGTTTCAACAAAATGCAGAGAAGATACATACAACCATCCAACGATATCATGAACTTTAACAGTAACGATTGTCCCATTTATTGACATCTTACTTCAATGTCTTATTGTCTTTGAGAAACGAGACACTTGAAATTCATGATTTTTTAATTTTTTTTTTTTTTTTTGAATGAATATAAAATTATTGAGTTATATTTGCCCGGTTGTTTATCCTCTAGCTTTTTAAGGATAATAGGTGATTCATCAAAAATGATGGAACTCTCAAGCGACACCGCCCAGTCAATAAAATTTCAATAACTACTGCCAACTAGCTTATCACGATTAATTCCACAAATTTCGCACAAATCATAAGTCCTCTTAAGGATATAAGTAAAAGAAAAAAAGTCAAACTGCTCAAGAAACATTTTGAACTGTATATGATAAGATGAGAGCGCTTTGATTGCATATTTGGCTTGCAGAAATAAATATTAGAGATCAGGAAATTATGCACTAAATATTACTTACCTATCGTCACGGATTGAGAACTCATATACTCAATATTATTCCCACAAATTTATTTTTAATGACAGGTTCATGACTAAAATCTTCAAATCACATTGATAGATTGAATAAATCTGAACGTTACTTCTGATTTCAGAAGTACTTCACTTGATGCAATAGTGAAACAGCTAAATATTGAAAATTTGAGTCGTGATATAAAAAATTTATCCATCATTTGAACTTCGACAAGTTAAATGAATAATTTGGAGTTAGTAATGGGTTATACATTGAAAAACATCAAAACACTAGCAGTATAATAGGAATATGGTGGTACCACGTAAATTTCACGTACGTAAAAACAAACACTTCGATCAAATAAAATGTTGTAAATTTCAAATTCCTGTACTATTTAATATCGTATCATTTTTGACTTGAACGATTCCAGCCATATCGGCTACAATTGTTATTGCCGTAGACAGGTTTAACTTTTCCACAGTTTCATTGATCGATTCTGCAGTAAATTCCAATTTCTCTGCTGGTTTATCCGAGCCATCCTCATCCGGTTTATCTTCGATATTTGACGATCGTGTCAAGTAATATCCGTAGACCTGCGAAATTTCTGAGATATCTCCATTGCAAAAGCGTTTAGATAACGAAGTAATATGAAGTGCAGAATAACTCGGTAATAATGAATGAATGCTAGGATTTTTTTAGTGGACGAAGTAGAACCCTGTTAGATATTGAATTGAAGAGTCAGGAGAGGAGAAAACGAAGGAAGCGAGGAGGAGTGCGGAGAAATTAAAATACAGCAGCAATAACTCAGGTATTTGATGCAGATCAGTCATATTAAAGCAAGGAAAGGGAAACAAGAAGGTTGCAATCTTCAGCCCTCGAAGAACATATGACGATGGGACAAAGTACACCCGCTCATTTTAAAATCACCGTGTCAGGTCAAATACAAGAGCAGGACGGTTGGTGAATCTCGGAAAAGAAAGATGTGATAACGAACTTAGAGTCCAACAAGAAGGACGGAATAGGTTGTAAATGAGCAGATTATGTGCTTTAGACTATCTCCAGCATGAAAGTTATTCCTAAACTCCTCTCCAGATACAAAAGAGTATTTGCAGGATACATTGCGGGGGATTTCATCAACATTTGCCGATGAAGAGCCACTGAGTTCAATGCAATTGGAATACGAAAAAATATCAGGAAAAGAGACTGCCTTATTGTGGAGGTATTTGACACAATGGCAACAGAAGTTCGTTTAACTGAAATAAAAAAAGAAAGAAAGCAAATTCAACCTTCTCTTCAGGAGCAATGTTCAGTTCTCTTCTGATCTCTCTGACTAAATCAGCAATTGTTCCTATCCGATCGAATGGAAGTTTCTTACTCTCACTACCATCACTTAGTTTGATATCAATTTCAAAATACCTCTGCATCGATTTGAAATTGGCCGAGAATTTTATTGGCTGAAAGAAAATTTTTATTTTTAAGAAGTATATACTCCTTATAAACTTGTAAACTGCAGGAATCTTCCGGTACACTTTTTTTGGCAATGGTCTAAATGATGATTTCAGCACATTTATGTATTACTGTAATTATGAATGTGTTACAAGCTACAGTACTTGTCGGGAATAATACTGTATCATTACTAACAGTAATTGTTTCATCCTTGATCATGTAATAGTAATTGTTATCCAATGAAAGTTTGTTGAAGAATGAAGATTTTCCGGGTAACATTGCACGCATAGCTATTACGGATTCCGTACTATACAACGCATTGCATGATTCATTTGGACAACGTGGTAGGGAACCTTAATTTTCGTTATTATAAAAGCGATATTCGTGACGTGAAGAAACTATTTCGAACTTCATAAACTTACAGCAATGCATATGCAGGTAAATGCAGTATTTATGCAGTAGTTCAAAATTCTAAGTTCTACGAAAAATACTAAATATGGCACGACTAACCAACAGATTCACAATCACTGATCATTTGCTCTAGGCATTGAATGCATATAGCATGTTCGCATTCATCTTTTGATGGGAATCCACTAATTGTCAAATTTTTACATTTTAATCCAGCCTGGCACCGTGCTATCTGATAGAGAAAGTTGTATTTTTAAAAAGAGATTCCCAAAATTTTTTTACAATAATCAGTTTGTCAAACTGCTTGTAATTTTGATAATCTTATCTTTGTCAGTTAAAACTTTCTCAGCTTGCTAGAAATTTCAAAAATGATGCACCATAATTACAAATTATGATTAAAAACAAGCAAGTGTACCGATTCAGTTCCACTAATATCAGGTTGTCTAAGACATTCTGTAGAAGGACACCTTTCTTCAATACCTGAAAAGTACATTCAGCATCCTTCCAAAAAAATGTTTTTCAGAAGTATAGATTTTAAATTTAAAATTTCTACTTCTTTCCTGTCACATTGAGATTGTATATTACAAAGACCTCATAGAAAAATATGAATGAATTAATAAATTTGTTCTGAAGAATTTGCATACCTTCGATTGATTGATGTTTTGTTTAAATTCTTCAAAGTAAACTACTTGGAGAAGATCAAAATCATTACTTGATGAATGTTTACGACCGAATATAGTCTCAAAACAAGAGAAGCATATTTTTGCTTGGCAGCAATTTGTCGTTATATATTTGCCTTCTTCCAGCTGTTTCTTACATGCACCGTCGCACAGATTGGACTCATCCATCTCGGATGTCCTTCCCGAACATCCTTCCACTGGGCAAACTGAAACATCAATCCACTTTCCGCAGTGAAATATGTCTAATTGCTAAGTTAGCGATAGAATATAGGTGAAATTTGGGAATCGATTGACAGATCATATCGGTACAAACAACATATAAAATTGCATTACTGAAGGTGAAGACAAACCGGGATTAGGTAATTGTTTATATTCTTCCATGCATGTTGAGCAAATATTATGTTTGCATGGCAAGCATTCCAACCGAACCGCCGAGAGTTGTCTTCAAATTTTAAAAATTACTTTGCAACTAATTTAATGAGTAAAAAAAAGGACAAAAATGTTTATTTATTCAAATAATGTGCGAAATAAAATTTAGTAGAGAAATTAGTTCGTCGGTAAGATCAATTTACAATATCCGTGAATTTAAACTGAACTTAAATTATCACTGGTAACTTTGATTATAGTTCAAGCAAAAATGAGAATACGATAGTTTTTAAAAAGACGATATTCCAAAGATGTTAAAAAGAAATATCAAATATTACTCATTATGATTGTGGGAATTTGTGTTCAACTAAACATTTTTTTGCTTCGTTTTTATAACAGCAATGAATTCGAATCAAAGTTGAATTGTTACGAATTCGATAGAAAACAAATTTCTGACATGTTGACCTTTGACAGCGAATGAAATGATATCGAGAATGCTAACCGGCAGCAGAATTGACTCTCACAATATTTCCAATTCAAACGTCTACTGTAGTTTTCATCAAACACTGAGAAGCAATTCGATGCAAGACAACTCTGATTCATTTACAGAAATATATAAATGATATAATCAAGTTTCGAATCTTACTTTAGAGAAAGGAAACAGGGTTTAAGGTCAAGTCCTTACCATCGTACATAATTTATTAAAATTCTGTCAGAGAAGCAGACTAATAAGAAGAAAATTTTCGAATAAAAAAATTTCTTTTTTTTCAAATTAGAAATGTGAACGAGTATATAGCTAGCATTAATGACAAATTTGAAAACTCACCATGGATGAAACATTTTTCTGAAGATTGCCTGAACTTTTTGAATCTGATTCTGTCTGAAATGTTTATTCTATAAAACTTTACAAATTTGAAACATTTTAACAATAAATTATAAACGAAGAAATAATTCAAAAGAATCAACCTTACGTGCATTTCTCCATCGTTCCACGCAATATTTGCAAAATACATGCAAGCAAGGAGTGAATTGAAGAATCTTTGCTGGAGAAACAGTTTCATTGCATATAACACATTCCATCATTTACTACCGTTTACTGCAACTTCACTGATCAAAATGATGAAGTAAAAGAGGATGTTTAACTCTAAATAATAACTTTGCATTTCATCAATGACCATTGTACCATTTGTATACGATGACTTCATACATCCATTCTGTAGTTTCCGCGACGTACAATCACGTATGGAATCACGTGAGCATCACATCAAATTGTGTTTCATTACGAAGATTTAGTTGGTCTAAGCATTTCTTACATTACTCTGGATGAATGATAATCAAGCATTTGCACACTTTGAACTCAGATGATCTAAGCGATTGTCCAGGAATTGCTCAGGGCTAAGCGGGTCATGCTAGTCTTACTTAGCTTCAATATACACTTCTTTGGAAGTCGGACAGATCTTCCTCTTAATATCATCCCTCTTTAGGAAGTATAACAGTAACATATATCAATCGTCACAGTTCACTTTGATGCATTCTTTTTATCGATATAAAAAAAAGTGAATTTGTTGCAAGACTACAAGCATGCCTGAAAGTACAGTAATTGATGCCTAAGAAACAAACCGATTACCTCAATCGTTGACAAATAATATCAAAGAGCGAAAAAATTAGCATGCCAAGTTATTTTGTTCATTAATTTTGCAATTGGAAATGTGACGATACAATGTGTGTATAGAAAAAAACAATTTAAAATTTATTAATTTAGTTTTAAATAACTAAATTACCATACAGATGTTTGTAAATTAATAAGACAACAGAGATAGCAATATGATAAAGGAATGATGATGTAGTAAATACTGCGACAGTTCGCTTTGCTTCAGGTGCTACACCAAGATATGACAAATCATCAACTTCCTTTGATGTTATCTCTGGCTTCAGATCAGTAATTATGAAATCGTCCGTTCCCAGAATATCATGAATCTTTTCCGTCTCTACAGATTCTGCTGCAATTTGCATGTATTGCAAGATAAGATAATTAATAATTTGCAATTTGCATGTAAGTTATTACACATTTAGCATTGGTGTTCCGAGAAATATGATGCAATAAATATTTGCAAATTATTAATTATCTCTATACTTCAATGAATCATTTTCTATTGAGGTTGTATGAAAACGATGGAAATTTGGAGAATGGTTTTTGAAAACAAAGGAAACTCACAATTTTTAACGCAAAGAGCAAAATCGGATTCCATCTCACATGAACTTTGAACGACTGCTAAAAGTTTATTCAATTATTATGATGAACTTCTTTCCTCGTAAAATTGAGAAAATTAGAAGATGAGTTTCATTCTTCCTTTCCATTCAAAACTCTCTTTACACTCTTGTTATGTCCCAGGACTAAGTATTTTCTTACTGCTTTCATCGTGTTTCTCATCTCTATGTTGAAATCGTCGTTAGTTTGCTAATCCGAACTTTGCATGTTTTAAATTCAAGAAATATTTAGGATGATTAACATCAACCTGGTTAGAGCGGTAGAAACTTTTAGGTAAGAGTTTTCATAGTTTTAAATTAGATCTTTCAGATTTTTCAGATGAGTAAGAGTTAAGAGAATGGATGAGATAAGGACAAGGAAAGAGGAAATGCAGATAGTTTACTGAGTTGAAAAGTAATTTTAAAAAACTAACAACCACCGGGCAATTCCAGCATAAAACAAAGTGCTTCTGTAGAATTTGAAACAGTGATATCAATCTGAAAGAATTTTCAATTCAAATATTTCGAAATAACTCTTTTATTACAAAATGAGCAATAATGATCCTGTTTTAGCAGTTCTTGTCATCTCAGGCAAGGAAGTCTTTTGAGCAGTTTCAAAGCATAAATTATTCCCATTTTTCCAACTTTGTAGAATGAGTTAATCCTAGAGCCCATTAAATATTTCGCATCTTATGGAAGTATTCTATAGTACTTCTAACCTATGAAACGTGCACCTTAGTCAGTAATTCAGATGATGAATTTCGGAAATTTGCTTTATTTAAAACATCTTGAATTTTATTCCAATTTGACCGACAACGCATGAGGATCGAAAGAGCAGGCAATCTTACCCCAACAATTGCAAATTTATAACCAGCAGCTGTTATGGGCTTCTCCTGAATACTTTTGACTCTCTGACTGATATATCCATACTGTCGATGAATATGTTTAGAAGAAGCACTCACAGCAAAGCCTGATGCTTCACCGATTTCTGAAAATCAGTCATTGGCTAAAAAATTCCTACTTGTAGTTGAGACCATTGGGAAGCTGCAGAAAGATTGTCGGTTATCATGGAATAGGCGATAGTTATCGTTAACAGTGACCACAATGTACAGTATTTTTTGAAAATCAATTTCCAAAAAATGTTGAATCGCTTATGTCGCGGTAACTATTCATTATGTTAATATGCTTCGAGAGGTTGAAGAATCAAAAAATGATTTCTTCGTGTACTCGAACTGAATCATTTTGTATATAAAATCTGCAGACAAACGCGACAGTACGGAGAAACGTTGATCGCATTTTTCATCTGCAATCAACACTTAGTACATACCTCTCAATCAGTATGAAATTTTTTTCGAAATATTTCTAAGAAATTTCTCCAATACGGATCATTCCAAAAAATAAACTTTTCAAGTCAAATTAAGGAAAAGTACAAAATGTTGAGAACTATGCACATTCTAAATAATTCTGAAGCTTCTTCTTACTCAAGTTACATTCATCATTAACTAACTTCGTAATTTGTCAGAGAAGGGAAATGCTGAGAAGTATCAAAATAAATTTTGTTCAAGCGGCATAATAAAAAGAGTCATAAAGCTGATCTATTATAATCCTTAAATCTTAGTTATTTCTTAGCAATTTCTGAACAGTGTCCAACTACAAGCAACAAAAATGTAAATAGTTTTTATGTAATAAATATATTTCTGATTGACTTCTTTAACCTTAAGCATTACTATACTTTTTCACTTATTGACAACGAGTACGGTAAACCGCGGGAAATGGAGTTTGTAGTCAGCAGATCTTAGCCATTCCTTTCTGAACCATTACTTTGCATAATAAGAAGATCGCCTGAATCGATTGGTTCAAACAATTCAGCATTTCGAAGTTTGCAGTAGCTTGAAACCGCTTTAAAATCATTAGCATCCTGAAATTGAAATCATATTTCGAAAAAACTTACTTCTGTGAGAAATATTTCCATATTTTACGAGAAATTTATTTAAATCAATGATGAATTAACGAATGAATAAGCAAAGTAGTACATGATGATTGATCAAACATAGGAATGATAGAGTACATGGTGTTTATAAAACCGAGAGCCTCAATTTGACGAATTACTGCAAATTATTTTCAACCCAAACCATTCAAAAATGAACGAAGTATGTTTAAAATTGACATTAAGGAATAATTTGTTGAGTATTCTTCTTGTTCAAAAGTCTTTTTTTTTAAATTCATTTAATAAATAACGCACTATTGATGGATCTGCAAACTCATGGAATAAGTAACATTTTGAAACATTATTAACCGCAAGTAACACAAATCCATCATCACATTTTTGCTTCTCAATAACTGATACTGAAATAAAAGAGATATCAGAATCTACGCATCAACAGCCATCCAGAAGCGCCCACCAATAATTTCCTAAAAATTTCCAAACATCTATATATTTGGCATCTTTTTATCAAATAATTTCAGCACTGATCTTATTTTACAAGAAGAACACTGAAAAGCAAACATGCAGAATTTCGATGCTCGCATACCACCGCTGTATATTCATCTTTTTTCATAGCTGCTTCGTATTCTAAAAAATTGAAATTATATTTTAATTCAAGATAATACGTATGAAATCGATTGCTGAAGTCGAAATATTGTTATTACATACCCCACACTTAATCACTATCAACATGATAATGAAATTAGAGTGACATCACTATGATACGAGAATTACATGTTAAAAAAGGGCAGTTTCCGATTTACTCATGAATTTATGAGTTTACTTATAAAGAGTAAACGAATGTATAAAGTTAATCATAGTCTGGTTGTGGTGACGATTTAATATATTTCATTAAAATAAAACAAAAAACTTAATACGAGATAAAATCTCAAATTTTCTGCAAACAATGAAAAAACGTACCGAGACTACTTCCTGCATTAGACAGCCTTAATATTTCCATTGACGGTTTAATTTTGTCTACACCGGAATCATTTTTTTGGCCATCGCGTATTTGCATCCACTTATTGTTCTCATTAATAAATCCAAGCGGTATTTTTTTTATTGAGCCTATATATGTATATATATATAGCATTTGCAAATTTAAGCCATAATCGAAATAACTTCATCGTCGTTATCATTTTATATCTTTTATCATTTTTATCCTAATTTTGTAAAGAACTATCTCTCCACTTCAATTTTCTTCCTCAAGCAGAGGATTCATAATAGGTTATGCAAATTTTTTAACTGTGCATAATTATGCATCTCTAAGACAAACAGAAACAATATAATAAATCGAAGACACTTTATTGTTGCTCTCAAAAAAGTCTAATTAATAACAAAGATACAATACGTAATCCGACAATAATCATCTTCCATAATGTTAAATAATAGGACAGCTCGATGGACTGATATGAATTTGCATAAATTAAATTTAAAAAATTTCATCAACATCCTGCAAACTTCTAAAATGACTGCGCATTCTGCATTATTACCCCTTTGGAAGAGAAGAAATTTCAGTTATGGTGAAAACAAATTATAACATACCAATCTCAGAGAACATAATTTGCAACAGACGACCATCATTATCTGTTGGTGTTGGTAGCTGTCCACCATTTTCCTTGCAATAATCATTTGCTTTATCCCAATCCATGGCTGATTTAACCTGTAATAAGACAAATGAATTTTTGATACATGGCCAAGTGATCCAAATGCAATTGCTGGCCATATACAAGATGATTGTAAATTACTTTTGCAACGCCATAACATGGTGTTTCTTTTCTATTTAAATCCTGCTTCCATGCCAAAGTTCCATCAAAACAAACCATATCTTCATGTTCGTCAATTTGTATAGCTATAACCTGCAACGTTCCATGATTAATTAGTTCATCTATCCATTTAGCAATCGTATAATAGATCAGGACATGCACTGATTCTCCATTGATTAAACTATCATCAATTAAGAAAACACATATTTCTTAAAGGAACTAGCAGGGATTCTTGTTTAGGATGAAGTTATAAATGCTTTTTATTTCTGCCACCATTTTTCCGCCTGATCTGTTCTCAATTAATGCTTTTGCAAATTAATCATATTTCATGACAATCTTTGATAAATTCTGGAATACTTTTTTGTATTGCAACGGCGGTACAATACTAGACGGAAAAGTGAAGATTAAAAGAGTGGTCTAATTTGGTTCGAAAATCATGTCACAAGATACAAATATGAAATGCAGCATCAAAAGATCGGGTATTAAAATTCCAACTTATGGTGGAATCATGAAATAAAACCTAGGAAAAAAAATGAGTACAACGCCGAACCACGACTAAAACAGAGCAGCTTGTCAGAAACTTATACATTTGATTACAATAACTTTAGTCTTCATTTTTTATTACTTATATTTTAGAATTTATGTCAGAAACAAGTGATGCTATGCAAAATTTTCCAGAAACTTTTTGTACTGCTAATAACAGCTGCTTTAAATCCCAAATTTAAATAAAGTTTAAAAGATTGAAACAGGTGGAAGAGATCTTTTTAAAGTTTCATCACCATTGGTTATGCATTATTACAGAAAATGTTAAGTGTTGTAATTATAATGAAACAAATTTTATTTGAACATACTTCAGGAAGAGTTTAAATTTGCTACGAAGTGTACTCGCAATGAAGACCTAAGTCTTATTGATTATTTTGATCAGCTAAAAGTTCATGTTGAGGATGGAATCCCGAATGCTTAGAACTTACTCTTGAATTGTTAAATACAGTAAATGATGTGAAACAATTCGTGAAGTGAGAATTTTCGGAAAACCGAAATATTCTTATAAAATAACTTTTCTATCTAAATAATAAAAGTACTTGTATTCTAGAAATCTGTTATATTTCCTTATGCAAATTCTTCCAGCTTAAATTTTGTATATCTTAAACATCTAGTAAATTAATTTACAAGAAAATCTCCATTCTAAAACTAAATTTATATTAAATGGTTAAATTGTTGTAAAATGTAGAATAGTTCTTTTATCTACATAACTATCTTTATATTCAATAAGATTGTATCATAACATGCCTTTGTAAACCACCATATATAAGAAGTTAAATTTCATTACGGTGGATTCATTCTTTCATTCTCTCATTCATTCATTCACTCATTCATACATTGATCCCTAAATCCTTTCGGAATATTATTTTCTTTCCTTCTATTTACTCATCTCTGTTTCTATACTATTACTAGCAGATCTATAACAAATCTTCAACAAAAAATAAATTATTTCAATAATATAATTGTTTGTGAAACCAAAATAACCCAATTTTTAAGACAATGATTGAATATATAAAATATTGAAGGATATGAAAGAAAAGGGTTGTTGTTATGAGTGATATGAGTTATGTAATAATATGTAAATGTAAATGAAACCTTCTCACAACATTCCTCATCACCGAAATTTCATTGTAGGACGAAGTAATTGCATAGATGTCTTGAATTTAATGTGAACTCCCGTTGAATTTGATGAGAGGGGAGAGGGAGGAAGTGATTGGTTGACCCGGGTTGGTGGATATTGTTTGTTTGGTGATAAAGGATAATTTACAGATGGGCAAATCGAAGAAATTGAAATCAAGCGCTGGAGATTTGATCTCCAAGTCAGCCCTTCCATTGGATCTGCAAATTGAACAGAGTAAACGTGAAAGTGGACGTGATGTAGCACGCGTGAAACAACGGAAATTGAAACGGACCAAATCGGATGATGAGGTAAGGATATGTCATAAGTGTTACTAGAACTTACGTTAACTTCCTAAAATAACCAGTATTCTAATTCGTGAGAAAATCATATTATTTTCTCAGTCACGTGGTCTTCGTTTTTACAGTATATCGATGAGTCGCTATCAAATAAAATCCTTAAAACTGCATGGAAACAAAAACAAGATATAGAAGTAATGGAAGAAACAAAAACAGAGGATATCATACAGAAGGATGCATTAGAAAGGTTACGTATTCTTTTTTGCGATGATTTATTTCTGTTTTATGTAGTTATGTCATTTACAAGTTTTACTACACATGTAGGAATCATGCAGTAGCTCATAAGAGAGCATGAAATGTTTTTGAGCAGTTTTTCGATTGAAAATTTTCCTAATTTTTGGTCGAGGAAAATATTATTCGATGAGCAGTTGAATATAGTTTTCATTCTGTTATTTTCTTTTGAGGTTAACTTTAAAAATAGGAAATTTGAAGTTCTGTAAGCTTATTTTGCATGAAGCAAACTATGGATGGTGTTGCAATTATCATGTTATTATATGTCATTATAAAGTTAATGATTCAAGGATACGAAAAGTAAGCCTGGGAAATGATTCCCTGAACTCTCTATCGGACGAAGATATCATCTCTGATAATGATGATTATGATGATGTTGTTTTGGTTAGTGCATATTTCCTGATACTTATCTTTAAAGATGTTTGACATTCCAGTTCCCTAATGTAGATATAAATTTTATGATATTAAAATAGATTTAAATTCGGAAAATGGATTTCAGATTTGTGGAATTAAATTCGTAAGATCATTTACGGAATTCATACTGAAAAAAAAAATGGGTGCGCCTTAAATATTTTTTATACTGATAAATCTCCCAGCGATGAGTTTTTATGCTAACAATGATTTGCTACAGCAAATGAATCCGGAAGATGAAGCTGCAGTCGAAAAGTTCATATCAAAAACTGTTGCTCCATCGCGGACACTTAACGACATAATAGTTGAAAAGATTGAAAAGAAAAAAACGGAACTTGAATTTCGATCAGTGTGTCCAGAAGATGATGACTTTGTGGTATCTTTTTCGAAAAGATTTTCGTAGATTTAGGATTTTTGTTTATAACAAGTAAGAACCTACACTAAGGTTGGGAATTTAACACTGTATGAGAAAATGGGGAATATCACATGTGCTAAAGCCCTTTCGATTGATTTCCATTAATTTTAGATAAAACAGATGGATCCAGCAGTTGTGGAAATGTATCGCGAGATTGGTTTAGTGTTGTCTCGTTATCGAAGTGGTAAAATACCAAAGGCTTTTAAAGTCCTCCCAAAAATGATGAACTGGGAGCAGTTATTATAGTAAGTTTTATTATAGTACACTTGCGCTTTGCTTCTCTAAAGGCAATAAGGTTAATTGCTGGCGAGTTATTACGGAATCTCCTGAAGAAATTCTAATCAATTCTCAAGTCGTTGAAATAGTTCTGAAGTATCATACGTCAGAATTAGATGGTATGCGTCCTCAGAAAAATAACTTTTTAAGCTTTTTTTTAGTCTTACGAATCCCGATAAATGGTCGGCAGCAGCTATGTACCAAGCGACTAGGATATTTGCATCAAATCTTCATGCCAGAATGTGTCAAAGGTTAGTTAATTCTTCCAAAGCTTTGGTACACTATAGGGTCTTGTTTCCCTTTTCTTCCTTCTGAAAGCATTGCACTGCTCGGTGCCATTTAAAATCCTGCTCTCAGTACAAAGAAGAGTTTGGTTTTTTTTATCAAGATTCTTCGAAATTTCTATCTCTAAGTTGGTAAGTTTACATTTCGGAACATACTTTTTCAGGTTTTATAATTTGGTATTATTACCACGGTTGAGAGATGATATTGTCGAATACAAGAAGCTCAATTTTCATCTATTTCAAGCGTTGCACAAGGCAATTTATAAGCCACAAGCTTTTTTTAAAGGAATTCTTCTACCACTTTGCGAAGTAATTTATCCTTTATTATTAGAAGTTCCATGTCAATAAAGAGGATTCAACAAAACAAAAGGAAATGAGAGAATAAAGTTAATTTGATGGAATTGTATTAAGAAAGTTGCGGAACTCGAAGGTGAAAAGTCCACGTTTTCCCCCTGTAAAAAAGCTTTTTAATCGAGTTTTTCTGCATTGATTTGTTAGAGGTGATAGATTGCAAAAGAAAAGTGGCAAAGATGGGAAATCGAATGAGTTCTATCATAATGAAAATACAAATAAATTAATTTTGCAGTCAGGGACATGTACATTACGTGAGGCAACGATTTTCGGTTCAGTGTTGACAAAAGCATCGATACCAATGATGCATGCTGCAGTTGCGATGCTTAAGGTGGAAAATCGAGACTTTATTGCTTCTTGAAGTATTATTTAAATTTGATGATTAAAAGATATCCATATAGTTGTACTAGTTTTTTTTTGTATTCAGATCGCAAATATGGAATACACAGGCTCAAACTCGTTATTTTTGAGGATATTGATAGATAAAAAATATGCTTTGCCATATCGAGCCATTGATGCATTGGTAAAACATTATTTAAGGTAAGCCTCACATATAAAGTTGTTGAATTTTGCCTAGTGTAAGCTTTCTCTAAATTTTCTATTTCTGTTTGGATATGTCAGACCGAAATGAGAGTGGTTGAATTGCACTCAAAGCGATATGGCTTTTTGAAGTTGGTTTTTTCTAGATTTCGAAAGGAGGAACGACAATTACCTGTTCTTTGGCATCAATCTCTATTGGCTTTCGCACAACGATATAAAAATGATATCAACGATGAGCAACGTGCAGCTTTGCTGGAATTAACAAAAGTAAGCTTTCACTGAGTAAAGATTTCCAGGTTCATTCTTTTCATCATGGTTTGACTTGTGTTAAATTTTCATTAGCTTATACAGATCTAGTCCAGTAAAGATAAGGCGATACAACAGATGTAAACTAACTTTACCTTATTTTAGGTGCAAAATCATTACCAGATAACGCCTGAAGTTTCTCGTGAGTTAATGTCTGGTAAGAAGAAAGAAAGTGAACCAGCGATCGGGTGCTGAAGGTAAATAAATCTGTGAAAAACAGTTTTACAATTATCTTTTTGAAGAGTTTATGTTTATGCTTTTAGCCGGACGAATTGCCCTTTACTACTCATTAAGATTGAACTTTATTTTGTGTTTTAACATAATTCGCGTTTTTTGTCTCATGTTATGTTTTGGCGTAATTCACAGTTGTCTCGTTTTGTTTTGTTTGTAATTTACAAGCGGAATTCTTATGAATGTCTTGTAAACATTCAGTTGGATAATAAAATGTTGTAATTGAGAACAAAGGTAATAAAGAATTGTGGGAATTCGATTTGTGTTCAAGACTGTTTGATTATATGGTTGTTTTTTGTAATGATTTTTATTGAAGCGCATCAATGACGGGCGCTTATTTGCAGTTAGTAAAGTTAACTGCTAAACTTCTTCTGTTGTTTGTATTCAAATATGACAATAAAAGTTTGGCATCGTTTATTGCTTCAGTTGGAAACTTTGAGTTAGAAATCACTTGGATAGCTTCAAACAGTTATTACCACGTATATATATATATACCAGTATTGGGAACACTTAAGCTATAGTGTTGATGTTCAGCCATGTATTTACTCATTTTGCATATTTAGATTTAATCCACTGACTCTGTTAATTTGGTACCTCTTAAATACTGATGTGAATAAGAGTGAATATAGTCCGATCGATCGTGCTTGACATTAAAATGATTGATGCTGTTTCTCAAGCGGCCATTTATATTGGCCTTTTCATTTCCCCTATTTCAAAAATTGTTTGCCTTATGTCTTCCTGTTCTAGTTGTATGGCCTTCTCAATTCCAAGGTATTTGGCTCACCACATCCCTCTTCTCTGAAAAGAAAGGACTAAACTCAACTTATTATATTTATGTACAACACTGCTTCATTCTTAAAATTGTTTCTCATTCCTTCCCAGTCTATACACTTCATTCATCATTCTTCTTTAATGTTACTAAACAATTTGCAGCAGTTTTTCAAATCCTTCTGATTACTAATTTAATCGTCTAGATGTTGCATTCGATTGAACGATTAGGTCAACTGTGGTGTGCCGACAAACAAATCACAGCACGATTGTTGTGTAATGCTTATGCGGAATATTACGTGCAGAAAAGGATGAGGCGGAGGTTTGTTCTTTAACAGAATCTTAGCTTCTGTTAATTTTATTCCAAAATTTTAGAATTCTATCTGTTGCGTTTTCTTGTTCTACTTGTGGTATGGCATTTCATGCATTTATTTGCAGTTTTCGGGATATTGATTTCTCGTAACACCGAAAAAAAAAAAAAAAAAACTAACTTATTTGAACTGACTTGCTACTTCATTTATTATTTTGCCATTATCATTCGAGAAATTGCAGAAGTTTGGGAAATTAGTTATCATAGGTTTTGACGCCCGCAGATACAGTAATCATGTACCTGGCAAAATAGGAAATTTTTATAACTCATATTTTAAGGTTAGTTATCGTCTTATTTTTAAGAAACCTTCTAGGACACTTACTCCACCACCGTGGGTACCAAAGAAGGAAGAAAGGATTATCGAACCAATTGAACCCAGCACGCGAGTTTTGCTTCAGCAATTTATTAAACTGGAGAAGAAAGGTAACTTTTGAAGTGAAGTTTCTAAAGTGATGGAATAAGAAAATGTTAGAAAAATCAAGCTTAACTCCTTGTCATTTTGATTTTGCTATTATTTTCATAAATGATTTTCATTCTTGCAAAATTGTTATCTATTCGTTAAATAAGTTATTATGTTATTGCATGGTATTATATTATTTGTGATTTGTTCTATTTTAGTCCTTAAATTTAACAATCATTGCAGTACATGCACCGATCATTCGAGCGAATCCGTATATGTCTTTGAAAGCTCCATTATGTGAAACGTCTCGAGAAAGCACTACAGAATGGACGCCAGAATCGAATCGTGTCGGAATGTTAGCCCGAAAAATTGGAATGTTTCCTCAGTGGGGTGTTGATGGAACCCGGTTTCTATGCACATTGCTAGAGTTTCCCAAGAATCTCGTTATTTCAGCAGTCGATCCAGAGACTTACTACCGGTTAATTTGCTTTCGAGATTTTCATGTTAGTGAGAGTCTTCCTACCACATTTTTGATCTTCATCTGACGGGATTAACCTTTTATAAAAATGTCTGTGTAAGGAGGAGGGGATAGAGAGATGATCTAAATTTGAAGATTCTTCCAAAGGATTGTAAACTTCAAAATTTTTAGAATAAGCATGGTGGGAAGGCGAAAAGCATATGGTCGCTATGGTGCTCGATGGCGAGTCACGGTTGGAGCTGTAGATGGTGATCCGACAAAATTTACTGCACGATATCGTGCTACTTTTGAACGGCATGGTCGTAGTTTTGTTGATCCGTTTTATTTTCCTGACATCATTAAATTTTTTAACCAAACTTGTTTAACAATATGTATTCCGATAGTAGGAACTGTAATCTTTTGATTTTCTAGGTTTTCCTGTGAAGAAACACTTGGCATCCTTTTTGGTTACCGAGGATGCAGTGGTGCAGCCAGGGACAGAGTTGCACGTGTGCCATTTTAAAGTTGGCCAATATATAACTGCTACGGGACACACTATTGACTGGGGTTTCCAGGGTGGAATGCACAGATGGGGCTTCAAAGGTATGCCTGCAAAAAGGTTAGTTCTTGTATACTTGATTTTTTGATACTAGTTGATAGACTGGCATATCTCTACCATGTATCGCATTTTGGTTTCATGTAGAAGTAAAAGACTTCTGCTTCACCATGTTATTTTTTTTTTCTCTGCAATCGCTGTTTTTAGAACTACAAAATCTCATCGTCGTATCGGTGCCGTTGGTTCAAAAGGTGATGCTCGGATAAGGCCTGGAAAGAGGATGCCAGGTCATATGGGTTACGAATGGCGATCTATCCCAGGCCTTGAAGTGCTGAGAATTAATCCCGAAAAACAGGTTTTCAAATTTACGAAAGAAGATGAATTTTTTGCAGAATGAGAATATCGCTTTCTGAATCCCTAGCTTATTTTCTAGTTTCCTTTTAATTCAGATTTGGAGGAATATATATTCTACTGACAGAAAAAGACCTTGAAGTGTTTGAAAGCAGTAGAAAGCCAACCAAACATATCTTTAATTGTTAAAATAAATAATCATTATCAAGTGATAATTAAGAAAGAATTGATCATTAGCAACTAATAATTAGAAGCAAAAAGTACTGAGTATTTTAGGTGATGTATGTTAATGGGTCGGTACCAGGTGAAACAGGAGAAATATTACTTATCAAAGACTGCTATCACGATAAAAAGAAAGTACAGTATCCACACTTCCCTACTTTTTCTTATGAGAAAGATTTTGAAGCTGAAACGAAATGTAATGAAGATGATAGTTCGCCGTTCGTGTATGAAAATGGTGAATTTTTCGCTCGGCGATTATTTAGGTTGTTATTTCGAATCAGTTTTTGTAATTATATTAATTTTTTTAAAATTATATCCATTCTTTTGTATTAAGATATTAATACAATATCTGTTAAGATATTAATTTTTTTTTTTGCTTATCGATATATTTGTCGTATTTTCCTCCATTTCTTTTCAGGATGACGATGCCTTCAATAGTTTTCACAGAACCTGAACAATTCAAAACAGCAAAAAGAGATAAGACAAAGGCAAAAACTGCCAAAGTGAAAAAGTAACTGTCGTACTGTTTGAGTAGATTTTTCAGAAATTGACAGATATCGTTGATTTTCTTGTCCTGTTCCTGATTGATTATTCGGGAATAATTTCTCAGTCTCATCATTTCGTAGTAAAATGTTGTATCTCTTCTATTATCTAATTTGCAATCTTTAGTATAACTTTAATTTATTTAGCTTTACCACCTGATTTTATAAGCCGTTACCTTGTAATATAATGTGATAAGCGTAGTGAAATTTGGCAAACTTTAAACGTTTTGTTCTTTTATTGTTTTATGGATTTGAGGGAATTTGTATGAATGAAGAATTGGACTTAAATTTTTCAAGTCTTTCATTTTCTTCTGAAAGGGTTCATGCTAGGAGTGGTGATTCAGTTTTGGTTTGTAAAAGTTTTCATCACTTGAAATGACTGCGTAATAAAGATGACATTGAATTCGTTATAATTTTGTTTTCTCGTTAGTGCGCGAGAACAGCTGGTGGTATTTGCCACCATGTTTTGTTCCTATATCTCTTCTAATTTCCGACTATTCATATTTCATTTGTAAGCTGCGTCGATCATCTGCATTGTCAACCTCTGGAGCTGAGGAATTAGCACCATAAATTACAGTCACATAGCTCGGCTACTTGATGTATTCTGTTTAAATAAATGATGTATAGGAGCGGTCCTTCTATCATGATAAACCATTTAAAACATCTTGAAATCTGCTTTCAGTGATTTATCACATTTGCGTGTTTCCTTATTATTATAATTTTACTGGACATTTATGAAGGAATCTGAAAAGTCTGATTACGAACAAATCAGTATTGATGTTGTTGATCTCAGAAATGCGTTTTAATAGCGTCGAATTACAATGATTCGGATTACAGTTATTTAAAATGTCCGCTGAAGCAGAAGGTAAGATTGATATTCAAAGAGTGGTAGTAACTGGTAGGGTATCGGTAACATTTCATGCTGGGCATTTTCCAAGCTCACTTAATTTCCTTTCATTGCAGAGGATGTTGCGTGTCGAGCTTCACATGCTGAAGATCATCATCTCCCAAAAAGTTTTACATGTTTTACTCGTCA
This sequence comes from Dipetalonema caudispina, assembly GCA_013365325.1. Classification (NCBI taxonomy): domain Eukaryota; kingdom Metazoa; phylum Nematoda; class Chromadorea; order Rhabditida; family Onchocercidae; genus Dipetalonema; species Dipetalonema caudispina. The sequence goes on along the minus strand of JABVXV010000040.1, from coordinate 44,882 downwards.
GTTGCGTGCTGTCTCAGCTGCTCGCTTACCTCATGTTGTGCTTTTAGCAGTTTTTGAATATTTAAGTCTTAAAGACTTAGCACAATGTATGCGAGTTTGCAAACACTGGTGGACTGTTTTGCAGTATCCGGTTAGCTTCAATTGATTACCTTGGCAAAGCACATTGGTGATTTAGTTTTCCATTGGGTTATTTTATTATTGTTTAGCATTACTTTTTGTAAATACTAAATTTTATAGGATAGTTTTGTGTGGAAACGTCTGGCACGTATAATTATCCCAGATGAAGCCCTTAATGATCCCTGTCTTCTATCAGAAACTCCTTCTTTCAAGGACAAATTACGAGCATTTTGCTATGCATGGAATCCAAATGATTCTTCAAAGTGGTTTTATTGAATTTTATATTTCTGCTTTATCTAAACATTGTAAGCAAAGCACATTGGTGATTTACTTTGGAGTGTACGCATTGGTGACTTTGAAGTGTAAGAAACAAATAGAGTGTCTGTATCTGTAAATTTCAACTTTTTTAAATAACATAATTCAGGATTGTTTATGTTATTAAATCTGGTTATTTTTTCGAGGAAAAGTTTAATTTATCGTAATGTTTTAGAAATAATTATTTACGTTCCAACGGTTTTACGGTGCATCGGAATCCAGTTGCTCAAAGTACCGATAGTGTGCGAGGTACTAAAAAGATTTTTGATTTGCAGTTTGAATTTACTTGATTCAAATTAAGTCTAATGCACTGAATTTCTTCAAAGACTTTTTGATAGACATACGTACATTTCTTTTGGAATTTCAGGTAAAATAGGTGTGAATAGTGGGATACACGCATGGGAGTTTATGTGGGAGGGGCCGCTGGGAACGGTAGCCTGTATAGGTTTAGCGACGAAGTAAGTTTGACTTTATTTTATGAACTGAATTTGCAAAAAAGATCAATAAAATATTCAAAGTTTTTATGGATAGGATTGGAATGAAATTTGATCTAGTGTTTTATTTTAGTTTATCAGTAAACATCAAACTAAAACAATAACGAAATAGATTTTTCTTCAGACATGCAGCGCTGCACTGTCAGGGTTATGTGGCTTTATTAGGAAGTGATGATCAAAGCTGGGGCTGGAATCTTGTTGACAATCAGTTGTTACATAATAGCACACAGATCTCTCCTTATCCACATATCAATAATCCTCCGAAATATCAGGTTAATATTGCATAGTAGCGTATAATTAATGTTCTAGAAATTCCTATGAAGAGTTCAAAACTTACCATGAATGACTCTTATTTTCTAGAAGCAAAACATGAAAGATTCAGTCTTTTGCAATTCTTTATTTGTCCTGACTTTTATTCTCTTTATTCTATCTTTTGCGCGATTCATTTTTGAAATAAGACAAGATTACATGTTTAATAAGTACTACCTAGAGCTTCTCTACTCTCATGCGAAAACATGGTATTTGTTGGAGTTCATAAATCCGACTAGAATCTGTCATTATGCATATTCCACATTCATCATGCACATTCCAAGATGCTAAGTGAAGGTTCGTTTAAAGACGAGTATTGTTGAAATCCATCGTTAGTACCCAACAACAGAATTCATTTCAGATGGGAGAAAGAATTCGAATGGTAGTGGATTGTGAGCAACACTCTATGTATTTCGAAAAAGGCAGTGAATTTCTAGGTATTGCTTTTAGTCACTTACCACCATTGAAACTCTTTCCTGCCATGTGCGCTGTTTATGGCAATACTGAAGTGTCTATGGTTTATATCGGGCCACCTCTTTTGGGCTAATATTTCCACTTAATTCATTGAATTTCTCAGTACTTCTCATCTAGAACAATTTTATTCACCTTTCAAAATCTATTAGAAAAAAAAAGATTTAGTTTTAATGATTGGATGAGTTATTATGAGATGCTTCAGATTCATCTCTTAATTTTTGATAAAGTCATCCAGTAGCGCATGATTGCTTCAGCTTCTTTCCAGAGTACATTACATTTTGTAGTAACCTGTTTCACTCTCCCGGTGTTCCTCACTTCAAACGCCTGCATTCCATATGACTTTTATCCGCCTTTCTTATTTCTTTCCCGCTTCTGAAAATTTGCCATTGTTATAATGGTGGCTAATGAAATTCGGGGCATGGATTACTCGTACCATTTTTTGACAGAGGCTCGGAATCTTTCGAAATGTCAACTCATCGATTATTTTGCAGAAATCCTTCAGAAATTTTAAGCTGATTTCCATCCCATGAGTAGCCATATTAATATTAGTCGCAGCTTTGTTGTATTCGAAAATCAAAGGTTTTCTATGAACTCTCTGCGTGAAACATATAAATAAACGCATTAAGGATATAGGGAACAAATTCAGAGAACTATTACTGAAAGAATATTGCCCTTCGCTGAGAAGTCGGAGTTGCTTGCACGCAGCACTTATATCTGAAGAAGCCCAGGATATACAAGAGTAAAGACTAGACAATTCCGTTTCATAATACACGAAATTTTTACGATCTATTATTCATTCTATTGGCGTACGTCCTCAGGACCCTGTAGTTCATCATTTAACTTACAGTAATATCATCAGAGAAACTTATTATCTGCTGCTTTCTGTAATATTGATAGCAATCTACAGATATTTTTATCAGAAACGTACCAGCCATGCATGCACCTATCCTCTTGCATAATTATTTTTATTTGTTGCTTTTCGGCTTTATAAGGACTTCTAAACATAGTACTGTAATAAGTCTTTTTCGAACTCAGATCCTCTCCCAAAAATTCCGTCTTTTAGATCCAGTTCCAATCTTTAAAATTTTTTCTTTAAAATTTTGATCCTTATGTTTTAGAAAACGATTTAAATTTTTCCGTTTGTCCTTGATGTAATATAATTTTTCAAAACTTTAAATATCTTGTTTAAAAAAATTCACTGTAAGGTTCTGCTTGTTTCAGTATTTTTTTTAATAATATTCTTTTGTTCAAAAATCATCATATTACTATCTAAAAATCGGAAAGTCATTCTAATTCACTGTCCAAAAAAGATAGTTTGTGTTTCAAATGTAATAAGGAATCTGGTACATTTGCAATGTTGCGAATATCAAGATTTAATGTTTTCGCATTTTGTCCATCAAAATGAAAAAGATTTATGGCAAAAGGCAGCGAATACAAAAGTGATAGTTTGAGTAGCAATCCTATAAAGCGGTTTGGCTTTTGATGAAATGCATCAGTTGAGTAGGGAACTTGTTAGCTACCTGCTCTGAAGGTAAAATATGTAGAAAGAAATGGCGAAACAGAAGGATAGGGGTAACTATATCTCCTTATGAGAATAATCAGATTTTGTATCAAATATGGAAGAAACAAGAAGAAACTAAGAAGCTGTACTATTTGAATGGAGGCTTATTCGAGGTTTCCAACTTCTGGAACTGGGAAAATTTGAAGGAAAATTTTGGGAAATCAAAATATCCCGCTTTGAAAAAACTTAGATATATTCGGGCTAGGCGAAAGTCTAAAGCTTCTCAGAGAATAGTTATCTCGAAATCCGAAACATAAATACACATAAAATTAATGAAACCGAAACATTACAACCTGAACTAAAATATTATGCATAAGTTTAGTACAGAACAGTACAGTGAAGAAACTCATCTTATAGCTCGAGTCAGCTGGGTTACTTTTCGCTGAATAATTTCCGATTTTGGTGTCGACCAACGGGTATAAACATCGAATTTTCCCTTCGCCTTAACCAGATCCAAAAATTCTTGCAAACTGCTTTCACAGTTGATGTAGAACATTCGAGATTCCAGCAAGCTGAAGAATTGTTGAACCGATTTTAACAGTGCCGGCAAACTACATTAAGACAGCTAAAACATACTTCGTTCTGAGTAATGGAATGAAATCTCAAGGAAAGTCTGTTTGCTTCTCTTTCTTCCAGTTCAAGACAATTATCGAACTTATCTAGGATAAAATAACTATTAAAATTTACCAAACGCCATCATTGGCTAGTGCATAATCGATGAAATCATGAATTTCTTCAAACCGATTTTTCTCACTGTTAAAGCATTCCACAGCAAAGATAACCTCAAACCTGAAATTGTTCATTTCAGTCTCAAGTATTACTTCATTTCACTACAAGTACTGTTCTTGAAAAACGAGAGAAATTTTTCTCCAAAAGTATCAGTTCCTGCAAAACTACCAGAGTATTAACAATGTTTCCCTGTGCTGTGTCATACGAATGGGAAGATTTGAAAATTAGAATGATATTTAAGATCATATTTAAACCTACTCATTTGATTCCACGGATTTTCGAAGGTCTTTTAAAGAGCTGCAAAGGATTCTGTGTTGCTCATTTTTGATCTTGTTCCGAGAAAGCGTCGACTTCACGCACGATTCCATCATTTCACTGTTCTGTATTTAAGGGCTGGGAATTGCTTTTAAGACCATTCAATAAAAGCTTGACTTATTCCTTTTTTCTTCTCACTTTAGGCTTAGCAGATCATAATTTACGAGTTACTAGTAACTTAGTTATATCTGAGAATTTTCCCGCAAAAAAAATTGAAATTTTTCCTTTCTTCCAAAGAATTAGAAAGAAACTTACTCTGCTGTGTAAAGTGATATGTTTTGCTCCGTTTTTTATAGCGAAAACTGATGGAAGAGCAGTACAAAAACCTATCTGCAATATAATTATGTGTGGAAGAGCTGCATACACTTCATGATTAGAAGGTTGAGGAATTAAGTAGATTGAACATTTACCTCTAAAACTTTGCGTCCTTTCACTAAATCATCTGTTTCAAATCGTACAGCATGATCCAGCGCATAACACATCTCAAAGACGCCTTCCCATTCCTCCCGTGGATCGCTTCCTGCGAACAAAAATTTACAACTCACTAATTGCTTTTTACCTTCTGCCCAAATTCATGTTATTGATTTTTGCTTTCGAACTGTTATCTTAAAAGGTATGAGAATTTATGAAATGTAAAATAAAGGTTAAGTGTGCATAGGAAATCCCGAAGTTACAGTGAATTTTTAGACGACGTCAAATACAGAAATTTTTTTCTGAACTATTTTAAAAGCGAGTGCTTTTCGTATACTTCTAGATAAAAACATGAGACGGATCTTCATGGTAATAAAAGGACAACTTGAAGTCTATGTAAGAAAGAAATATAAATATTCAATAACATTAAATATCCTTTGTATAAATCTTATTGGTATTATCAGCAAAAAAGAATAATCAAATGGATAAATCTTACCTTCTATAAAGCTTTTTTTACGAGGAACTGAGCCCATACTATTCTCGCTCGATGAATTTTCCTTTAACGGGGCTGCATATGCCGGTGCAACATAATTGATCTTCAGTCCGGATTCCAATTCTAACGTGCCTTCTGAGAAGGCAGCTTGGCTGCTTTTTGCTGAGTTAGAAAGAACCATATCACGATTCTTTTCTCAATGTTTTTCACAATCTGTGTAACTATAACAGTAAAGAATTTTTTAACAATACATTTCGACATTAGATGATAAAACAAAATGCCGCAAAATCTTTATGATTCAATGCAATAAACATTTCAATAATAGCGTATCTTATCATATTCCTAGGTATAGATCCTTCAGTTTAATTCATTCCTTCATTTTATGTTGAATCACTTAAAGCTCCGAATTCACAAATAACCCAAATTAAATCTCCAGGCAAACTTGGCTATAAATAAAGATGCGAACGCGAACTGCTCTTAAGGACTAAGAATGACCGATGTATTTCTGCATTAATTTTTAGAGTCAGTATTAAAATTGTGATCTCGGAAATCACATTTTGGTATATCATTTCTTTCTATTACTTTAGACTGCTTATCAAGAGAACAAAACTTATATGTGAAATAACATAAACACAAAAATGAAAATAAATAGCAACAACATCCATCCCAAGCCGAATGATTTACTGATGATCTCTGATCTTTTTGTCATTCTAATCACTTAATTACTTTTGTACATTCTCCAACATTATAATATCACTATATCATTGATTATGCATAGTTATCAGAAATAAGGTAAGAGAAAGGTTCAGATACCAGGCCAGGTAACTTAAAACATGAATAAGAGAAATACGATGCCCATTCCTTTCAATCTTCAATATAGTCTCTCACGACTACACATTATTCTACAGTAACATCATTGATGTAAGCCAGCCTATTTCTTGATGTTATCATGATATCTCTTACCGTCTATAGGTAGTCTCAAGATATCATTCGTTGAACTTATTCATCTAAGATTTGACTTTTCAGCCTTAGATGTTATATCTCACAATATTCCCCGCTATTCACCGCCATAAATCGAGCCACCTAAGAACGAGGTGAGCTCATGCAACAGCTAGGCATGTTAAGCTTTACTACCACTGTACCTGTTCCCCGAAATCTTATTATGAATTCTGATGTCCACACTCTTTCCACATCTGAAACTGTCATGAAGCAATATTTCCTCTCTTTTGCCTGCATTCTTAATAAGAGGTATAATTCTCCTCATAGTAATATAAGGTGAAGAATTTGTGCTCGGAACGACATTTCTGCGATGATAGACTTCCTTTCTTTTTCTTTCTATCTTATTGGGAATCGTTCGGATGGATCGCCACCTTTCACCAGAATTCTCCTTTAGTCTTTTCTTTCCCCTAACACTTTGCAAGTCTTGAAAGTAGTACTGAGAACATTCAAGTCCTTGGCTCTTTCTGTTTCATTTTTCCCTCCAGTCTTTTCATATTCCATCAAATCAAAACAGTATGATTTGACATGATACACCCGCATCCTTTATTTCAGCTACAGTTCATACCACATTTCTATCAGCAAGAGGGATCAAAACTTCTCAGGAAAATGCAGAGGGAAGAAAGGGTTGCGACGACACTAATTAACACAGTGTGCATTTGTAATATTCTGCAGAAAAAGATGAAAACAAATCTGGCACAAATGTTAATCAAAATAAGACGGGATTTTCTCAGTTTCCTCACATATTTTCACTTTTCGATATCTATCACTCTTCCTATCTATAAACGCTGCTGGTTTATGGCTAACAACTCAACAAAAGCGAAATTCGATTGGTTTTTTTTATTAACCATCATATCATTTTCATCCGCAAGACTGCTCGAGTTGAACTGGAAACTACCATCAAAGATAAGAAAAAGTAAATTCCACTCTAGCTTTAAAAGCTCCTTCACTTTCAGTACATCTCCCCCTTCGAAGTTTTTGGAAATTAATTTCCGTCATTATGACTTATAGCATGTCAACCAAATTCGTCATTATGACTTATAGCATGTCAACCACTCAGATAAATGACGTCATCAATGAAAAATTGATAATGAAATCACAACGAAATCGAATATTTAAATTATAAGTATTTTGAAAATTGTCCAAGACAACACAAGTGTGATTGATTCTACGAGTTATAGTTTGTGTGATCTCTGTAAGCATCAGTTCTTTAAACGGCAAAGACATACACGGCTTGAAGCTAGTCATACATTTCCTATTTTATTTGATGCATCCAGAATCTATTAACATACTTCAGAAAAGTTTATTTTCTAAACCAATTCAATCATCAAATAATATATATTTACAAAGAAAGCAAAAGGATAAGAAAGCCTAGACGTGGGATCTATCATCCTAACATATATGCTTAGTGAAGAAAAAAGTTCTCACGTCCCTGTTTAGGATTTTCTGGGCCTATTCTGAATATTGCTGAAATCCTCAACTTACTATGAACCACATTTTTTCCAACTTAAATTTATCCAAATATTGAAAAATGAATCGAAATCGACGCCTCAGAAGACGGAAAAACAATAAAATATTATTTCGTAACCAGCTATACTTCTAGTTCTTTAATTGATCAGGCGGCATGGTCCACCATGTCGCCGTGTTATCTGGAAAAAAATATTAGCGACTGTCAAGAAACAAATCACTTCTTTCACGTTTACTCAAAAAAGCGCAAATATTTCAAAGCATTGAAAGTTCAATGTTTCAAGCAAAAAGAACTACGTTAACAAAGTAACAAAGTAAGAATGGTCCTCACAGTACAAGGAAATAGTTGGAATGATCAAAAGTTATGTCCCAGCACAAATGAACTAACAATATGCCGAAAACTACCCAATCCTAATAAGAATTTGCAAAAATAAAAGCTAAAGGTTGTATCGTTGCTTCTGCAAAATGTGAATCTAGAATGAATTCTAAATGAAAATTCATGGAATAATCACTTCCTAAAGGTTATAATATTAGATATTTTAGAGATTTGGTACCAGTGACCTTGAAGAAACTGCCTTATAAGACTGAGATAGACAAAATGTGTGTCTAAGCCATCAACCAAACGATGACCTCACCCTACCCTGCCGATGGACAACTCTGCCACTCTGCAGCGACCCGCTCAATATATAAATGTAATGCGATGGGCGTCCCCCCGCATTGATGTAGGAATGGCCATTCTTCCAGAAACTTCTACCAGTTCCCACCGCAAACGTTAGTAGACGACGGTTAAGTGTCCATTGTTAGGAGGAACTTTCTGGTCAATTGAATGGCCAAGGACGAAGACTTGGCTGCTAACTGTCCGGCTGCTAACTGTCCGACAGATCGTTTCCTCACTATTCCTTTTCTTCCTACTCTCCTCAATATCATGTCATTTTGTTCCCAATGTCCTCAACTCGGAACTAACTTGAACCTTAATGTAAACTACTGTCCATCCATTGATGTAGTGGAAGAAGAGATAGTCATGAATTTCGAAACTGACAATGGACAGTGCGATATAGCCCTTGGGTCGTTCGCTATTGATAATTTTTTTTTTGAAGTCAACAGATAATTAAGCAGATCATCGTTTTGACAATGACCAATTCTGTCTGAGATGTTCCGTGAACTATACCTAGACGATGTTCTCATAAGAAATAATTTCTTGCGACTTTGCAACTCTTCTCATAAAACCGCAATAAATGATTTCATCTTCTTTTGTACCATGTGACGTATCGTCAACTGTTGTGCTGCCATCTGGGCAGTGAGAATGGTCATTTTAGTCAATCTCATCAATCAGTTTTCGCTCATATGAATACTGCAAAATCAATGTTGGGGAGAGATGAAAATGGAAATTGTATATCAAGCTATATTTCTCTTGTCAACTGCGGTAGTACTAAAGGTGGAGAACTTCAGTAGAATGAGCACGAGATGATCATAGGGTTCAGACCTTAACAACTGGGAGACTGAGAATCATGATGGACGTTTACCAAAACAGAGCCAGATGACGTTAGTAGCAAACTCTCCAATAGTCTGGTTAGCACGTTAGGTTGCACTCCAAGCCTTTTAGCTTTTAGATTATATTTGCTGTACAGTTGTACTACCTTGGAGAAAGCGGAATACTAGTAATTAGCGACTTTATGTGTAAGATTGACATCAATAAATGCGGAAAATCGAGGAACTATAATAAAATATAAACAATCAAACATAACGATGCATTTTCTCCACGTCAATAAAAATGCTAAAAAAGTTGAACTTATTTATGAGAAAAGTATAGAGACATATTACCTATAAACAAAGTTCTGGAAACAATGATTAAAGGCAGATAAACTATAAGCGGAAAGTAACCACACGAAAACCGTCATTAAATCTTATATATTAGAGAAAATGAGCTCATCAGAACACATCCTGTGAAGCATTTTTCTGTTAAGCTTCACTGAGTCTAACAAAGAAATCATTAACAGAGAAACTTCAGAACAGAGAAATCAAAGAAACTCAGAATCTCTTTAAACTTCAGAATCTCTGATTTCTTAACCACCAAGGAATCAGAGATCAAAGAGATCAAAGAAATCAGAAATCGAAAAATTCGCTTAGAACTTGTCATCGATTAACTATGAGACTTAACTGCTAACATCATAACCACATTCTATGGAGTCTAGTTTGGAATCTTAATAAAACAATTCTTTGAATTTATTTCTTCCACAATTTCCAAAAAAGGGGTCAAATTAAGACAACTAAATCATTTTTTCACATTGACACTGTAATGAGATCAAACTCTTAAGAAGAACTAGCTGTCGTCCTGAGTACCTTAGCGGCCTTCTCTTCTTCTATCTTTTTCAGTTCTTTGTCAACTACCAACTTCCGTTCTTCCAGAAATTTACGATATTCCATTGGGTCAAGATTCTCACGAATAACCTTAAGCCCAATTGTATGAGCTGTCTTGATAAGCTTTTCACATATCAACTGAAACAAAAATTCCTTCCGACGGTAAAACAACGAAATACTTAACAATGACAAGCACAATAAGCACTACTTAATAATGATCTGGTAAATTAATACATCGAAACTTCGATGCTCAAATGCTATTTCTAGGTAAAAATGACTAACTTTTAATGGGACACCAACTAAACATTTATCAGCAGCCTTTATTTTGGCTATCTCGTAAATATGCTTTACCGTAATCATCCCAGAAATTTCCTCACCTGAAAGTTTGCATTATTTTTTAAATTTTCACTACACAAAGCGACCCGCATGAATTCTTTCATATGAATCAAAAAATAAGGTAATCACTAAACTAGCTGAGGAAATCGATAAAATTAGTTTGTTCGTCGATTCTTTTATGCTATTTCGTCAACCAGTTGACTAATAGTTGAATACTTGGTTGACAACCAGCAAACAATAAATCTAAGAAAAACTATTAAATATTTTGAAATCTAAGCTGAGCTACGATTACCGGCCACTAATACTTACGTGGATGTGTAGCTCCACGCCTTATTCCTGCTGCATGCATCAATAACCACATAGATGTCGGTGTACAAATCTCCATGTCATAGGTACGGTCGGAGTTTATTGTAACCCGTACCGGTAATGGGGTACCTGCTCGTAACGAAAACAATTTTGAAGGTTTTAAATATTTTCAGCTCATTTTAGAAATTAACAATGGAAAACTGCGAAAGAATTACTGGATTAAGGCAGAGGCTCAGGCTGAAAAACCCAGGAACTTAATGGACAATACTATTCCATACATTTCTTGTTTTTTTTTTTTTTAAATTACGAAAATATTTCCTATGAATCGACAACTTGAATGATAGATTAACAAGTAAACAGCCTAAGATGGATAATCTGCATTCTTTGCCGACAATTTCTCCAAATTCATAATAAACGTAAAAAAAGTACCGGGTTTAACATTGGTTGTTGCTCGATTGAAATCTTTGCAAAAATTCGCCACATTAATGCCCCTTTTACCCAGACTAGGTCCCAAAGGTGGTGCAGCTGTTGCCATCTGCGCTCTGAACAATCAGTCTATCGAAGAAAAAACTTCGATATTATGAAGAAAAATATGCAGACGAAAACAAACATTACAGGTAAAGTTTATGTACATGTATAAAAACAAACATTTCCGCAAAATATGGCAGTTAACTTCCAACCAAAATGCCTTCAATTTCAAAAAATTTGCATTTTTAACACAACTTCTTGAGTTGTAATTACTATTACTATCAGAAGTGGTCTTGCAATAGTAACAAGTGATGAGTGATGTTGAAACAAGGTCAGAGTAAATTACCCCGTCTTTCAGAGATCCAAACAGGTCAAACGATAGTAATATACAGTGACCAATCATAATCAGCCAGTTTACATCATTGACCATCGAATTGAATAGAAATGTTACAATATATCATTTTTACATATTGTACCACTTGTGGCTCATTACAGATAAAATAAATGGTACAAATGTGTAATTAATAGAATTAGCAGAATAAGTTGATGTGAAAATAAACTTACTTGACAATAGCTTTGAATAATGGATTATGAATGATTTTGATAACAGGCTTTTTCCTTACTCGAGCACCCATTTTTGCCGCCACAGACATTTTATTGTGACTGAAAATAACGCTAATAAATAATATCTTAAAAGACAGCAAATACTGCCAGTATAGCATAGTACTCTATCGTATATCTGTATAGTTCGATGTTTATTGATGCCGAATCCGAAGTTTATTAAATATTGTGAGGCAGTAGTGCTGCATCATTCGTTAGGTTAGCATGGGTAACAGCGCTCTTTGGGTGGGTGGGGCCGTCTATTAGCAATGGCGTGGTTGGTTGATACCGACGTGAGTGACACGTGGATTATGCTATGTACAGGGAAACATGGGGTTATAGTATCATGGCATCATTATGGTAAGCGTTATTGCTTGTATATTAGGAATGCGGTGATCTGATCAAACATATACGTATCCCATCTACTATAAATAATACATCATATATATGTATATATATTAATATATATATATATATATATATATATATATATATATATATATATATATATGCAAAGAGTGGAAGGATGCAACAGGCGAGTGGGACGATCGAGAAAGAAGTAAGAGGAGGAGAACTGGAGAGTATGGTAATGGAGGAGGATTACCTCTATGAAACAATGGATCCGGCTAGCGGTTCACATATTGAACGAGGTCAAACAACCGGTGATGATGCTTATAGTGATGAACCACCTGTATGTGAAGTTTATGAAACTATCGATGAAAGTGGTGGTATCAATCCTTGTAAGTATCAAATATAACTCTATAGCACGTTATCATTGTAAATTGGTAAACGGCACTTTTCTATGACAATCAATTTATTGTTGAATTAAGCAGCAATTAATTATGGAATTCGCTAACTTCACACAACATCATTTCTATTTAAGCGTTGGAAAGCAGTACAGGATCGTATGATGCATATCGTCCTGGATCATCGTTCACTGCTCGTGCAACCCTTCCTCCGCATGCCAAAGTGATGATGTTGATGAAATCAAATACACCAGGAGAGAAGCCAAGGCTGGTGAAATTGGAACCTGTGGAAAATCCCTCAAAACCTGACTTTCGATTTGCTTTTGAGACCTTGCGAAAATGTGTGAAGAAAAGCACTCCACTACAAGTTCCGCGTACTCGTAAACGGCGAATTATTCAGCCCGTAGTAAAAAAAAATAAGGTTTTAATTCCAAATTGCTGCGTTGTTCCTTTAGTAAAATTGTATTCAGTTGATAGACCAAAAATTTCTTTATTAACTTTTGCAGACATCCTACATGTTATGGATGACTAAACAATGAGAATGCACTCAGATTTCCTCAAATTTAGAAACACTCAGTGAAATTCAAGTACTGCTGGAGATTCAGTTATTTTTTCAGAACACTGTCAACCCTTCTGAATCCAGGCAAATGACTGCACGGAGTGGGCGAAAAGATCTGAAATCCGAACCTACTAGTGATGATGAAAGTAAGCTGCAATAGTTTGAATTGTGATCCTAAAGTCGTTAGAGAGCTTTTGGAAATTTCTCAAGTTATTTATTAAAACCATATATTTACGTAGTTCAATTTCCTTTAGGTATTGAGAGTGAACGAAATAGAAGGCCTAGACGTGCTCACAAGGCTCCTCAGCGGTATGGGGATTATATTGATGAAACTAATCGGGATGCTGCGCGTCTAAATTTATCCGACATTCCTGGTTTTGAACCAGAAGCCGAAGAATCAGGGGAAGGAGAAAGGTCACGAAGAAGCCATTCAGCTAGCATGCGAAAGGTGAAACTCATGTTAGGACAGTGTTAGTCAATTTCGGAACTAGTTTTCATTTCGAAATGAATTCGTTTTGAAAGTTCTCGAAAACTGTGTGGTTTCCAAGCTTTCTCCAAATAATTGAGATAATTGGTTTGATTCTAAGATTTCGGATATATTGCGAAAAATTGACGACAGCTAATTTTAAGAGAAGTTTCGATGGGAATTTGTCTGAAGGACAGGAAGAAACGAACGAAGAAGGTGAAGATGATAATGAAAATGAATTTTTCGAAGACGAAGAGATGGTTGATGTAGAAGGACGCGAAGAAGAAGAAAGGCTTAATAAAGTAAGTTGAGTAATGTAATATTTGGGTTCTGTTATTGTAATTTCAATTATATACATCTTTCTGATTTTTCTGGATTATTCCGGAGTGAAAAGAGTAAGGATATTTGTATATGTATTACGGATAGTGTCTTATTTTTACCGACGAGATGTCTTTTCAAAGTTCCATGGATCGATTAGCGAAGTTTGAAAGGAAAAGACATGATTTTACTAAGATAGAACAAAGTATTTTTCACCGATATCTGATCCTTGTCTTCCATTCCACTGCTTGCAAGAGCGTAGTCTACACGATGTAAGAGCTTAATACATTGTTTATTAAAGTCTGTGAATCCAGAAATATAGAGTTTTAGTTCGTAAATTTTAGAAGGGAAACATGTACTTTTTCTAGAAAACATCTAAACGTTTCCTTTGCAGACTGCCGAGGAGAATATAAAGAAGGATGAGAATCAGAAATCTGCAACTGGACAAAAAAGAAAGCTGCAATGCGATCGTTGTAATCGTTACTTCGCCAATCATAATAGCATGAATGCTCATCGTTTCAAAGTACATCGAGTTGTTATACGTGTAAGTTTTGCTTTTTAAACTAAACTATTACGAAAAATATTTGTACAGATAGGTCTTACGATTATTGGTTTTATCTTTTTTTGAACATTTCGATTGTAATGATCTAGTCCTTTATTGAATACAATATTAATCGTTGATTGTTGTTGTCGGTTTACTATCTGTGGATATTCGAAGTGTTTATCACGAGTTTTCTATACAAATTAATACTTTTCTAGGCTTCCGTGAAATGTCCCGGTTGTGAGCATCGTGCCACAACAATTCACACACTGAATGAACATGTGGCTGACGAACACGGTATCAAACTGCAGTATGTAAAAAGAAAATTCAAAAACACTGGGGAATTTCAGGTTTATTTTTTATTTTCGTTTGTATCTGAAGGGACTTTTTTTTTTGTTTTTTGTTTTCTTTAGCGCGCTTTTGATATCTTACTATACCGAGACCTATTTAAGGGGAGGATAGTGAAGGATACTGGAGTGGTAATTGGAAGAAAGGGAAAGTGCGTCGGAGAATAGGCAAAAAAGATTGGGAAATTTCTAGCTGGGAGACAAATTTTTGCATTAGGAGTTTGTTTTGAAAGAATTCCGTTTTCAGAATTATTTGGACGATTTAGCTGTAACTCGGAATATGGGATTTGTTTTGCATAGGAAGTCGGAAAATAAGCGGCAGTTATATTGCAATCGCTCTGGAGCAATAAGGTGATTTGTTGAAACATAGGGAGTTGGGTTTGTTTACAAAATGCTTTACTGAGAAAGAGACGTTCGATATATTTTTTGTCGCTTGTGACGAGTTTTTAGTTTTGACAAAAAGTTTTAATAAATTTATTATTTGAAATTGTAGGGTAAGCAAAGGAGGTTCGTTGCGTAATCGTCCTCGAAAAGGCACTGCCAAAATTGGTGCAATGTGTCCTGCTCACTTGTTTTATACGGAATGTGATGATGGGTAAGTTTCTTACATTTTCGAAAGATTTTAAACATTCCAAAAGTTTTTTCATCCATCTGATGCAAGATTGGGATGTTAAAGAGGGTGTTATAGGTCTATCGAAGTGAATGGACAGTTGTCCCATTTTGGCCATGCACTAGATCCTAGATTTGTTTTTCCAGCTACCAGTTCTGAAAAAGTATCAGCACGTGTTAGGCTTACACGTCCTAAAAGGTACATTTTGGTTTTTGTATCTTTTGCGCACTCTTCGTAGTCATATTTCGTTCTATTTCTTCTAGTGCAATTATTATTGAAATTTTTAAAAATTCAGAAGTATTGATATTGAAACCTAAATAATTGCAGAGATTTGCTGCACAGAAGCGTTCCAGTAGATCTCCAGGGTTGGTCTTTTTTTCCTAATTTTTGTAGAAATTCTGCTTTATTTTATTAGATTTTTGAAGATGAGCAGTAAAAATCAGTTTATCTTTCAAAATTTAATAATCTATACGAAGCTCACAGTTCCTCATATGTCGATTACAGATCATAGTAAAAGCACAGGAAGCGATGATGGTAGTTTTGTCAATGTTGATAATGATAATACGAATGGATTTGATGAGGTGTGTTGTTGTAATAAGTTAATTATTTTCATATTTCGGTTTATGCTTACACTCTCTGGCAACCACATATTTTTCTAATATCTAATTTGAGTAATACTTAGCACATATTCGGCGAAGGAGATTTGAAACTTGAGTATCAGTAGATGCTGGAATGTTAGGCAGGTTCTGAATAATGACTGGTGTTGCTGGACTCGGAACCGTAGATTACATAAGGTAAATAATGAAGATGAGCAGTAAATGAGAAAAGTTTACTGTCTAATATGCCTTCAATGAGATTTCTAACTTATTTTTGCCTAAACAGACATTTCTCTAGTTTAGAGTAGAACTCGTCATAGAGGGGAAAATGAAATTGCTCTGGAACAGCGCTACGGACCATTACATCCAAATTCTGATGAAATCGACATACGGATGAAAAATATTGATCGACTGTGTTCTTTCTTGTTTGACAATGTGTCGGAGCAACTTTATCGTTTGAATGATGAAACAATGGATATGGTGCTGAGAGCAGTAAGTTTTATTTGAGTTTTTGTGATTTTGTGGCTACCGGAATTATTTGAGTTTTTTCTTTGAGAAATTGTTGTCCACTATTCATAATTTCTATTTCAGCTTCGTACAACGCAAAATTCAATTTCAAACTTGAATAGTATGATGATACAAATTAAAGAGGGTGACCCTGATGTTGTACAAAAATTTCAACGGCGTGGGCCAGGCTCACGCTACGCGCAGTGGTTGCCGTCGTTTGCAAATATGCCCGAGAGAGTACGCACAGATTCGGCAAGTTTCTTTTTTTATTTTCAATGATCCGTACGATATTCAATTCCCGATTGAGTTTGTCGAGTTATAATTTCTTTTGCAAATGTTTGACCTTATTTCGTTTTCGTTTGAAAATTTTTTCCGTCTAGTCATTTAGCCAACGCCATTGACTTGGATTTTTTGGCGTTTTCATAGAAATAAGAAGAAAAGAAACTGGTAAGTTGGTGCATATTACCAGAGGTTGCCGCTTTTTAATGTGATTCCAATCGTTTTCAAAATCGTCATTTGACATCATTCATAGTATTCCAGACGAGCAGTCGGCAACAACGACGGCAGATGTACGATACAGAAGATTACGATGAAGATACGGTATATTACAGACATGTACCGCTGCGTACCACTGATGAGTACGAAAATGTTTATGTTGTGGACGAGGGTCAGGTTGAAACAGCTGGAGAAGTAGAAACAGGTGAAGAGTATTATGAAACTTATTGATCTTAATTTTGTTCTGTGCTTTTCATTTCTGTTGGTGGTTGGTTCCATATTGTTTCAGTTCCGTTTGCATAGTTTTGTCAATCTTTTAGTTTTTTATGCTGAAAAACGCTTCAAGGATTCTTTTTTGAAATTACACTTATTTTTCTCGTTCTGGAATATAGCGATTTGTTACCGGAATAATTGGGGATTGGGGGAAGTTCGCGAAATTAGCCTCTCCTGGCGCGCACTGAGCGATGAGAATAAGCCAGAACGATTGTTTTTAGGCTATTCTTTATCGATCACTAGTGAATTCGGGGATTAATAGAAATAACACAATAGAGCGGATTTTTGGTTTTTTTTTCTTAATCCTCGATGGTGGGGATGAAGGGATCCTACAAATAATAAAATATGCTTTTAATTGTATTTAATTCCAAATTTTTGTACATTGTAATTCTAATCCTTAATACAAAGCGCTAGTGGATGCTTTGCTCCGTATTTTTCTTAGATTGCTATTTTTAAAAAATATATTAATATTAATTACTACTCGAAATGTGGATGGGCCGATGTTATTAATTTTTCATTTTGTACAGTAGATTTTGTTCCTGTCAAATGCATTAATTTGTAAAAATATTGCGAACAGTATTTGGTTGAAACTTTCTGGAGAAATTTGCGATATAATGTTGTTACGACACGCAGCACTAAATTCGGTAGTTTGATCGACGCTGATGTTAGTTACTTACTGGTTAACTCGCCTCGTAATGGGAAATGCGAATTTCAAGACGATATTAAAAAATGGGAAACCACTTTTGGGTTTTTTGAATTAGGGGCCGTCCTAGCAAGTTGTTTTGTAGTTGATTTTATAATTGATTTTGTGTCAAATAAACTTTTATTTTTATCAGATCTCCAGTCAGAAAACAAAGAAAATCATTCCTCATACGAAATGGCCATTGTATTAGCAGATTTGTGTGTTTGTAAGATCAGTAATTACGGCTGATTTATGTATGTCTGAAAAGACTTCCTGAAAGCCCAATTATTTCGGGGATTTATTGTAAAATACGATAGCTTAAGAATGGTTTATATTAGAAGTCTGAAATCTCTAGTTTTAGAGAGCAGGATGATTTCTCACTTTCCTCATGTTTGGAATTGTAATTGGAAGTTCTAGATGGTGACCGTAAAACTCGGCAGTACCTGACAGATAAAAATGCTTATTGGTGCAGTGGGTTTTTATATCAGGTTGAAATTCAATCACCAATAAGTTCCTGTTACAGTTTTTTTTTTAAATTCAAAGTAAGTAACGTACGGATGTCTTGATAATTTCTGGAAAAACGCTGCATTAAGGGATCGTGTTTCTTGGATTGCCTGTATTTCGGTCAATTTATCGCCATGATAATTGGGGAGATATCCGGGTATAGCAAATGGGAAGTAATTTGGTACAGGTATTGCGAAGTTTTCGGTGTGATACACGGGCGCAGCTGTATTTAACGATGAAAGAATGTGATAGCGCTTCAGTGGTTTGAATCTGATCACTGCTTGTCCAAAAGTTATCTGTAAACATTATTTCATGGATTTTTTTTTTTTGTTTTTGAGTTTTCACTAACGAATAAATCCCCCCAAAAAAAATTCAAAACAAACTCTAAAAACATCTTCATATGGATGAATAGTTACATCCAGTGCTTACGTCATTAAAACATACATGAAAGGGTAACTGAAATGAGTTCTGATCGATCATGGTTAGCTACTTGGTTTCGAGAGTTAAACTTACTTGACAGAAAGCAGCTATCGTCATAAAGACAACTGACATCCTAAAAAAGGAATGTTGTAAATGAGAAAGGCACTAATCCAAATGAATAATTTTAAATGATCACCGTGGATCAAAGGTGGTTTGTCGAAGACTTACTAATGAAATTATGAAGTGCTTTACGCAAGATATATGGTGGCAACTGCATTTCTCATCTCAGTTGCACATATGACTTCATTAGCTAAACACTCTGCAGAGACAAAATCAACACAGCTAATAAAATGAAAGTGTTGCGCACTGTTACTTACCCCTTTGAAAGTGATGTTTTTTTTTTTATTGCAAGTAAATCCATTAACTTACCTTTGGAGCATTTTCTAGTAGGAAAAGGCCCTCGTCACTACAAATACTCTTCCAGTGAACAGATTCCTATTTTTATACTACAGCACATCAATTATTCGTTAGTCCTGAAGTGCTTATATCAATCATTCTTCAAACAGTCCAGTCCGGATCCAAACTGTTTACAAACTGGATCCTCTTACTAAAAAAGTTTGGAAAAAATTTTACTTTCATTACTAATATATTTACCTAGTATTAATCAACGAATAACACTGCTTTCACTCTCTATAGTGATGAGTCTTAGTGCTAGAATGAGAACTAAAAATTTGCTGGTAATTCAGGGATATTTTGGTATTCCATTCAAATAAATCCAAAAGGTAATTCGTTTTCCATTTCACTAAATAAAACCGACTTATGGAACTTGCGGGATCTGAGAAAAACTCAGTAATACAACAAATCCTACGCTCCATCCACTCTGACTGCTTCAATACAAAATTAAGAATAAAGAACTATGCACACTCACATATGGCGGCACAGCGAATTGTCGCCCAAACAATTATGTTTCATCCCTTTATTCGCACATTGACCAGTGCATCAAAGTTCAAATTTATTGTGAAACAAAATACGCTTCTAAGCAAATCTATTTATTATTAACCTATATTTAATAAAAACTCAATTAATTTCAGAATACAAAAATACGCAAGCCGTAGAAATCAAATCTAAATGTAGCGTGAAAACCGATATTTGTTAGCACAACAAGATATTCAAAAAATGCAAATGCCGAAAAAACATAAGGCTCGCAGCGGCTGTTATGGCGATAGTACAAAAGAGCACAAACAATGAGAAATAACATCGACCATCTGTAACACGTCTTCTTCATCCTGCAATTTTTACAGTATTTATTCGTTTCATTATATTTCCTCATTTGGCAGTGTCAGTAACTTTGTCCATTCATTTATTCCAGAGTGTTCTTTGCTGTATTTATTCAGAATTTAGTCATATCGCAGTATTCAGTTATTGCTTAATAACAATCGGCTGATTCAAACAATTTATTTAGCTCGACGTCTGCACTGTTTGCTTGATGCTCATGGAATACATGCCATCCTTTTGTTCTTCTCATAGGCAATTAGGCTATCAAAACATATGCAAGGTTTGGGAGTACACTGATCCAGTTATTTTCGTAAATTCAATTTTCGACTTGCAACTGAACTTGACAGCAAGGATTTTATACAAATGATTTAACTCGAAACAACTTGGGAAATCCTTTGAGAAATTAGAAAGTTATTCAATTTGTATCAAAATTTCTTCCGATAATTTAGCAAACAACAAAACTAATAAAGTCAATAACCTGTAAGATTTTCTTGTATAAGTACTGTAATCACAGATGCCAGTTATCCGATACATTATAATATGCAACGCACCATGAATCATTCCTGCCATCTATAAAATTTCCACAACTAAAAAAAAAAACTAGCTTCTTTCTTCTTTCAACAAAACCAGAAAGTTGGAAAAACTTTTGCGTCATAAAAATTTGACCAACACATAATGAATAGTAAAATGAACCTGAAAGACAGAGAAAGCGAGAACATGGCGAAAATGGTTATCTTTGGATGAGATAGCACTGACCACTGCTAAGCAAAGCAATTCCATTAGGCTAAGAAAACAAGTGAGATAACGAAAAATGCTTTGTACAGTAGTTTCCAACGGGATTCTAAATAACTGTGCATATGCAAATGCTGCTAACACTCTGAAATTATTTATTATAATATATCAAAGGTATAGTACCAAATTTTTTCCAATTGCCAGACTTCAGTAAATTATATTATCCGTTTCTGTGAGTTTCTAACATTGGCTAGGAAATTAAGCTAGTCGACACTTTCTCCGATGCACTAGAACTAATTTTATTTCATAACTCTGCGTTTTAAATCTTAACTTTCACCGAAAAAATCTACCGAGGTATAAGATGAGTGAAAATCAGAACCCTCCATATCAACCGTCCCCAATAGAAATCACCAATAGCGACTGATATCGATGGAAGAACATTGCGGATATGGCAATGAGTCCTACAAATAAAATTAACAGTAGAGACACAAACAAAGTTAAACCAGCCGGCACAAAATTTTTTTTGTAAAAGATGACTGATTAAAAATTTTAGACGAAATGCATAAAGTCAAAAAATATTTGAGCTCATTCAACTGATATTTTTCTCAGGAATTGTCTCCAATACCTTGAGGATTTAACTAACAGAGAGAATATAATAAGATTTAAGATAGAGATTAAAGAGATCTAAGTGAGCAATTCGATGCTCCGTATAGTCAAATTAAACAATAATGTAAAACAGACTTACTCTGTAGCTTTTTCGAAATTGCTATACAATGCAAAAAAAATACAAAAACAAAGACCAATGAGCGGAAAGGAGGAGAAAAAATATGTTGCGGCACGGGAGGAGATGCTGAAACATGCCTGAAAACTAATTGATTTATTTGTATGCTGATTTATTGAAATGAAATGATTTAATGAGCTGTATGTAGAACAAAAAATGAAGGATGAGAATGGAAGGAAGAGAGTATCATAAAATGCAACTAAGAGAACTGTAATAACGATAGCAAACGGAAAACAAAAATGTTACTTTGTGCCCACGTCCTGAAGTCTGAATGAAGGCTACATTACCTAGCACTTGAAAAGTTTATGAAATTTTTGCAGAAGATTTACTTTCTGATTGTATAAGTCGTAGTAGTCAACTACGGTACCCAGAAATAATGGTAAGATACCGAAAGTAAACGCGGTAGCATGATGCTGAAAATATAACTGCTTATTTACAGATCAAATTGGTGAATCTTGGCAAAGTTAGACAATTACAGTTCAAGTTCTATGTTCGAGCAATTAGGACATCATTGATTCATTTCAGCCACTGATACTGACATTCGTTTTCCTTCGAGAACTTGGTAGTTCGACCACTTCTACACATTAATCTACCTTCAATTTCATTTCTCTCATTAACCGTTAGCTAAAGTAAAAGTCCATTTCTCACGCTGTGATATTTTATTTGAATATTTATGTTACATGTAAGCAAACTACTAGTATATCTTGCTGAAGTAAACTTTAACATACAAAAACATGCGATGAACAAAGTTAATGGGAGCTGGATAACTTACATAACGGTAGAATTGTGAACTTCTATCCGATTTTAATCGATAAAATAACTGCATGATGCCCAATCATCCGGAATTCAATTTTTATATACCTGAAATATAGCTTCTTCACTAATTATAACATCTAGAATAAATTGAATATTGTAAATGGGAAAAACAGGACCTTTCTATTGGAAATTACTCGTGCATTCAGAATCACATAGAAGAGTTCAATACTTCCGTCGACTTATTCATTCGTTTATCATATCCATTCCGCCAAGGTACTACGGAAATCCCATCAAAAAAAAAAAAAACAGAAAGCCGAACCATTTTCAAACCAATGTTCGCAATTTGATCTGAAACCTGCTGGAAACTACTTTGAGAATGTCTGTACTATAATTGGACTACTACATGCTCTTACAGTTACTGTTACTATCTCTGTGTATTGTATTTTTTTAAACTTTTATCTCTCCCAAACGATATTAATTTATTCCGTTTTTCAAATTATAACATGTCTCTTTCCTCATGCACAATGCAACTTCGCTTTTTCTCATACCCTATTTTTCTCCGCTGATGATATTGTTCATCAATTAATGCTATTTCTCAAATCTTATCAATATCTGATCTCTCTCAAGTAGACGTATATCTCTCCATTGTCTCAATATTACAATCATCGTGATCTTACTCATATGATTGTCTGCAAATTGTTAGGGGTGTTTACTTACTGTTGTTGGGAATTATTATAGGATAGTAAGAGCAGAGGAAGGAATTAGCAATTTGTTAGTTTCGTTTTTTAACATTTAAAGGGTGACTGTCAACTTTTCTGTAAAATATTGAAATACTATAATGATTTTTTGGACCAATGAATTACAGCAAATCATCGCATCTAACTGGGAATTCTATTCCATACTTCAAACTTTCATACTATCGATCATTTCCATGAAGAAGATAATTAAACTACGACAACATATTCCTAGACCACTTGATACTCATTAGATAGTTCTGAGAAGACAATGAAGTAATGGTTTATGCAAGCGGGTATTATTTTGAAAATGTTGGGTTAACGCTTTATGACGGATGTGAAAAGTTGGACGTGTGTAAAGTAGTAAGGTTTAGGATGAGGACGGGGGAGAAGTAGTGCTTTATTACTCATAATGCGAGTTATACCTTTATCTTTTGTCATCTATCCTTCACTTTTTTTGTGGGTTGTTTAAAAGGTTTTCAAATGAGAACCATTTCTTTTTTATTGATTTGATTGTCATTAACTTTACACATCTCTCATCCTGGTGATCATTTAATGACTAAGGCTCTGCTGATCTTATCCTTTATGATATTAGCTGCATATCTTAACTTACATCTCGCCATATTCAATCATATCTTCGCTTTATTGATATTCTAGCTTAATCATGCATCATCGCTTTCGTTGGTTTGGAAATGATGTCGCATTTACTCATTTCTTATACTTTTACCTCTACTTCCTATGTATCAAACACAGTTATTGGTCACTAATAATTAAATGAAAATAGACATCACTATTCAGTAAATGCCTCACTCAGTTTTATGAAGAAAAATGACCCTTCATCAATTCAATTTTGTATAGAAGTTTGACTAAAGTTTTGTTCTGTATTAAGTCAAGCGTCCGAATAATTAATATTTTATTTTAGATGTACACGCTAAATGATTTAAGCTTGATTTCAGAGTGTGTTGCGCAGATGGAGCACTGTACATTTCATAAAGGTAAACGGAAGATACTGGAGAGCGAGGCGGTTGATGGTCGCAGGAATGATACATTCCTGAACGATTTCAACGCTAAGTGCAGCAAATTAATGTTCCAAATTGACTGTGAACTCAATAAGCTTTATGAAGAGGTCGTCTTTGAAGTGGCTACATTCACGAAGTCATATTGGGAAGACGCGTTACGACCATCAGGTCTTTGTTTACTGAATTTAATAAGCAGTCTTTCAAGTACACTTCTGACTTAACTTTTGCCGTCGTAAAACTCTTTCCTAAGGCCTACAGGTGAATATTCCTTAGTAGTAATGATGTTATTCTTGACTTTTTTTACTGTAGTTAAAAAATGAGAGGAATGGATGAATGGAAGCAAGTTGGATCGTAAGAAGGTAAATAATAAAATTTTCATATCATTAAAATTGGAAGCCATCAGCTGAGCAATTATGACAGTAGTTCTCGCTTTTTGAACTATGAAGTCGTATAGATCGCAGTAGAGGTTTTGAATTTATTTATGGAATCTGGTAAAAATTATTTTATTGCAAAAGACAGTAAAACTAAGAATACCAAAGGAAGATCTGTCTGTTTTTGAAAGCATTTATTATTATCTGCTTTTATGAGTCAAAGAGGTCTTTCATATGTCAGCTACCGCTCTATCCTTTCCTATCTGTTCTGAAATCAACCCTCTCAAAAAGTAGTGGCAGACTATAATGGTCTTTGTTATTTATTTCCATATTGGCAATAATATTTCATTTGGATCCTAAATTTTGTTCCAGAATCTACCTCAGCAATACCAATGGCAGTAGTGCGATGCGAAACGCTAGATGGTTATGATTTCGAGTTGGCTTTAGTTAACGTGTTGAAGATCAAACCAATTTGTATATCGCCATCACAGACAATGCAGTTGTATGATCTCCACGAAATGCTCCGAAAAATGGGGGTAATTACTTTGCAAAGTCCGCTTTCATAACAACTTTGAATCAGTGTTCATTTCATGTTTACGTTTGATTTTTCCCATCTGATTTTTTATCAGGTCATTTTCAGGACAAAAAATATATAATGCTAAAACAAGTGGAATGTTTCACGGCAGGTCCATACTTGGATGGTTTAATTTCGGTACTCACCGATCCAGTATGGTCAGTTGTTGGTTTTCACACCAGATATTTGCATTTTCGGGTTAAATTAGATTTGCCTGTGTATCTGTTGAGTTTTGGCAGTTTTTCGGGTATTTGTGAAGTATGCACAAGTTTTTCAGTCCAGAAGACCATTTCAGGGAAAAGAAAATTGTTTTGGTGGTAACAGTAGCTGTAGATTTCAATGTCATTTTTACTCGCTTTTCGCAGGAAAGCTTCTGGAAATTAACTCTTTACTGTTTTCATATGCCAACGCCCATGTATGCCTTGCAAGCTGTATGTGAAGCTGTTGCAATCAAACCCGATAACTATGTATGTTCCTGAATTTGTAGATTTGAAAACTTGAAATTGTAATGATTCTAGTGTTTATGAATTCGCGACTTTGATCAGCTGATCATCATTCATGATTCCCCATTATGAATCGCTAATATTTCAGATGATTATCGATGGTACACTACATAAAGAACTTAGGGCAAGATTTCTGAGGGATAGCTTATCAGTTTGTGAACTGAAGAGAATTCTTAAAGTAACACTTCTGCACAAATTGTTGGAATGCGAAGATTTTGGTAGCGATATAGCTACTAACGCCGGCAATGTGAGTTGTTTCCTCCTAATGTGATAATTGAGTATAAAAATAGGAAAGAATCTTAAAAAGCCCAAATTAAATCATTTTATTGAAGGCTGGGATGGAAACTGTATTGGCGTCTTACGATACATTTTTATATCTTTTGCACGAGTTAACGACTGGTTTTCCATATCACGCAGAAAATGTTTATGAGTTGCATAGCTGGATACAATCGAATCCGAATTTTTTCATTGAGAAAGAAGGACCATACTCGTAGGTTAAACTTCACCATTCTTTAGAGAAGATGATTTCTGTTTTCCCATTATATTTAGAATCTTTAAATAAAAATCAGTTCGAACTAGTACTAGGAATTGGTTTGATTAAATTCTTGGTAAAGAGAGTAAGATTGGAGAAGAACAGCTTATTTGGATATTTTGATGGACTTTCAAAATGAGATTCCATTTTATTACTCATTGAATATTCAAAATGAGAATTTCATAAGAAGACTTTGTCACTGTGCGGTTGCGTAGCAAGGTTATTTTCAGAACATGGAAAAGTATCTGGGTAACATGGAGTGTTGAGGAGATGGTAGACTCTTTATTAAAGCTGTGGAACCCGGTCAGGCGAATAACCAATTGTTATAGCAGCGAAGTGCAGGTTTTCCTTCTTTATAAAAATTAATAAAAAATGCTTTCATAAATGCTTACAGGATATAGTTGATCACCAAAACTAGTTTAAATAGTTTGCCGCCGGATAGAATTTTTAGTATTAAAATTGATACTGCATTGATGTGAATGGTGCCCACTTCTTCTGCTGTTGATGGTTGCTTTAACAAGCATCTTTTTTTGTTTAGTGGCATAGTCATTACGTTTGTTCATTTCTCCATATCAAAGGAAAGTAATTTAATTGCTTTAGGGGGTTATTATGGTTAAACTTGTTTGGTCATCATGTGCCAGAGATGAGCGGTTAAAAAATGCTTATTAAATCGTGGAATATGCTGCAGAAATTGCTTGTTGATTTACGAGAAATTGATCAGCGAAAAACTGCACTGCAAAAGGAAGCACTGTCGGAACATGAAGCAACAGTTGTTGGTATTTGTAAGAAAAGATTGTCGCTGCATGAAATGCAACAGCGAATGAGGGTATAATTTTATCTTTGGTATGGGGAGAAGTATGTTTATTAAATCCTATGAGGTATTGCAATTCATTAATGAACCTAAAGATTTGAACTTCTTGGGCTACTCAGTGAACGCATGAAAAATGCAATTCTGATAAACTGTCCATTCTGTGTTTTAAAATTCGAATAAACGAAGAAATTTGTTTTGCAAAAATAAAATAAAAGATTTTGGATTTTCATTTTTTGTATCATAAATTGCAAATCATCTTCACTTTAAAGGTTTTCTATTTTGAATGTTTTGTCGTTTCAGGATAAAATAGCTCAGAAGAAGCGCATGGATGTGGTATCTCAAGATCGGCAGAGGTTTATTAGACTGCTCACTCAAGTATGTTAGTTTGAATAGTATAAAGAAAAGGGAGTTGTTTTTACAGGAGGAAATTCATTCTTAATCTTACTACTCTTCATGCTCATATTGTGGTATTTCTTTCAGATCATGTCTAAGACATTAAGAATTTTCCATAAAGTGCCAAGTTTGGAGAAGAAATTGCTTGTGGGACAACAGGACGTGATGGATTTGGTTATTCCTTCCACCACAATAAATTTGGAAAAAGCACTTTTGCAACCGAAACTGCGTAACGAACACGTATGTTCAAAGTCTCAATTTTTCGTTATCAGAGATTAAGGGGGCAGTTTGTGCTCTTTTCATTTTTATTAATTGTGAACCTATAAGTAATATGTAAGAAAAAAATTTTTTGCAGTTAAATCGATTAAGAATAGACAGGAATAGTTCTTTTCTTTTAGCGCAGTGGAATTCAAATGGATCTTTGTCTTGCTTACCGATCTCTTCTCGACCTCTCATTGGAATGCAAGAACATTCCGATAAACCGTTGGTTGGCAAGATTTCAAGAGTACTTGGTAGATTTGAATGATACCAGTCCAGTTTTGCGTCTTTTCCGATGTATCGGTGAATTGGAATTCATGGGGGTTTTGAAGCCAGCTAGTGATCGAAATAGAAATAAAGTCAATATTCTCTATGTTCCTCATTCAATTGCGTACTGATTTATTTAGCATTATTGGTTATGAATAGTTATTTCTTTTCATTCAGACATTTCAGTTTCAAACAATTATTACACTTCTCTCTTGATGCTGATTCATAGTTATTTAAAGGGAAATCGGAAGTCCGTTTCGTTGCATCATTCAAGGTTACACTACATCTTCGTTTGATACCTTACCTCACTTTCCAATATTTTCGTTTGTTTTCAAAAATACCTCCAATTTTTAAAATCTCATGTAAGGTGCAGTAGTGCATACGAGGGATGTTAAACGTATAGGTTTCCTGAAAAAACTGTTTTTTAAGACATATGTGTTTGTACAATTTATTTAAATTCCGTAGGCAGTCGTTATAGCCTGCGTATTATTCTTTGCATTTCGGATCTCTTCATTTCAATGCTTTCTTGCTGATATTGCATTATTCAAGGGAAATTTTCATGGCTTCCAAATGATTTTTGATATTTTTTCCCTTCGTTTGTTCTTCATTTGCAAAAACGTGCCTGTTAGTATGCTACATTTTTTTCTTTTAAATAAAATTATTTTAAATATTGCTTCGTTTTAAAGGGGTTGTATGTTCCAGAGCATACTTCTTGGGGTTTGTCGATTAAATGTGATGACTATGACGAAAGAGTGACAGATCGACTCTAGGAATACAAATTTGATAACATTTGTATGAAAGGCGAGAAATTTTTAGATTTTTGTAAGGGAATAATGATGGATTGTCACGAAAAGTTGGAGAGAATGGAGGGATCTCTTGCCCACAGTTTTCGAAACATAGTTTTATTTAACGGTATTTCAGTTCATTTCTTTTTCAGTTTCAGTTCTTTGTATCATATTTCAATAATTTAAGTGTGTGCAGTTGCAAATACAAAAATTTCTTCCCAACTGTCCGAGATACGTGGTGTTACAATATGCATGTTCATGTATGTTTACTAAATGAAAGAACAGGGATGGAAAGACAAATTTATAAAAATAGTTTTTCTTTCTGAAAATTCTTGTTGTGCTTCAGGCAATGGGTTCGTCAAGTGAAGGTTCAGATGATGATTACAGCATTCTTGGTGATGCAGTTCGTGATGTCGCTTCTTGCAACAAAACTGGAGAAGTTGATTGGGTAAATTGGCTGCTTCAAACTTATCAGTAATTACAAAGCTCTTCAGATAACCTGATCTTAGATTTTCCTTCTTGATTTCATTCTGTTTCCTTTTCCATTAATAATAATAATAATGCTATATGTAACAAGAATGTGTAAATGAAAACATTTTTCTTGTTTTGGAGGCTGCAGTTGTAGTTCAAAAGGCATGTAAGATTTTAAGGATGCCTACAAGGAATATATGGATCGACCAAACATGCAAACGCTAGCTTTCCATAACCTCATCAAATACAGTTTGTTGATGTTCACTCTGCCATTCATTGCAATGTATTGTTTTTATCTTTTTATTAAAGGTGAGCATTTTCTTTTTAAATTGGGATCAGTTCAATCGCAGCATATTTATTCTACCAAATGGCTGAATTCTTGAAGCACGACGTTGTTTCATTTCACTGACATGTAGATTTATGTGTAATTTACACGAAATCGTGATTTGAGTGATAACTTTCGATTTGTATTTCATGCCTTTTATTTTATCCAGTGTTTAACAGTTAAGAAAAAAGCGCCTTTTTTAGTGTGGGAATTGTCTTCACTTTCAAAATGAAGATGATTCTTCAAATTAACAGATAATTTCTCCAGATCGTGTCGGATGGGCACCATCTTCTGCTCTTATACCTTCCGCACTCGTTGCTGTTTTAGTCGTTTATTTGGTGATCGCTGTATTCGTTTATGTAGCATACAAAGAAGAAAAGAGTGATGCTGAACTGCAAGAAATTCTAAAAAAGCGGGAGTAGATACGTTATCGAAAACATGTTTAATTATTATAAACGTCTAATCTTGATTAATGGTTGTGTAAGGTCAATATTTTTTTCATGAAATTTTATATTTTTTCTAAAATTTAGGCCGATCTTTCGGTTTCTGATCATAAGGCAGTTGTATTGTATATAGAATGCAGCCTTTTAAACTCTAAAAATATAAATGAATTTCTTAGAAAGTATGTCATTCCACGTTAAGAATTTCTAGTTGTCAAGAACTCCTCAAGTCTTACTTTTTGCAGGCTGTCTGCTTTGTCTTGTCAATACCTTTCGTTTCATTTTTCAGGACAGATAGTAAATGTAGTACTTTTTCATGAGTTTTTAACATTTGTCGTAGAAATTTTATTTGTGCAACTTTCACTAAGTTCATGATCAGCCAATAAGTCACTAGATTGAACGAGAATTCTGTTATCACTAATTAAACAAGCAAAACCTTTTTTGACTGGTAAAAGGAGATCAGATGGAATAAAATACGATTTAATGGGATTTTGAAAAATTTTTTTAATTCCGCGTTCTGCTGCGTGGTGCTAGACTTTGAACTGTTAAATAGGTTTTTCATACGTCATTAAGACGGATTAAATTTTTATACAGCATAAGCGGTTCTATATATGTATATATATGCAGCAATGTTTTCAAGTGATTCTACCAGCTGAGACATCATTGCGTGCTTGTAGTTGAATACTTGATGCAACATTTGCGGGTTTTTATTACCACAGTTTCTAATTGAATACATTTTGTCTGTTTTGTAAGCTGTATTTTGAAACAAAAATTTGATGAATAAAACATTTTGTTTTGTTATGTTTTGTTCTGAAAGGGAAAGTTTTATTTCAACTGCTTTACATACGTAAATGTGTTCCATCTTAAGATGGAAATGAAAGTTCAAGGGAGAACTAAATGTATAAAGAAACTGTCTCTAATCAGTTATGTTGCATTTCTGGCATGTACCGATTCTCTGGAAGAAATATGTCAACTCAGAGATTTCATTCCATCAGATGAGGTTATATCATTTGCAGGATTTTTTAATCCAGATATTGAACTATCTAACGACTGGGATCATTTAATGGACCAGTTTATACCTAATCTTCGCGACGAAACCGTTCAAACAGCAGTAAAAAATTTGCTGACGTATTCGTTAACAATTATAGTAATCCCACTGGGATCTATGTTCTTTTTGAAAAAATTCTTTTTTGAAGGTAAAATATTCGTTCCAAATGGAGGGCTTTCTAATATATGACTGGAAGATGTTGCACCGTGTTGTTGTATTGTATGCTGTAAAGTTCCATATCCAATTTAGTAGAGAAAGTTTATTGATCGTAAATGAACAGTTTACTTTTTAGAAGAACTTGAAATAGTAAAACTCCAGGAAAAGATTTTTCTTGTAAAAGATGAAGCGAATGATCTCTGTTTTATCATTATAAGATTGTTGAATACAAACTCAGTAAATTTTGAATATCCGCTCTTTTTTATAAATCGCAGCATTGCTTGGTTACGACAATCAAAAATCAATTCTATATTCTGCAATTCTCGCGGTTGTGCTTGTTCACGTTTTGCTTTTTTTATTTGTATACACAGCGTACCAGTCAGACGCAAAGCCGCAGAAGGAAGAATAGTAGCGGTTATGTTGACAGAAATGACTTTTTCAAGTAAGTTACTTACTCATTATTTTACCAAATATCTTGCAGTTGATTTTCAGGAACTTTTTCATTCCAGAAATTATTTCATTATATTAGCTGTTTCATCATTTTGTTTTGTAACTGTTTTATTTTTTCTGGTATTACTTTGATTTATGTATAAACCTTACAAATAGATTTGGTCAATTTCATTTCCAAGTTTATTGTGCAACTGTGTTACAAATTCACCAAACCTTAATTAGTGATATTAGTATAGTATAGGAAAGAAATATACTTTACTATGGCAAGTCTAGAATAGTACAGCATTCGTTCTAAGCTTTTGACCCGGACTGCTTTCTTGTTTAGGAAGCATACTTATCCCTCTTCTATTAAGTGATGCAGGATGAACAGTTTAACCCCCACTTTTATTTATGTTTCAATAGTCTGCAGAAGAACGACTATCGATGCTATGAGACCCGATGGCAAACCCCAATAAATCATGGAATTATGGCTCGTTATAGGGGGTAGTTTTTCGTGATAAATCTTATTAAAAAAATCCAATTTTATTTCTAATTGTAGAATATCCGGTATATTTGGGCTTTGGAAATGTGCTTGAGCCTCAGCTTTCCTATCGCTTATTGTCACACTATATGCCACTGGGTAAAATTGGTGGTAAACCCGCTTGGTTAAATCCTGTCAGTCTTCCTGCTAATAACTTTCTTCTTTGTCGGGTTCGTCTTATTACATTTCTTATAATTCTTTATGATAAATGTAGAAGAAATTGATTGATGAATAGGAAAGAATTTCCACTTCATCAACATGTGCGGTATGTGAGAAGTAGTATTGCATAAAGAAAGATCTTCATAGATATAAAGTGCTAACATGTAAACATATTGACTGACATTTTCCGAAAGTTGCATATCTGTTAACACTTTTTTTTTCTTTTTTAAATGCTACAAATAGTTCTTTCCGTGATTTCTGAAAGTTGTAAGTGATCATTAAGATAACAGCTTGTGACGAAGAGAATAATATTCATCACAACCTTCTTATTCAGGTTTGCGAGAAACCAATGGTGTTTTTGATTCAAGTTTATGCCACAAGTCCCAATGATCAAGATTATTCGTTTCATCGTACTTTATTTTTCTTCATTTGCCGAAATTCGCAGTGTTCACGGGTGAGTTTCTATCGTTCGAATTTTATATTTCTGCGATTTGTTTGCTTGTTTCTATTTTTTCCAAATTCTCTGTTTCCTTCAAATTTCTTGGAAAATATATCTAACTGAATAAGATTATGATTGAAATAATATTTCAGAGTAATGACGCTAGTAATGTCCGCGCTTTTCGGTGTACTTTATCACGATTCAATGATTTTTATGCTTCTGAACAACCCATTGATCCTGATTTAGAAGGTGATGTTCCGGATCCATTCTGGAAGCAAACATATCCTCATCTATGCCAAATTTGTGGTTGTAGTGCTACAAAGAAATGTGCACGTTGTGAATCTATATGGTATTTTTTTCTGGAATTTTCCCACTCATTGAAAAAGCGAACTCTTGTTTTCCTGATTCTCTTGATTTATTTTTATATATGAGAATCCTCTTAAAATACTTTCAGGCACAATATTATATGTTCGTCTTGCTTTGAGCTGTTGTTCTCGATTATTCTTTTGTTCCTTGTGGAACAGTTGTTTTATCGTGTTTTTCACCTATAGGATAGATTCAGTAGAAACAAGGAAAGAGGAACAAAAAAATAATCCTTTTTTAAGTGCTCCTGTTACAGATACAGCTTCTAACTTTGGTACTGAAGTAATGTCAGGTGCTTATAACTTATTATTCAGGTACTGTAGCCGCGAACATCAGACAATTGATTGGAGTGCGTCGCATAAAAGGGAATGCTGTAAACAGAGTTCAGCTAATGATTCTGCAATTACGGATAATGGGGAAAAGTGAGTCTTATTGATGATATTGTTGGATAAATAGAATTGGCGAGCGGAACATATAGAGTTATTAGTTTTTTGAAGGGGAATCAGCTAAAAAAAAGAGGAAAGAGGAGTTTTTTTTTCTCAGAATTTAGAAACATTTTTTTCCAGAAACGATGAAAACAGTTGGGTAAAACGAAAACGAAGTATTCCGATAAATGCATTTGTTTTCCCGGAATATGCAATAGAAATGGGTATGGAGCATTTACCACGAAGCAGCCACATTGATAGTGATGACGATGATGATGATAATAGTGATAGTGATGATGGTAATGCCGAAAAACGTATGGAAGAATATAGACAATATATAAAAAAGCATAAGGTCAGACATATGCTTGTCGAAAGTAACTATTATATTAGCATTCAGAAATTTATACTGCAATTACTCACGAAAAGTTCGTCGGTTTCGTTCGGCTGTTGTTATGATCTAGACCAGCAGTGTTACAGGAAATTATAAGAAATTTGCAAATCGACGTCTGCCTTGATTTCTAGCATATATCATTCTATTTGATTTCAAGTTCGCTTACTTCTTCTTTCTCCTTCGCAGTTTTTGGTTTCATGTCTTCGGCAAATTTGACTCGAAAAATTTTTTCAGAGCCCATGCGACTCGAGTAATGGTGATTTGGAAGATTTAGAAGATTTTTCTGATAAGGACACTGCTTTCAAATATTTTAATAAAGTTCGTTGTTTATTATAATCAAGTAATTATTTTTGTAATCGTTTTTTTCAATCATGTTTTCCAGAAAAAGTGGAGAGGTACAATGTTTGATTCAGTAGATAATTCAGCAAATGCCACTTCTGTAAGAGATATTGTTAGGTTTACAAGGAAAATATTATTGAACAAGAACTAGCAGCAGTACTTCTGAATCTGTGAATGAATATCTTCTTGTCTGTAGTTAATTAGGTCTCCAAATATATTTTCAGGTAGTAGCGCTGAATCCTGAGCAAGTGTTGCGTTATAGTCGTGGTGGTGAACCATTGCTAGCAACTGATCATGCACCACCACCTGAAGCAATACCGCCGTGTTCCCTATGTGGATCGGAACGTCAATTCGAGCTTCAGCTTATGCCTCATCTCTTGGCACTTATTGGCGTTGATGATCTCGGAAAAAGTATTGATTGGGCTACATTGATGCTATATACATGTGCCCAGAACTGTCACGTGCCTAATGATGGCTATGCTGAGGAATATGTTCATAAACAAGATTTTCATTAAATATATAAAGTCTGATGAGAAAAGAATGCTGAAATTTTCTCTAAGAATCGAACTTTTTGAAGTTTGGCATTCGAATGTTTACGACTGTTGTGAAAAAAATTGCATCTCTTGTGTTTTTTTTATCACTGTATTCCTTGTTCCTTTTTATGTTTGAAACATTTTATATGATCAATTGTATGAATGTGAAAGCGCATCGACAGAACCTCCTAGTCCTGCTTATCTTTTGCTTTCTTTCTCTGCTCTCCTCGCTTCCATCTTTTCTTCTTCTTCTTTCGAGCTGATGCTTTTGTTTTAATGAATTTGAGAATAAAAATCGATGAAGTAAATCATATAAAAAAGAACGACTGAGTAATTGTTATTGGTTGTAAAATACATGCAATTGTCAGGTGTGATCTGTCTGTTAATAAAGCGATAAATTGCATCCCAAAACAAAAATTTCGTTTTCCTTCTTCCCCAATTGCATGCCCAGCGGAAATGAGCAGTTGGACTTTCTGGGTGCCGAAATATAAAATATGGTTTTATGGCTGATGGAGCAATGGGGGAATGATTTTAAGACTCCGAAAGGTCTCCGGTGTGCAAAAGCAAACCGGTACAATGATTTTATGACCGTTTAATGTTGTAAACTTATATATATATATATTTAGCGACATATGTGGAAACATAATTTGCGGACAGAAAGCAATGAGAGAGTATAGGGAACATCAACAGGTGGAGAGACATGGCTTTTCAGTATTTTGTTAACAGACATAAATGCCGATAAATAGTGAGTTAGATATGCAGGCATTTATTTAAGGTATTAAGTAGTTTAATTAAAATATTGAAGATCTGACTTTTGTGGATCTATAACTAGACAAATAATGTGCCTTAGATCAAAGAATTTCTAAATTTTGAAGAAACATTAGGGAATATATTTTGGTTTGCATCGATATACCATGATATATCTGGCAGTTGGGAATGATCTCAATTGAAAGGAAAGAATAAGCGATTTTTTTGATATCTTCTTTTCTGTGCTGAAATCGTATTGAAGGATTTGTTCGCTTATTGGTGATAGTTCACCATAAATCAATCGATTATTCCTCAACATCACTGATCGATTCATTTTATGATTTGTTCAAGGATAACAGATCAAGCATAGCAAGAATGCTACTTTATGATCGTTTGTATAAATGATTACTATCATCGAGTAAAAAATATGCAATTCAGTGATTCATAACAAGGATGAAGTTGCATTAAAAAGCTGAAGTGTTCAGACAGTGCAAATCTTTTGTGAATAGTTGAAATTATTTGAACTCATAATTCAGCATATCATTATTTCAGCATATATGGGTGAGATAATATGAGAAATTGGAAGAAGAGGGGAAGAGAACACGACAAATAAGAGTTAAATTGTCTTTTGATTAAACAAAATGAGACAAATGATCTACCATTGATAGTGTTACTATTAATTACAGACAACCAAATTGGTCATTATTTTGTTAAAAAGCTTTATAAGAGAGACATTATGGAGGAGAGAATGGGAAGAGAAAGATGGAAATGAAGAGAAGTATCTGTATCATTTAAAAAACATTCGGAAAAGGAAGAGAAGGGAAGAAAGGAAATAGTGGGAGGACGAATTCTGGTCAATTATTTCACTATTTCTTAAAATGTGCCGACTGAGAGCTCTATTCATTGGTTGAAAAGGATTGACTGAAGGCGGGGCTTTACATCTATAAGCAAAACTTCAACCATCGATAAATTACCGTAAACTTTCACAAAGAAGAGGAAGTGAAGTTAGGTTGTGTTATTGTTGTTGTTGTTGTTGGACTTATAAATTCAGGAAACGATAGAGAATAACGAATTCCGGAAATCACTTGTATGCCTTTATGCAGTCATTTGATATTGAATCTCTGATTGGTACGGGTAGGGAGAGCAATGGCTTTTCTGGATTATCTGAAACAACCCCAGAAACGGATACTGCTAAGGAGGTAGCTATTGCTATCAAAGAATTTCCGGCTGCTGCTAATACTACAAAAATAAGTACATCAGCAAGTCCAAATTTCGATCGAAATTTGATAAAATCTGAGTTCTTCTGTGGTTCCGCATCATCTCGGCTACGTCCAGGAGCATCAACTGTATCTGCAACTAGAATAATGGATCCGGAATCAAAATGTCTAGGTACCGCTTTTCACGCTTATCCTTGCGTATCCGGTAGCAAATCCCAGTGCACACCATCATCTCCGTCGGTATCAGGTTAGTACTCCTTCAAACTTTGGAAATTAAACCGAAAGTTTTAATAAATTCAAGTCTTGTGAATTAAATAGGCAGCGGTGGCGAGAAATGTAAACTAAACATTCCAACTAAAGTATATTTCCTTGTCTAGCAAGAAATATTGGAGGTCAAATCATTCAAAATATTTCACTCGTAATTATATCGATCCTATACAACTAATAAATTGAGAATATGAGTAAAAATTAGAAGAACTATGGCTAATTATCAAGAAACTAAAATATTAACTAAGATTACTCGATTGACTTCTCTTTTTAAATTCATGTCAATCATCTTCTAAACACTAACAATTCCATGTAATCAATTTTTGTTAATTTTTTCTCCAACTTCTTTATTATTAGCTCATTATCTTTTATTGAGTACGAAGTGAAATAATTCACTTGTAGTGTTATTTAGACTCAATATTTAGAGGTTATTTGACCTGCTTAAATTTCAAATTGTCTATAATATATTCTCAATCTCACACTAAGAAATCACAAGTAATTTCAAGCAATCTACTGAAATATTTTAAGTATATTTCTGCATAAAATTTGATGCAAATTTTAATATTTTTTTTTATATTGTATCATAATAAAATTCCAAAATTATCTGTTTTATTACCATCTCTCAAAGGAATTACTTAAGGTTTTGCTCATGGATCGTAGGTTAATTGCGTCATTTTTTATTAACGATCAAATTGCATGACCATTGAGCTTTTGATTAACTAACATGAGGAATGTATCCATTTCATTTATCTGTAAATTATTTTTAAAACCATTCCATTCATTTTCATTTCTCTCAAATTCTATTTGCATACCAAATATATGCATTCTTTCTGCTTGAAGTTTATTTAAATAATCGTTTTTACAATTGCAAGTTTTCCTGTTGAATTTTAACAGTTTTTCGGGTATTTGTGGAGTATCCATACTGGACGATCATTTAAGGGGAAATGAAATTGCTTTAGTGGCAACAGTGACTGTAATTTCAATGTCATTTCTACGCACTTTTTGTAGCAAAATTTCTGGAAATTTTTCGCGGGGAAACTTCTGCAAGATATGCCATCTTTTTTATTATGGTAAAATAAATAATGAAGATTGCTTTTTGATGTTAGAAATTATCTTGGTCATGTATTTCAACTAAATATAGTGAATCATAACCAGATTTTGACATCTAGATAATTGCCTTCTCATTATTGAAAACTTTAGGAGATGCATAATGATTGGAATTGATTGTCAATTGATTTTAAACCCTTTAAATTTCAAAATTTCTTGGTAGAATGTTATTGTTATAGTCTATGTAATATTTGAAAGTAAATTTGATTGTTATCCAAATTTCATGGAATAGAAGAAATAATAGCGATAATTACATTTTACGACTCGATTAAATTAATTTTATTAGAAGTCCAGATATTTCTCTTAACGGACCACAATTCTGTCACTATTAATACAATTAAATTTAAATGGAAATTAAACTTATTATGTTCTTGAAATGTGTTTTATGGAAGCTTATCCAGACAACTCCATAACCTATCGATGACCTCATACCCAAATTGGTTTCAAGACAGTATCATAAAATACGGATATTCTTCAATGATACGACATGATTATGAGGTAAAACACAAATGATACATGAAACCGTAATCTTTTACGTTCAAATTGTATCATACATTTGAGCAGATAGCAGTGGCAATGTT
This sequence comes from Dipetalonema caudispina, assembly GCA_013365325.1. Taxonomy (NCBI): domain Eukaryota; kingdom Metazoa; phylum Nematoda; class Chromadorea; order Rhabditida; family Onchocercidae; genus Dipetalonema; species Dipetalonema caudispina. Next base: position 6,300 of record JABVXV010000040.1, on the reverse strand, counting down.
AATAAGAGCTAATGACGAGATTATGTTTTCAAATCTTATAAAAAATTTACGAAATATTTAGGAAGTGGTATATGAGATATAAAAGCAAGAAAAAGAAGTAGGTGTAAAAAACTGAGCTTCTTTAATTGAATTTAAAATGAATTATACATTAAGCAATGTCAAAAGCTGATCTCAAATTTTGAAAATAAAAATTAGCAAGATAAAAGAAAACTTGAGTATTAGAAGATCAAGAGATAGAGAAAGAGAGAGAGAAAGAGGGAGAGAGAGGAACGATTGAATGAATAGGAAATTGTTAAAGTGATTCAACTAGTGAAGGATGTTCTTACTTGTTGCAGCATATATATATATATATATATATAGAATGCATGATATTGTTAGTGGAAACAAAGAAATCATCAATTCAACGGATTGGAATAATAAATTAGATATTGAATGGATAAGGCTAATTAGTACAAATGCTAGGAAGCTATGAGTGAAGAAGAAGATTTAATGAGAGAATGGGTAGTGAGTAAGCATCAATTGACCTCTTTGCAGTGCAATCTTTAAGATTTGAATTTCAAATTCAATCACTCTCATTGTTGCTTGATTCTATGAATTCATCATTTCCAGATCTTATCATATACTGGCTTATATCCATTTCTACGATATGTTATTGAAATAATATTATGTGAAAACGATGATATTTTTACTGGGATAAGAGGGAAATCAGTTATTTCTACTAATTAATGCTAGATTAAGACAAACTGTCAGTCTTTTTTGGATGTCTAATATTTTGTTATGTATAATGGCCAATACTATTTTAGTATGAAAAGGAAAAATATCCGATAAATAGGTCGAATATAAATTAGCTGCAAGAAATTTACTTGACATAATAATTAAAAATTAAAGCGTCAAAGTACACTTTCATTTTTTTTGACACCTTATATAAATTTGCTGAAAAGAAAAATGTCTGAAATTTTGAAAACTTGAAGTAATTTTCAATCACTGAATTAAAAATTTTGAATTTGAGGTACTAATTTTCATTTTCTGAATCTTAGATTGTAATATATTTGCATTCATTTAAATGGTAGATAACTTTGAATGATACCTTGATGCTAACAAGTGATATGAAATTAATTAAGAAGGAATGAATTTAAAACTAAGCATTATTATTCTTTTGCACCTTTATCAAATTGCTGTCCAAAGATATGTCATGATATCACATCCTGTTGCTTTTACCTTTTCTGTTTTGGTAATAGTAACTTAAAACGTCCCTTCGCAATCTAGAAATCTTAAATTTGTGAAATTTATGCTCATTTCATTTGTAGTTATTTGAAATATTAAATGCCATATGCATCATTTCTTCATCATAGGATTGACAATCTTCTCATTTTTAAACATACATGGAAATACGGTGTGTATCAGTGTATTATTACAATTTCTATCTTTTCTTCTTCATTTTATATTTCTATTAAGAGCTATATTCTTCATTAATATCACAGTTTCAAGTATTACAATTGTTTTGGTAATTCCTTTTTCACTTTTTATTTCACTGATATTTCTTAATTTTATTAATTTCAATGTCATTTCTATTTTTGATTTATTATATATATATATATGACTAATCTTCCTTTTTCTTGGCATGAATTATGTGTGAAATTCAATTTTTGTTTAATTTATTTAGAATGAATAAGTAATAAATACAAAGCAGTTTAAGATGAAAAGAATTGAATGGACAGAACAGATGAGAGAATTTTTAAAGATATAATTGGTTTCTGAACAAATGGTACAAGATGGCGGCATGCATAAACATAAGATTTACATGTCGTAAAAATGATGTAATTGCTATACGACCCTGACAATAAATGTTATGGAAACAATAACATAATTATGTTTGGATAGACTCAACAGCTTTTTCTAACGCCTTAAGAACGAAACAAAATTAAACGGAATGAAATATGATTGAATAGGATTGTTACAGTATGATAGATAACGATTGTATCCATCCTTTAAATTGTCTGGAAGTGGGAGAATACATTTCATTTTAACGGTGCTCGTAAAAAGTTCGTTGAAGAGAAACCGCAAAGGAACGATAACGGATGTGCAATTGCTCCTTGTACTGTCATTTCTCTTTTCCTCTCTTCTCTTATACCTATCCGGTGGTTCAAACGCGCGACAGTGACACAATTACCTTCAATCTCGACGTTTATCGTTTAGCACTAAGGGATGACCTTCATTAAAATTAGCAATGAGAAGATAATAATCGTCTCAAGAGTCCATTTTAATCTACAAGAATCAGAATAGAGTGCCGTTGAAACTCTAAAAATAATATGCAAATTCCTATGTACTATCACCACTTCATTCTAAGTTTATGATTCTCTTCAATTCGATTACTTCAATGAATATATCTGAACTACTCAAGCATTTCTCTCTTCCTCTAATTTCAGTAAAGCAAACTTCCAAACAAATAAATTATATATTAAAAGTTAGGTTGCATCAAAAAGTCTTTTAAATGTAATTCCGAGACTTAAATTTCGGTTTCTGTTTTAAATTCAAAGCTTCATTTCATTACGCTATTTGTTAAATTTTAGAATACAAACGATATAAGCTATTTACAGCGGAATCTCGAGATGATGGTACAATGAGGCGCTATCGGACGGCATTTAGTCGTGAGCAGATTAACCGATTAGAAAAAGAGTTCGCACGTGAAAATTATGTATCACGACCAAAAAGATGTGAATTGGCGACGCAGCTCAATTTACCTGAGGGTACCATAAAGGTAAATGGGAAAAAAAAAAACCTATTTTCATACTTTTTAGCCATTTGATCATTACTAACTGTTCATTGAAGGAATGCAATAATTTACTTCATATGTGAATTACCTCTACGACAATTACCATTACTTCCTATAAGGTTTATGGTACTTCTTCTGCTAACAAATCGTTGAAGAAATATCTCGGATTCACTGCAATTCTTTTGTATAGTTGGCCATCTTTGCAAATACTTTTTTCCCGAAGTATTTAATTTAAAATTTATTGGTATGTCTGTCGCACAAATGAATTGAATCCACTGAATTTTTGAAAAACGAAGACGAAGCTTTTATTTATTTTTTGACATTCATAATTCAGGATGATACATGATTAATGGGAATTCTTAGGGTCATTTTAGTGATACTAAATCTCTTACTAAGCAACTTTTAGAAGCAGTTACTGTAGATTTAGGCGGAATTATTCCCCATGAGACGTCGATTTGTAAAAAATGCTTTTTAAAAGCAAAATGAATTGGGCTAAATGATATTGAAATCATATGCTTCTTTTTCTAGGCCTTTCAGTTAAACAGCCTAAATCTAAATAACCAATTTATTTGGCTTCAGAGATATTTCAATACTCTATAACCAATCTCTTGCACTTTTTCTTATTTTAATTGCTTACGAAGACTGGTGCTTGTCTTGTCATTTTAGGCCATCATTCTTTTTATCGTTATTCCTGACACGTGGTTAGGCTAACAGAAGCAGTGAAAAGGGAAGTAAGATAGAGAGAGAATGAAATTTATGAATATTTTGGAGCCATCTCCAATACTTCTTGCATATGCGTCTCAAAATTGACAGTTTATCAATGTACTACCCATCCTTTCGACTTTATAAGCATCCTAAACCATTCACTAATTCTTCGCTTCAAATGATCATCACATATTAAAATTACTTGTTCTCTTTGATGGTATACTGTACTTCAATCAAAATTTTATCAAAATAACGAACGACATCTTATTGAATATCGAGAAAGCAAATATTCAGCAGGAAAGATGTGAGATAAATGGCCTGCCTGTTCATAAATCAATCATGATATGAAATTAAAGTAATTTTGATCAGAAAAAGCTTATCTCAATAACTTTTAAACCTTCAATTCAATGAACAATGAAACTGTAAAACTTACTGAAACATCAGTAAACATTTTTTTATGTCTTTATCATTCCTTTTTTCTCCTCATTTCTTTTGTCCTAATTCCTTTTTTTTTTATTTAATTTTCACTCAGTTGAGAAATTCTTCGGTTGCTCACATTTTCGAAATTAACTATCCGAGTAATGAATTTCAAAGCTACCTGCTAAAAAGGATGTTCTGTGCATGTGTGAGTTTATCAAAGAGCTGATATTATCCCATTAACTGTTTTCGGAGGATTGGAGTAACAAAAATTAGAAGAAGTGTAAGAGATGAATGATATATTTTAAATATTAGTGCTAGTATAATGATAATGATGGCAAGAGTTAGAGACCCAAACAGTGAAACTTCAAAACTTCGACTTTAAACTTTTCTATGGTATTCATTCGTTTTGTTTCATCTGTTTATCTCTTCGAAAATTACTTCAATAATCCTTGAATTTCTGCTACAGTACCTAAATAACGAAGTTTTAAAACTCTTCTGCAACACTTATTTGATTGTGAAAAATACATTATAAAATGTGCCAAATGAATATATTATTGGATTTTCTAATTTGTCAACATCACTTTAGGAAATGATTTAATTTGAGAGCATTTCTAGGTATGGTTTCAAAATCGTCGTATGAAAGACAAAAGACAGAAAATGGCATCTTTACATTGGCCATTCTTCGATCATCACGTTACCGCATACTTCCTTAATCCATTTTGCTATGAAGCTTGGAGGTCATCTCTGATACCTAAATTATGTGATCCGAGGTTAGGCATTTTTGAAGAGTTTGAAATTTGATTCTGACATTAACTATCCCTAAACAAAAAATAAATTAGCTATTCGAAAGTGATACATTGATAATGGTTGACAATAATGAGCGTCTCAAATTTTTCATGCTATACCTTGGACGAAAACCTTATTGTTAAGTATTCATATTAACTTTTGATAACCAGTTAAAGATACACAAAATAAGGTTGAACTGCGTAACAATAAGATTAGATGGTATATTGCATTCAACATATCGAAGTTTTGAATATTCAATGCATTGCATGCAAGGAATAGTGAAATTACTCGCTTTTTCAATTCAATAATTCCTCTTCAAATTTCAAACTTTAAATTTGATTCTCAAAAAACTCTTACAGTATTACACGTCCATTTCTTGCTACCGCTGGGTCAATGCTCGGGTCAGTAGCAGTAGGAACAGGAGCAAATGTGGGAATAATACCTCGGCCAACAATATGTGCCAATCCAGCTGCTACGAGTGCTGAACAAACTCAAGATCGCATTCAAGAACCGATCGAATCTATGCCTCTACAATCACCTTCTGAATCAAAATCATTCTTATGATCAAGTAGATGAATCAATGAGACGACAATTCATGTCCCATATAACAATGTGATATCCATATTCCATACCTTTGCACATGTTATATATTGAAGTGATAGAAGGAATATTATGCCCCTTAAATTTCTATTTAATATATGTAATAATAGGTGAAAAGTTCATCTCGATGATTTAATTTACATAATATAACACAGGGAATGCTTAACTTAATACAAGTGAATATTTTACGATGAAATTGTCGATGAGAATGATTAAATGATAAGAAGGAAATCTTCTAATGAGCAACTAATGGAATGAACCACTATAAAGAGCGGGTTTATTGTCTTCAAAAATCATTTAGTTCTGGTTTTCGACTAGTAATTTAATCAAAATCTTAGGTTTGGCAAATTTCAATCGCATAATTTTAAGTACACTTCTAAAGTTTCGATTCAAGACATAAGAAACTAGTGTGGATGTTTGAAAATTATGCGATGTTAGTGACCAAATGCAAAACATTTAAAAGGCTTCAATTACGATGAATTCTTTGCATGATATTCGAAAGTTGTACCACTCCCCTGAATTCTCTGAAAATATGTTGAATTGAACTCTATAGAACGACGTATAAGTCCAAAGCACAATGTGAAATACAAACTTATCACTGCTAGAATTCGGAAATCAAACAAAGTGTTACAGGTTTGAATCATACAATGCTTTAACATTATCATCTATTGAGTGGTATAAAATATTTTTCATTTCCAAATGTATTGACTACAATATTTTTTTCTACACTTTTGCATAAACTTTTGATTAATTGCTTGAATCTTCTCTTCAGTTATCTTTACCAAATAATGAAATTATGAACAACAAGTGGAATACAATAGGAAATAAACACAAAACTCCACAAACTGACGAAGTATTGTTTTGTATCAACCAAATTGTTAGTCATAAGGTTATCAGTAATAGTTTAATAACATAAGTGAAGATGGGTCAATTGTAGAAACATTTTTCTAATATATCGTTTATATTAAAAAAAACCACTTAAAAGCGTAATGAAAGAGATACGCTAAAATACCGTC
>JABVXV010000409.1:0-49167 GCA_013365325.1 Dipetalonema caudispina | reverse complement strand
TGATCGCAAAGCATCGATTATTTTACAAGTAAATAAGCAATGAAATAGCGGTAATTCTGCTGATTTTCCTTCACAGGTAGCCATTTTGTCCGTAACAAAGAAAAAGATTTACTTACCGTTATTTGTGCGATAGATAATGGCAAAACAATGATTGCAAAACAATGTGACAGTAGCATACTGATACAGCGATGTATGATTATGTTGAAGTTACGCAGGAATATATTTTCGAAAAATATTCCTCGAAATGTATAAATGGAAAATTATTGAAAGAGAACCAACTAATCCAGCGAAGAATAACTGTAACACTGACGAAAAAAGCCAAATGATCAGATAAAATCATAGAATATTAACATTTTTACATAACAATTGAAATTCCACACCTCTCTAAAATATAATTCCAATCATTGTCTATGCAATATCAATCAGTTCAGAACAATAGAACAGTTGAAAATCATCACCACAGGATGAAATAATCCGGAGAATATGTAAAAATGATGAGCCACTGGTTTTTGATCGGAATTTACGAATTGTATATTTCACATTTGAATGGCTGACTTTTTTTTATAAAATTTGTATTGATTTTCCAAGAATTAATATCTGTATGAATGCAATCAGATCACATTGAATCTCAAAGTACCTTCATCTAACCTGGTTCAAATTTTATATTTTAGTTATGTGGAATGGAAAAAAATTGCTGCTTATACAGCGACAGTAGCAAAATTAGATCGAAAACAAAGTTGGATGGTTGTATTCAAGAATGGCAGTATCGATTCACTATTGTTTTCGACAAGAGTAAGTGAAAAAAGCAGAAGAAATGATAAAGCGGTCGAAAACAGAATAATAAGTTAAAAAAAATTTTTTTGAGTTTTTTGAGTAGTCTGACAGAAAGCCGTTGAAAGGTGAAAGATCAACTATGTGCAGAAAATTTTAGTAATATGAATTTTAATTCTTCAAGCAGCAATTTTTTTACAACCAAAAAATTGACGTATTAATATTGCAGTAAATCTTCACTGTTCACAATTTACATTATCAAGTATTGCCAATAAATAAAGAATTATTAAAATTGCTATTTGAAAGGATTAAGATTCTTTAATTTTATACGATTATTCCTTAAATTCCTTGAATATTTTCGTTTTCCAAATTGCTGTACAATTTCTTTTTGCAAATTTTAGAACTTAAGTCAATAATATATGAAAGGAAGAAATGTTGATGGTTTGCTCAGTAGCAATTTGAAAATCGAAAAGCGGAGAAATGACGATACTTTTTAGGTCTATAGCATCAAGTGCTCCGATTTTCTGGTTTATTGATATGTCGAAGTCTATACTGGAAGATGCATATAATTATATTATTAAGCGATCATTTGTGAATTCCGGTTGCATCGAGAAAAATATATTTAATGGATGGATTGCACTTAAAAATTTATCTTTAACGGGTCAGTCATCAAATCTTCCAATAATTGGAAACTGCTAAATTATTCCGCTATCAATTAAATCATAATTCATCAGTACATATGCTTGATGCCTGTCTGGATATTTTGTAGATTATGTTCGTCCACTTTTATATTTCTGAGTGTTCAAATGCAGTTTAACTTTTTTCCTAAATATTGACTTTTTTTGAGGTCAGTAGTCAAGAAATATATGCTACCAGATATTGAAATAACTGTGAAATTTGAGTTGAAATTAGCCGTTCAATTAATTTATTATTTTGTCTATTTATTATCTCATTAGCATCTGGTTGAGCTTATCTAATTCCATTTGGAAAAAAAAAAATCATATCTGAATATCAGTACTGATTGGAAAATGCTTAGAGAATATCTCAAGATATATTTGAATCAATGGCTATGGTTAATTATCCATATCTGAGTAATTACCTTGCTGAACTTCCAGGATGGCCTGTTAAAGTCAGTTTTCGTTTCGCTTTTTTCTGTATTATTTTACAGATGACATATTTTATGCATAGATCAGTCTATTATATGCAATGAAGCCTTTTGAAATGACCAAAATGTTTCAAATTTAATTATGAATTGTAACTTACCATAATTTTTATTGTAATCAATTGTAGTTTAGTGGTAAGAGGTTCATTTTAAACATTAATAATTGAAATCATTACTATTAAAAATTTATCTTTCATTTTTCTTATTTTTGAAAGAAACTCAACTGTTTGTTGGAGGAAATTTAATTTGAAATGTACTTAATTTGTACAATGAATATAACCTGCTTCCATTCTGTATTTGTATTTCAGCATATTTTAATTAGTCTTATTTGTTAAGCAAATATTTCGTTCAATTAAGCTTACTTTTGCAATTGGAAAAAAAAAAATTCCTTCAATATTTTTTCCTTTTCGCAACGAAGATTGAAAATTTTAATGTTATCGTTATCCAAATGTAATTCTCACAATTACCTCAAATATAACCTTATCCTAAAGTCGGACATATGCCTATAGCAAGTGGAGTATTTTTTTCCTTAATAAATTATTATAAAAATTTTATCATATTTAAGGAATCTCGAAATAATATATGCAATTTTATTTAACTTAATAAAGTGCCTTAGTAAATTGGTTTTTACTGAATCAGTTGTAATTTATAAAAAACTTATCATACTGTAAAGCTCATACAGTATAATATATGTAATTATATTATTTTATATTTAAGGTTGCATGTCAGTTTTTTAATAGCACTGACAATAGAACTGATGAAGAATATGCGCAAAGTATGTATGGGATAATGAACCTTTATTATAATTATACAGGCCAAAATGAAACATTTTGTATTAAGCCAGATGTATGCAAAGATTCCGCATATGGAGCACTTGGTGATCCGCTTGGATGGCCATGGCAGGTATGAGAAAAATTATTTCCCTTCTTATATTTCAAAATTTAAATTAAAATTTGAAGGAAAAGAAGTTCTGGCAGGAAAGCGAGTAGGAAAAAATGTGAAATTCAAGAAATTAAAAAAGAAAAGTTGTGGCATTAAAATTTTCTTGTTCTATTCTCGTACAATGAAATGTTTCAAATCTTTTAGCAAGGCTAAATTACTGGAAGAATATCGGGATTGCTTGATTTCTTTGATAGTAATATACTTACCTAATAATCGATATAATGATGAAGAATTATATAAACTGTAAAGAATTAATTGTGATTATTTCAAGCACTTCAAAATCATTCTTTTTATTTTTATTTAATGAAAAAAAGAAGTCGACCCTTAGCTAATTAATTGGAATCATTCAAGTTCTGCACTGAGATGATAATGCAGTAATGTTCTAGTGGTCCTCCCAAAGATTTTTTCATTAAGAATTGCCCATTTATTCTTACAGGCAAATTTTCATCCTCAATTTAATTTATTTTCAGTGATCTATTTTCTTGAAACAGATATCAATTTCCAATTTTTAGCAATATCTTTTCCACGAATTCCATGAAACTAACTTTTCCGATATTAGAAAACTTTTGGATATAAATCTTGCAATAATAGTTATTTGAACTGATAGTATTCTGATTAAAACTACAATCTTTTTTATGATAATAGCAATATATTGCAAGAAATATTATACATGTAAATTTCACAAAAAATATTGAAAAAAGTTCAGATCAGCAGTTGTGCTGTATCAAAACTTTTGGAAAATTTGGATATACAAAAATTTTAATCCGACCGCATTGGAGTATTTTAAATTCTGGTAATCGATATCCAACTGCTACAAATAATGGATTCAGGTTATTAATTTTATAATAATATTATGCTAAAGGTTAAAAATTACTAATTTGGATTAATTTGAATGTTTTATTTTCTACAAAAGTTTGATGTTTATTTTAGATTATAATAGTGAAATTTTTTGATGCAACATGAAATTCCAAATTTAATGAAAAATTATTGGTCAAAAAATTATTTATTATTACTCATTTCATTGGACTGTAATTATTTTTGGAAAAAAGTGTCGTTTTAATGGTTACAGTTTTACTAACAAAAATCAAAACAAATATGAAAATTTGCCAGTAGCTGTTCAAGCACCATAATAATTGCGGTATTTTTCATCCTTTTAATTTCATAAATTTTAAATTAACTGGAAGAAATTGAAGCAATGGTTATTTGGATCCATGATCTGCTGGTGGTTGGTCATTGAAATCACAAGTGGTAGGATCATTGATTAGCATTATCATTAAGGTTAACTTTTTTTATCATTCTTCCTCATTACTTGTTAAAATCAATATCAGAAACTATTTCTGGTATTTCGAAAATTTTCAAATAATTTCCGTAGCAACTTTCTGTTTTATAATTAACAAAAAAAAAAAAAGAGAACAAAATCTATCAAATATTTATTTTACAGAGATAAGCAAAAGAATATGATTCTTTTATGACATAATATGGTATTGACAGTATTAGCAAATTAAACAAGCAAATAGTTATGTAAAGAATTTCAATAAAAGAAGGAAGAAAAAAAGAGAGAAAGAGAGAGACAGAAAGAGATTAAAATATCTTTTTAAGAATGGTGTATATCATTGCGATCTACGCGGAAAACATCAATTAGATACGAATTCGGTAAAAGAAGCAAGATGATTGGAAAAATTTTACATTAAACATTGGTTGAAAGAAGCAAAATTGAAACAACGATAAAATTAACCATTGAATTTTCATTTCAAACTATTTTTTTTTTTTTTTTTTTGTTTTGTGAAATAAAAAGTTTTCGTGTGTTTTGTTGGAAAATATTGAAATTGTAAATGAAAAATAACAAATTTAAATAGATGAATTAAATGGTTTAATGTTTCGAAATGAAAAGATTTTGCTTTTGTGAAAGACAAATTTTCCAGTAGTTTAATAAAATCGGAAAAAAAAAGAATTTTTTTATTCCTCATTGAATTTAAAAAAAAAAAAACTTCTTTTCAACAAAGAAAAATTATACAAACCACTGCATACATTTGGTATTTATTTGACATTGCAATTGCACCGATTATTTGACACCAAACAATTTTTCCCGATTCCATTGATTGCTACATATATATTGTTAACAGCCTTCTTCCGGAATAAATGACTGGATGGAAAGTAATAAAAAAGGAAACGGTAAGAACAAGTTTTAATATTTCATATTTCATTGAAATAATAAAATGAGAAATTACATTTAAATGTTTACGAAATATAGAAATTTTCTAGAAGGTGATGGTTTAATTAATCGTAAATAAGCAATGCAATTATTCATTTGATGTTATAGGACATTTCTGATATTGTAATTAGAATTGATAATATATTCAATTATCAATTTGATGCTCTATAATTCTTTGGTGATACATTATAACTAATATCAACATATCCAATTAGTCATTCAATATTATATGATACTTCTGACATTTATTATCAATCGAAATTTAACAGTCATACTAAGCAATGATAATAAATATATTGTTTGAAATTACTTTTACTCGTAGTTTAGAGGTAAAAACAGGAATGTATTATTAAATTATTTTGTTAGAAGAAAAAACAAACGAAGTATTCATTTCAAAACAGCAATGGGAAATTTTTAAATCGAATTTTAAAAATATCTTTTTGATTGCTTAATGCTACTACTATTAAAATTTATATATTTTTGGTTTGGTAGTTGTAGTAAGGCAGAATCGATGAGGACTTTCTTATTTTTTACTTATTATTTCAAGTTGCTGATTTCTTCAATATACCCTTTTCGTTCTATCCTTCACTTTTTTCCCGTAGCAATTTTATTTTAAATCTGATCATCTTTTTTATTAATTTTTGTCTTTTTTAGCCGTATCACTGAATTATTTTATCAAAGCCTACTTTCTTTGCAAAATAGAAAAACTAAATCAAATGATTTTGCATTTATTTGTGAAATCAATATGACAGAAAAATAATTATTATCAATGAGGCATTTCTTGGCCTCATTAACTGATAAAGGTAATTCTTATCTTATCGCTATTGTTCCTTTTCTTCTATCTCGAAGTATTATATAATCTCTACGTTCTGCATCTTAATGCACAAAGCAAACATACAAAACTTTTTAAATGCATTTTCTATCTAAAAAAAAATTTTTCGATCATATTTTTTCTGCAACTCAACCATAACACATTAATGCTTAAAATCGTTTAAATGATTTTAATTTGTGGTTAATTAATTATATCTGAACGAATGTCTATTTTGAAGTATAATTAATTTATTATAAATTAGATCAACATTACCATAACATACTTTCTAATAGTTCGTATAATTGTATTACTCGTTTGATATTGTTCCTAAGAAATTCTGGTAACAATTAAATTTTCAGGAAAATGGTATTATTTCTTCAACATTATCAAATCCTACTTTTACTACTTCTTGAAGTATTAATAATAGAAGTGATAACTAGTAATGATAATATTAGAAAACTTGGCATTTTTCCTCCGATTATGAATTCAGTTGCTTCAAGTATTATTCGTAATTCATCGGATCATTTATGGTTGGCAACAAAAACAATCACTACAATGGAATCAGTGAATTATCAATGGGATGCTAAGTGGTATCGATCAATGCCTATTGATCATTTCAGTTATCGTGATGTAGAAACTTTTAGTCTTAAGTAAGCGAAATGGTTATGTTTGTTTGCAAAAAGTGATCAACTAAAAATTTTCTAACTTTTAATTCTCATAGATTTACAAAAGTATGATAATAAGTGAATACAAAAGTAAAAACCTCCTCATTATGCAAGTAATAGATTATTTTTCGAAGAATTATATAATAGATTTTTCGAAGAATTATAACAAGTTATTCAGGAACTGTAATGAGTTATTCCGGAACTAGGATATATTATTTGGAAACTGCAATTAGTTATCTTAGAAATTTTAGTTGAAGAAAGGAGACATTTTTTTCTCTTTTTTTTTTAATGCATAATAGGAAAGAAGTGAAATTTAAAATTTAAGAAGATATGAACATCTCAACACTATTTCTGCTATTATCATCTAAATTATTATAATCATCTCTCTTGTAAAAATTCATAAAAACATGCATTATGAATTGATTCCCTTAATTTTTTCTAATTTCTCTAATTTCTATAAATTACGTCTTGTTTAATCCATTTAATGTTGCCAATAATTATTATTCATTTCAGATATTTAACAAATTATTCCAATTTTCATTGTGATGGACCTTTATTTTTCTATGTTGGCAACGAAGGAGATATCGAAGCATTTGCGCGAAATACGGTAAATCGATCTTTTTTTTGCGCTTTTATCAATCAATTAATCAATATTTTATGTTGATTACTGTACTTCTGAATGTATCGAGAAAATTAATCAACAGTGCGTAAATTTAATGAAAATTGATAGGGTATTATGTGGGATCTAGCGCCACGCTTCCAAGCTGCTCTCGTGTTCGCAGAACATCGTTACTACGGTGAATCGAAGCCATACGGAAAACGAAGTTATATGGTACTGAACTTATATGATATTGACAATTATGTCTAATGTTTGCGTATTTTTTCATACTACTAAATTATTTGAAGTTTAAACGATCTCCGAACTTTGGTTTATAATGATTACAGTGTGCGCATTGTTAACAATACAAGTGTCCGAAGTTGCAATATCTCATTTTTTTGGGTACAGTATTGCAAACAGCAAAGCGAAAATGACACATATCATTAACTGATTTTTATTGACTTTTATTTAATTTTTAGCAAATTTTAGGATGTATCACGATTGGGATATTTGAATGATATCCAAGCATTGGCTGATTTTGCAGAATTGATTTTGTTCTTAAAAACTAATCGAAAGGAACTTGGCTATTGTCCGGCTGGCACTGAAATACCGGTTATCGTATTCGGTGGTTCATATGGTGGTATGCTTGCTGCATGGTTTCGCATGAAATATCCGCATATTGTTGATGGGTATTAAGACTTTTTTTAACATAAAATTTATCATTATATCTCTCACTATTTTATTCCTCATTTTATAATGCTTCCGTTTGTTACAAAAAAAAATCTGAATTAAAGGAAAAGTGAAAAAAGAATACTGTGAAGAAATGTAAAGAAATATGCGGGAAAAATATACACAAATAAAGTCCATAATTATTCACAGGAATTGTATGCACCATTCAAAATAGCATACATCAAGCAGTTATAATTTTCAATCGACCTGGTAGGTTTGTAATCGATAGCAATGATGAAATTTAATTTGCATCTTTACTATAAAAACCTTTCAGATTTCTGAAATAGATTTGGAAAAATTCGAAAATATTAAATTTTAAGATAATCTTCTTTCAATATAAATTTTGGGAATATTCCAGAGCTTGGGCATCATCAGCTCCAATAAGGAATTTCTATGGAACAGGCGTAAATCCGGATCGTGTGAGTAACATAACAACAACCAATTATGTAACTAGCGGATGTGACCGGAAAGTATTTTCAGAAGGATTCGTTGCAATTGAAAAGTTATCAGGAACAGGTCATTTAATTGCTTTTAATTAACAAATGAATCCATCAAAAATATCTATGTAGGAGAATTCCTCCGTATTCTTTTTTCATATACAGTATTCCTCATTCTTCTATGATATTCCCCGTATCCTATACAACACTAAGTATTTCTTATACGGTACTTCATAAAAATCTAAAAATATTTAATTTGCATTAAGAATTATGAGAAAAGAAGTCCTCGCTACATCTGCTAAATGTTATCGATGCATTTTTTTTTTATTATCAGCAAGAAGTATTGCTAAAAATAAAAATGAAAAGAATGGCGCTCATTATCTCTTTTCACCTATGGGATTCTTCTTTGATACTTAACTTTTTGGATTCTTTTTTCATTCCTCACGATTATTAGCAGTCAATTGAAACAGATTTGTCACACTGTAGAAAATATTCAAGACAAACAAATTTATTTCGCAATTTTCACTTGACCAAAACTATTTGTTAACTAAAAGTTTAAAACTGATAGAAGAAATATTCATGCGAGGGAATATTCCTTCATCATAATCGTCATTTTTTTGTTTCCTTGAAGAAGGAAGGGAAAGCACGTTTAAAATAATCAACGAACAATTACTTGTAAGCTCTAATCTAACAATATAACCTCAAAAGTGTAAGAACCTGACAAAATTAACCCAAACATCCAAACGTCATAGAAGTTATTTTGCATAAATTCCATTCTAAAGTAAACTGAAAATTTGTTCACGAAATATCTTACTCATAACAATCAACTAATGTCCGGAAAATATTGGAAATCCATTTCATGAACCAAGAAGAACCTATTTCATTCAATAATTAGCTAATTTCAAATTAAAACAATCTCCTGTCATTACCAATCTAACGCTTCTAATGATTGCTTACTGAAGATGTTGAAAAATCATCAAAACAATCCTCCAACATTTCCAGTATTGATCTTTTAATAACCAAAAATTTATGATAAATTCCAATAACTGTCAGTTCTCTTTCAAGACTTCAAATCCTACACGGTTTACGGATTACGTAACACACATTGAATCATAAAACGAGGAATTTTTTTCCCTTAATGTCACAATTCTTCATTAACCGAAGTTAACGTCCGATATATTAATGTCTTTTTCTTTATCATAAAGAAATTTAACGCATTATTGTGACATATATCTTATTGTTCTAGAAGAAGGTCGAATGAAATTAAATCAAATATTTCGCTCAAAACCAGGCTATGAAATGGAAAGCTCTGATGACTTCACAAATCTCTATTCTTACATTTATTCTGCTATTTTTTACATGGCCATGACCGATTATCCATATCCGGCTGATTTCCTCACACCTTTGCCCGGATATCCAGTTAAGGTACAACAGCAATTGATTTAATCTATTAAATCGATATAATATTATCAAATGATATCACTTAACTAGTTCGGATGTCATTCGTTTGCATAATATAAATTCTTAAGTACTTATTAATTTGAATTTAATTTAGGACTTTCTCAATCTATAATTATTAACTTTTATTTATTTCAAGATGAAATAATTTTAAGATGCTAATCCTATCCTTAATTTGAAATTTATTAATGTTTTATTATAAACTGACAAATTATAAGCATTCTATGGCAATTAGATAATTTTTCTTCTAATTCCTTTCTTTTTTTTCTTTTAGTATGTTTGTCAATATGCCACAAAAGCTGAAACAAATGATGAAGGATTGGCAAAGCAATTATACAACATTATCAATGTTTACTATAATTATACGGGACAGCTTACTTATAACTGTTTCACAAACAACTGCACAATATTATCACCTTTCCAAAATGATGATGAAGACACAGCTTGGAACTGGCAAGTAAGCTTGATACAGTATCTCTTAGATATCACATATACAAATTCTGAAGTATATATTGATGGTACAATATCTTCTAGCCACCATATATACATCATCAAAAACTGAATATTGGTAGATACAGTATCTTTTAGCTACCGTACATACGCACATTCTAAAAAAAGTGTATATGATAATTTGTATAATTTACCTCTGTCTAGCAAACAATAGAAATTAATTTTGGCAGAAAACAAAAACAATTAGATGAAATCCAATGAAGTAAATTAAAATACACATTATATATCTAATATTTTATCTAAAAATATGTATATAGTTAATTCATTTTTGCAGTGTTGCACATCATTAACACTACAAAGTTGTGATCGAGGTGGTGAAAATGATTTCTTCCTCAATACTTGTGATAATTCAGATGGTCCAATCAATACTGATATCAAATATTGTACAGAATTATTTAAAGCTGCTGGTTATAATAGCAATTTCTATAAACTTCAAGATGCAATGATACGTTATGGAATGATTTATAATGCTACGAGCAATATTATATTTTCGTTAGTTTATTATTTATAAAATTATTTCTTTTTTTTATAACAAATACATATACAATATTGTTTGCATATCGAATGTAAATTAATGGATGTGTTATGATTAAAAAATAAAAAAAGAGATTTTTAAATAATGTTTAGGAATGGTAACTTGGATCCATGGTCTGGTGGTGGTGTTTATGAAAATTCACCTGGTATTATGGATGCTATGAAGAATGGTGTTTATATTTTTCATATGTTAGATGCTGCACATCATCTTGATTTACGTACACCTAACACGTGTGATCCACCATCTGTGACATATGAACGATTTCAGGTTGTATTTTAAAAAAAAAAAATAAAGCAAGCAGAAACAAACAGATAAACTATGTTTAATCAAAATTCGAATAACTAATAACAATGGTAAGAATGACAATCTTTTTTTTCAAAAAATCGAATGAAATATTTTATCATCCTTATTTTTTTCTACATTTTCCGGTAGAAATGGCTAAGTAATTTTTATACTTTGATCGAAATATAAAAATTAAAGAATTATTGTGTTGAATGAAATTATCATAATTAAAAAGGATTTATCGAAAATTTTTTGTTCTTTTCTACAAATACTTGAAAATAGTCCGAAAAAGAGCGACCGAAACTTAAATTACATGGATTTCAGGTTGTAAACATACTAAAATGTTGGGTTTATAAAAATTGTACTGAACTACCACCATCCATTCCATTACCAAATAATACCGGTTGGCAAGTACCAGATAACTGTCAAGTTGTCAAATACGGCTATCCATGGGGATATACAGAACCAAAGGTGTATTTTTATCCGATTATTCATTCTTTAATTTGAGCTATTGGCTTAATTTAACTTCCTTCCTCACTCCCTCCTCCTCTTAATTTGTCTTTCATTTATCGAGAAGATTGAAAATATAACTCTCTTGAATGTTTTGAATTTTTTTTTAAAGCATGAAATTACGAATTCCTGTTAAGATCAGGAATAATGAATAGCATAGCTCTTTATGCCATGAAATAATTATCTTCTAATTTGGCAAGATACTTTATTGTGATTTCATTTCAATAAATTTATATTCTTTACTTAACTGTAGAAGTGATCATTATCTTTAGGCTAAGGTAACAATGATTTAACTTAACTAATTCTAGCAATTAAACACTTACGATTTTTTTTCAGAAAAGCTGGCAAATAAGAAGCTCAACCTTATTTACCTTACTGACGACAATATCTGCTATCTTCACCAGTCATCTCATCGCTTGAAAAAAAACCTCCTTTATCGTCGATATCAAAAGCGCTTTTTATATATACTTTTTCTTTTTTCTTAAATTCAAATTTCACTTATGAACAAACATGTCCAGAAAAGGAACATCCTTAATCTATGTTAGGTATTTTTTAAGTTATATGAGATCGTCTGCAATGATTTCAAAACAGATCAATTACGTACCTTTCTTCAGACCTTTTGGTATCTTCTGGCCTCTAGCATGTTTTGCCACAAAAAATATTTAAAAAATTTTTTATCCCATGTAAATGTATCCAATGCTGAAGTAATTTTATGAAAAACTTTATTTACAAACCATTATAGCAAATACAGTACACCCAAAATAAATATACTTTTTTTGAAAGAACGAAAAGCACCAAAATGAAGAGGTATCAATTCGAAAAACAAGACAAAACAATCAAATAAACATTTTGGTCAAAAAATTTTATAATTTAAAATTTAGTATCATCCATAACTTTTTCAATTATTCTCTACCTGTTTTTCTCTGTAAAATATAAGGCATGACTTTCCATTCGAAACAGTACATTTCAAACTTCACCACGTTAGTAAAAAATTCAGCCAAATTATACAGTTAGATCCTTTAACTTTTAGTACTATTGCTAAAAAGAAATTTTAAAACCGGTTTAGTCAATAATAGTTCGGATCAATAATCCCAAGCTTCTTTTTGAGTACAATGATCAACGAGGTAAGTTATTTCGATAACCTAATCACGCCGAAACAATAAATCGCCTAGAGTGGTGAAATAATAATTGGAAGTGACAAATTAACTTTTATAAAGATGATGTCAGTACCTACACTTTTACAGTAAATAAGAAGTGTCGTCAGAAATGCTTCTGAAACAAAATCTTCACAATATTGTAAATACTGATTATTTTGCACTTATAACACTAGTCAATCATCGTTTGTATATATATATATATATATATATATGTATATACATATAATGATGAGAAACATACTTTTTTTTGCGAACATATTTGCTTTTTTCCGCATCGCGGCTGTTTTTAATTCATCAATCCATCACATTTTTTTAATTTTAAAAATCCAACCTGAAAATTCACAAGAATTTTGTCACAAATTAATGAACAATTTAAACATAAAAACCGCTTAAATCTAAATAGTGAATGATAATATATTCAAGTCGAAATAATTTTTGATTTATTTGGAGTCGAAATAATCGATTCATTTGGATTTTCTTAAATCAACAACACATTTATAAGTGGCATCAACACATACGTAAAACTGGCCGACACTTCGTCCAGTTGGAGGTAATGCTAGTGATGATTCAAGCAGCATTTCGGTTAATTTCACACAACATGTTAATGGTATGTCTAGTATACCTACACTGGCATCCTCACCGTTCGCACGTGGATCCGTTTTAGCCGATTCAGCATCGAATATCTTAAATTTGATGATGAAAAATGAACTGAGACTATATGATGCAAAATATCAATTTCCCGACTAAATCTCCTTTTACTTGAATGCAGCTACTACGCTAAAGCTCTAATAAATGTCCTCATTCGAAATATTACAAATGAAAATAGAAATTGAAAATGGCATGGAAAAATACAGTTCGTTCCCAATTGCAATAGTTTATGTATAAATATTTGATTGCTTTTAATTGATACCTTGTAAAGCATTTTTAGCGCTGGAAATGAATAAACCAATCTATCATTTCCTTCAGCGTCAGCTTCAGTCAGTTCGCCTTGTGATATTACAACGTATGAATCCAGTAACCAAATCTTCAGATCAGAAGAAATTTATTGGAAAAATTAGAAAAAAAAAAGTAGAATATCTTCACCAGTGTTACAAAAATGATAACAAAAACCGGTTACCAGTAAATATGGTCGTTTATCGTAAGATCGAAGGACGAGTTTTCCTGATGTCTGTGATTCGCACTGGTAAAGTAGCGTCCAGGCGAAAAAATGCTCCAACGTACCAAACCTTTTCACACAAACATTTCATAACAAACTATTTACTAACTTGAAGAAAAACAATGATAAAGTTCTTTCTGGAAGTAATAACAAAGTTCTTTCTAATGGTAACATATTTAGTAATATCACTAAATCTTGGACGCTACCTGTCACATAAAGTCTCCTGAAAAAGACCGGACCAATCTGCCTTATTTAGTCATTATTGATTTCATAAAATGCAGTGGTTAGTTAAGTTTTTGTTCATTCCATGTTCATCTGAATAAAAAAGGAAAAACATTCCCATCTATAATATACTACATGAGATCAACTGACCTGGTATTTATGTAAGTTTCCCTGCCATCAGTTACCAATAGATTGCACATTACATGATGAAACTGTACGATGTCAGTATTTCCTGAAATTATTTCTGATCCAACAAAATCCTCAACAACCAAAACTCATTAAAACGAAATTAAAATTAGGATATTTCCTTTAAATATAGGAAAGGTAACAAGGTGATCAAGATCGATAGGCAATAAAAATTACTATAAAAGTGTTGAGCGACCGGTTTATTTCAACCGGATAATGTATTTCGAAACCGATCAATATCTAGTTCCAAAAGAACAGCTGAATATCTGTACTCGGAATTGAGATATTGAGACTACTGTATGACAGTAGAAAGCCTGGCAAATTACGGGAAATCCACTAGATGGATATGCTAGTACAGGTCTCTAAGATTAAAAATATCAAGTCCAAACAACACGGAAATGATAATCATAGTTAAAGTACCACATCGTATATTTATGAATTGTTGCAAAAAATACAGACTAATTGGATGAAATAGCAGAAACGAACTTTTGAGAATAACTCCGATCTCCATGGAACATTTGGCACAGAGTACAATATTGGACTCATCAACAGTCACTGCATCCGAGGTAATCATCTGTAGAATATCTATTCTCCAAATCAGTTTTCCAGTTTTTTTTTTCCAAAAAAAGGAAAAAAAAGTAGAAAATGTTGAAATATATCACGAAGAAATAGTATGCCATCTTGAAAAAATTTGGCTAGACAATATGGAGTAATGGTGAATGAAATGAAATATTTTAGTTTATTTTTGTTGGTTTTTTCTTCTCAGGTAACGATTAAGAGGATCGGAAAAGGATTTTCTCTCGTGAAAGATGATAGAGAAAAACAAATTAATTCAATCACTGTTCTATTTACACATTCGGAGGACATAAGCAAGGCACTCAGCCGCTTTTCATCCGATCAGAACAAACAAGCAAATATCCTTTTTCGATCCTCATAATCATTATCTTAGAATAGGAAACCAAGAAAATAGAACTGAAACACTACTTTGAAGAACTGAAATGCTAGCCTAGCTTTCGGTCTTATCAACCAGACTATTTTCTTATTCGATTCTTTCAAGCAATTCTGTTGGTGCTAAAAGTTCTTTTCACTCCATCAAGGTAAATTCATTTATACTATAGCAAACTTACCATGTTGCTGTGAAATAAAAACACAAACCTTCCTTAACACTAGAAAATATGAATCTGATATGACAATTCGTTGTTCATTTGGAAGCCACTGTTTCTGCGCATCATCGGCACGTATCAAATCTGAACTATGCGCATCATGGTGGCCATGGGAGTGTGAAGAAGCACCACATGTATCACGGCAAAAATATTCCATGGATGGTGAAGTATTTAACCAGCCATCTTCCGGTAACGATTGCAATTTCAAACTACTGAAGAAAAAAAGAAAAACTAGACTTTATTGGGAACTATATTAATTTTTGGAAAAAATAACGAGTTAAAGGAAGGGAAGGAAAACAGTAAGCAGAAAAAAAGGATAACAAAAAGAAGAGGAAAAAGATAAAAGTAAGAAAAACAAGCAGTATGATTTAAAGAAGAAATAAACGTACTCTTTCGAATAACTCAACAAAGTAGCTGAACATTCTGCACATTCTGCATGCACAGGAAGTGCTTGAGCATTCTCGATATATTCATCCAGAAGCATCCCAGATAATACACCAACTGCTAATTGATGAAATGTTTTCGGTACTGAAAATAAACAAGAGAAATCTAACATAAAGTTTCTATGTTGAGCAGTATCCAAAACGTTGGAAATTATTTAAATTACGGCCATTATAACGTCTACTGCGTGAATATTCTATCATCATTTAATGTAATAACAAAATTCACAACCATTAATCAAACACCAAACTAAATTACACATATACAATTATTAGGCATAGGTGAATCGTTCTACAATAATGAACCATTTACCTACTAATTTAAAGGTGACGAAATTTCCTGTTAACGTTCCTACACTTAAATCAAGATTTTAAAGGTATTTTTAGTTACTTACTTATTTGTTCCACTGATCACCATTTTCTAAGAATAAATGAAGAAGAGATATTAATAACTTTACCTAACGGAGATTCACCAATTACGACTCGTACTTTACACATAAATAATCGATGATTATCAGCCCAAGTGAGTGCGCAAACCGAATTTGGATATAATGTAAGATCACCAAATTTGGCCCAATATGATGGCAACATTTCGACAACACCACCTTTCCCTTGCTGGACTATTGAAGTAATTTCAATAGAATGTTCACGAAAATGTACCATTTCCTTCCGTTCCACTGTACTAAAAAAATGTAGCGGATGATTTTTTTTCGAAATAACATTCTTAATTGTGATTCATATTAATCTATCATAAAACAATCAATAGAATAAAAAAGTACTAGCAATTAACACTGAAATGAATAGTATATTATACACACAATACTTTTTCAATCTCATATTATCCACATGTTAAAGTTTTTACTTCTTCACATGTCTTTTTCCTCTTTCTCGCATATCAATTTTATATTGTCAGATGTACTCTGAGATTGCAAAATTGGTTATTCCGGAATACTTGTCATACTGAGATAAATACTAGAAGAAACCGATTTCGCAACCTCACTACTTGAATCTTCGTTCATCACCTAAGGTTTTTTAAGATAAGATAAGAAAGGATAAATTAGAAAGTAATAAGTAATATTCAATGAAAAAAAGATATAAAAATGAGAAAGGGGCAAAAGGAGGGAAAAAAATGAAGATTAAAAGAAAGGAATGAGTGGAGTTCTACATCATTAGATATTTCGGACAGCGATTTTGAAATCTCACAACTAGGAATTCTAATCAACGATCTTGCAAAGTTGATATTGCATCGTTCCAATTGACAAATGACGGAAAAACAAATAGATAACAAGAGAGGAAGAAAAAAAGTAGGAGTAATTATTATAAGCCACACAATATAATAAATCTTTCGATTCTATAAAACCTAGAGTAGGCCCAAGAACTGATAGAACCGAAGACCCAAGAACTCATTCTGCTTTCTTCCCTTTATAACTATTAACAAGTGTGTCATTTGCAATGTTCAACCATTTTATCAAGCTAAGCTTTCGAAATACTTAGACTAAGGGTCGAAATCTTAAAATGAATGAACTAATGCATAGTTCCCTTTGGTGCTTTGACAACATCTGAAGCTAACAACAAATTAATTCACTCTTAAATTACCCTTCTGGTGCTTCATTTCGTATTTGTTGATTACTACAGCAGCTTGTTTCACTATCATCTGATGGTGGACAATCTACGAAGAGTGAAGCAAATTCGCTTCGTGGTTTGAGTTCAATAAGAAATGATCGTGTCTGCCAACTTTTCAATGGCATAACTTCCTGAAAATATATCATAAAATTCATCTAAACCTGAAACGGTCATTTTGCAAACGCGCACATTCCTTAATGATAAGATAATTATAGATGCTTTCAATGTTATACGTCAATTGTATATGTTATCTTTAATTGATCACTATAGATTAATCATTATAATATTACACAAACCGTGGAATATTGAAATTTATGGAATATTTTTTAACACTGTTAGATGTTCATTAAGTCAATAGAAGTATAAAAAAGAGTACGCTTATTATTTTGGAAGTGTTATGTAAATAGGTAGCACTAAAATTTCACTTCACTTCACTTTATTTGATAACTTTTCTGAAAATTTACCTTACTTTTAACATTGCTTTGAGAGAAAAATAACAAAATACCACATTAATTACTGGTCTTCCATTTGTAATTGAAAAGCAATTAATAACTGAATAAATAAAAAATGAGTAAAATACATTAATAGCTTATTACTGAATAACATATTTGACCCCATTTTGTTTACTTCATAAATTAAAACAAGTTCTATTATTTTTTTTTTTTTTGCCATTTTCTTCTATATCTTAATAACTAACTATGATCTCTTTATGATTAACTGAATTTAAAGCATTCAATTCATGATTTATCGTTTACGTGAAAAAATTCAATTTCTTAGTTCATTTTGTAAATTCTTCATTTACGTGAAAAAGTTCAATTTATTGTTGACGTGAAAATTATCAATTAATTCATAAAATCATCAATTGAATCATTATCAAACATACATCACTTCAAAAATATTATGTAAAACAATAACTAACGCGTGTAAACGTGAAACGTACGTGGAAAGATGGCATATATTTGCTACATAATGATACCATCAAAGTAACATAGTAAGAAATGAATGTGGACGTAAGAGTGAGATGATGAGTGGGTGGAAGGTAAGAGAGGATGTGACAGTATGTGTGGGAGTGGGTGAGTGGGTGGAGGATGAGAGGACGTGACAGTGAGTGTGAGTGTGATGATAAAAATTTGGTGTATGAGGAGATTGACGCTAGAAATGATTGGAAAAAGAGAGAGTGAATCAATGATGGGAAAATTAGTTATCTGATTATTCATATGACATTTTTTTTGATTTATTTAAATTAAGTTTTAATTAATTTTGATTTCATTTTAGATTAAATTGGATGAGCAATCAAAAAAATGATAATGATTATTGATCATCAATTACAAAATGATGATACGAAACAGTGGCAAAACTTGCATTATTGATAGATTATTTTTGCTAATGGATATATATCAATTATTATCATTGTTTTTTTGCAACCTAAATGTTGTTCACCGTTTTGGCTTGGTTTATGGCATTTTGGAGTATGATCAGTTTATTGGATTATTTCCTTCGATCATTTCATGTATCCATATATATGGCATTTGTTGAACGATATGAATTAAATGTTACTCTTTTTCAGGTTAACAATTTTACAACATTAATCGATTTAAATTTACATTTGAAATTTTAATATTAAAAAATAGGAAATAAATCTAATGTCTGTTCTTCTCAATTTAGGAGGCAGCAGTGATAATGATGCTAATTTTTATCGTATGGTTCTGTTTTTTTGTAATAATTAATTACTTTAAGAGTTGGTGATGATAATGCTAAGGTTAATGATAACATAGGATGATTAATTAATCCGCAAGCGTGAATTGTAGATGTATCCGATATGTTGTTATATGAAAGCAGAACAATATATAATGTGATGCTAGATATTGCTTAACGTACGCACAACGTCTACTAAGCGTTGATGTTTTAATGTGGTTTGCACATTTCTGAGAAATTAGTGAAATTACGTTTAAAGGATCGTACAGTAAGATTTATTTGCCAAATGTTTGAACAATGAGATTATTCTGTTGGGATTACCAGTTTGAAATATCTGAATAATAAGGCTTTAGTATGTGTTACTTGGAACAAAGTTAGATAGCTGCTTCATCAGACTAGTAATCAAATTACAGGTTATATTATTATTATTTATTATAAAATTTGGGTTATTTTTCAGATTCGTGTTGTTCCTATTCGATCACCATGCACGATACTTAGAAGATTTGTACAAAATAACCTACTCTCACGTTTACTTACAATTTGGTTTACTATTGGGATTATTTCGACCATATTTTGCTCGCTTGGGATTATCTTATATCTTTCAAGGAGTTCTATGATCGAAATAAGTTCATGGTGGTTCGAACATTTCCATTCATTTGCATCGGATGGTTCGGTTATGAATGTTTATCAGGCGGATGCTGCAGTAGTTAGGAAGAAGTTCATCGAAGAAGACGGTTAGCAGCTTCATTTTAATATAAAGTACTTCATTCTATCATTCCCAATTTTCGCAATGTTTCCTATTAACGAGACATACAAGTATGAAGTTGATTAAAAAAGAGTTATTTTATAATGATTTACTGATTGATGGTTATTGTTAGGTATTAATTGTAGTGATGTGCAATAATTAATCAGTCGGTAAAGGTTTATATTTTTTGCAATTGCAAAAAAGCAGAGAATAATTTCATAGCATCTTCTGCAATGTTTCAGATCAAAAGACAGTGTGAATTTTAACCTGGTATCAGGAATTTATTCTACTTTTAGAAGGTTTGAAATTTGTAATTCCTGGCTGGAACGTTCCGTGGACGCAAGTGCCATTATATGTTGGAATTTTATTGATCGCAGCAATGATCCATGAAATGGGACATATGTTAGCAGCATTAAGTAGCAATGTTCCTGTTACAAGTATGGGTTTCATTCTTCTCGCCGTGTATTTTGGTGCTTACGTTGAAGTTGATGCTGCCGCAGTGCGTGAGTTTTTGCTGTTTGTAAAGTTCATTTTATATTTTGAAGAAAAAGTGCTTTTTGATGGTTTTCTCAATTTTAATCAAATTTAGAAATTTTTCATTCATTTAAATCATCAATAATTTTATGAATATGCATTAGAAAGTACATGAGTAAATAGGTTCGAAACATTATTTTGTGGAACTAGAAATTACCTGAATTTCGAAGGGTTTTATTAAGTGTATAAGTTCCTGTTTAAACAGGAAATAAAAAGAAATTGGTACATTTCGGTTAAAAGAACGACTTCAAAAAAAGGGAAGGCATAGGATGATAATGCATTTGTCATTTCGGTATTATTTAAATCCGTGCATCTGATGATGAATCATCATTGATTCTGTTTAGGACGTTTATCTCCTATACAGAAACTGAGAATCAGTTGCGCGGGTGTATGGCATAATTTGATACTTGCATTATTTGCATGGATGCTTTACGGATCTACTTCCTTTATTGTTTCACCATTGTACATGTCTAACGTGGGCGTTTATGTTGAAGGTCCGTTGAATTATCAGTTTTGGTATGAGAATGAGCAACACTATTTCTAACATTTCAACACTATCTCTTACCCTCATCAAGGAAGAAATGCTGTAAACTTCTAAAATACTTGAAAATACCATCATAATAGATTTAACGTAAAATTAATTTCAAAACTAAATCACTTAAAATTGTTTAGATAAACTCAATGAAATCTTACTGCTGTAAATTGTGTTAATCGTGCGATGATGGGTAGGAACAGGCAATCACTGTAGAATTTCATATTAATGAGACAGCCATACGCCGTATGTGACCTCAAATGTCTTTCTTGCAGAAGGTTTACGATGTCAGCCAATGAATCATTCTGTTTCCATTAGAAAGTATGAATAGTGTGAGAAAGTAAAAATTTATTTATCAGTAGTGGTTGAGACACATTTCGATCAAATATTGTTATGATTATGTAAATTTGCTGAGTGGTTGCAAATGTATTTGTGGATTTCAGGTGTTCAAAAGGATTCTCCGCTAACAGGACCGGTTGGCTTACATAAGGGCAATGTTATCCGGGCAATAAATGGTTGTAATGTAAATAATATTAACGATTGGAATAATTGTCTGAAGACAATGAAGTATACTAATTCGGGATTTTGCGTACCGGATGGCGTAATTGCGGAAAATATTGCAGATGAGGTTGCGTTTTCAATTCTTTGTTACGTTTCAGCTTTTAATGGTTTGTTGTCATGTCATCTTTTTTCATAAATAACATAAGTAGACATCATTCCATTTGATCATTATTATGGTGCGGAATTCACCTATGTTCTCTGAAACCGTGGTAGCTGATGGTTATTAGCCATCATACTATTTAATTTTTTTTATCTGCTGGTAGCTTATCTCTTCTGAATGTTAAAAGACATAATTTCCCTCACTAAAAATTCATCGTAAAATTTGCTTTCGGATTAAAATTATACGACACCACATTTTGCTATCTTTATAGTACTTTTAATAGTTAAGTTTAATAATGGATTGGTAGGAAAAGATGGTCGGTTCATTTCCGTGATTGAAAGAGTTCTTTAAATGAGCAATGATACTTTGCGAAAAATGTTAATCATTTTAGATGCAACTGATTGAGAATGAATTGGACTGTTGTCACAACTCAACATGGAATAATTCAGCTTCACATATATGCTTTTATGTACGTGATTGGATGCACACCATTCGTATGTTTTGATTTTATTTTGCATGTCAGTATTTATTTGCAGTCATAACTGTGACGATGTTATCGATGACATCTAGTGAATCTTACTTGAAGTTAGTTTGTTTCAATTTAGTTATGAAAGAGTCTGCAGCAGGCTTTTGTTTTTTTGCTCTATTTTGAGACAGAGCTAGCAAAATCCTGCACATATTTTTTTCATGGTGCCCTTTAATATTTATAGAATTTAGCTAAAGAACGGAGTCACGAATTGTTGGAGTATTTTTCAGCGAAAATATGCGCATGTTTATCAGCGAGGTATGTAACAGGTTCGTTGAGGGCAACTTTTCACTAATCTAAACAATTTTGAAATTCCTGAGAAATTTGGAATTATAAGTTAAGTTTTCGAAGATTTGCAATAGAATTTGTGGAAATTGAATCGTCTGAAACTAAAATTTTACAGATTTACTGTCATGCAGTTCTACTGAAAATTGCTTAAACACAAATCGAACTTTGGAAACCCCTCACTCGTCTTGCGTTTTTCCTGCTCTCCTGGGTAACATGTCATTTATGAGAATCGAAATTCTTGGGAACGCATCGCGTGTAGTTCTTTATGTGGGCTACGTCAAGGAGGTAATTGCTTGAATTTGACGTTCCAATAATTTCTATAGGAAATTCGATAGTTGTTTGTTGCCAGTGTTCGAGTTATTTTAAAAACGAGCGGTCGAAGTCACAATTAAGACCTGGTTTCCACTGAAACATTAATCAGGTTTATTCGTTTCATATTAGCTATCATCAGAGGAAGTATCAGTTTTTTTCAATAAAAATAATGACAATGGTTAACGTAATTTATCCGCCATCCTCGGATTGGATTTACGAAGGAACAGTCAAGTATGTTACTTGAAAGGACAGTATATTCTGAGAATTTTGATATAGAATATTTTGTAATAAAAAGTTTGTATAATTTAATAGGTGCTTTTATTTCCGAAGGAATGCTCATTGTTTTAGTTGGAATTCGATGTGCAAGTGAGTAATTACGTGCCCCGGTTGTCAATCTCGTCAACATTCATACCCTACTTTATTGAACTAGTGGCAAAGTATCTGTTTACATTCTCATTTGGTATGTTTGTTTTTGCGAAGTTGGGAATTTTGACTTAAGCTTTTTATGGAACTGACCATAAATGTTTGAAATTCATGAATTCAGTAATTTTTAATTTTTCCATTTTTCTAGCTTTTGCTATTATCAATGCGGTGCCTTGCATTTGTCTTGATGGGCAATATATTTGCTCGAATTTTGTGGATTTCATGTTCAACAAGCTGAGACCGAGGTTTATCATTTTATATAGATTTTAATTAAAAGTGGGTTCTCAATTGAACTAGAAGAAAGTGTGTTGGAGAGTCTAAATTTTGATAACTCTCGCAGCTAAATATCGAACGAACTGTGCTTTAAAACTTTAGATTTCTGACATACGAATCGTTCATGGTGCGATTCGAAAGCATGAATCTTTTAGAGCAGAAATTACAGAAAGAAGTGAAACTAAGTGCTGATATTTTCTTGGTTGTGTGATACTTTTCAAATTTCCTGCAGCATGTTTTCTTGTTTCGGTGCTATCGAATTCGAAAAAATTTTTAACTTTAACTGAATTCACGGAGTTGCAGTTCGCATAAATAAAAAAAATTACTTTGTTGTTTTTGGAAAGGCTTATTTGCTTTTATCAATTAATATTAAATTGGATCGGAGCTGAAAGAAAAGAAATTATTCTCATCCACTTGTTTAGAAGACGGCGATTAGTAAAACGAGTGGCTTTAATATATGGAACGACAGTCTTGGCTGTAAATTTCATCCTCGCATTGTGGAAGTTATATAAGCATGCTGTATAGAATATTTTTTCTCTCTGTAATTTGATTTTTCAGACTTTTTGAAATTTTAGACTTTGATTTGTTAAATTAATATATTGCACTGACGTTGTATTGTTTTTGCACACTGTACGGGTTTCTTTTTTTCATTATTTGTAATCAGATTACAATGTAAATTGAAAGTTTGAAGTTTTTATCAAATTCATGTTGTTGTTTTATTGTAAAAAATCTTCGTTAATTAATTTTGAAATTAATATTGCGGTTAAATCTATTATACAACATCTTCATGTATTTTAGAAGTTGACAATGTTTTTTCCTTGATAGTGATAAACGTTGAACGTTAACATATTTAAAAGCAAACTTAGTTGTTTAGTTTTATTGGTACTGATACCTTACGCAGAAACCTGCATTTATGAGCTCTAATATGGTCTTTAAATAGGTTAAACTTTTACTCCATTGCTTACCCATTGAAGTTTTATATTCTATCGTTTGTTTAGCTTATTATTCTTGTAACTAATAGATTAGAACGGTGATTATTTGGGTCACGAGCATATATCTGATATATTTTGATGATATGGAACGATCGATGAAGGTTATAGTTTCGTAAAGAAAACATTTGGAAATTGGGAGAGTGCGAATAATCTTTGACTACTCAACATGTAATTGCAGAAAATTAATTTGTGTTGAGGAGAAAATTTTAAAAAATCAAGAAGTTTGCATGAATGAACGATCCCGAGGTGAAAATTCACGATGTTTGGGCGAACAACTTGGAAGAGGTGAGGCTCCCTGTATAACCGTTTCATTTAATTATTTCAGGGTATTATCCTGATTATTTCTACAGAAGTTATGTCCTATTGTACATAACATATAAAAGTAATTCTTGCAGGAGTTTAAACGAATACGAAATACAGTTAAGGATTACCCATTCGTTGCAATGGATACTGAATTTCCAGGTGTAGTTGCTACACCTTTAGGACAATTCAAGAGTAAGGAGGATTTCAATTATCAGCAGGTAATTACCAGCAGTTTTTTCCCGGATTTTTTTTCGATTATTTTCAGAATAAATCAACTGTTTTTAACATATAACATATTCGTAATTAAGATTTCATTCTCGTTTTCTTTCAGGTTTCCTGCAATGTAAATATGTTAAAACTTATCCAGGTTGGATTCGCTTTGTTGGATAAAGATGGTAACATGCCACCAACGGGTGATGTATGGCAATTTAACTTTCAGTTTTCCTTAAATGACGATATGTATTCGCAAGACAGCGTCGATTTGTTGCGTAATGCTGGCATAGATTTTGGACGACATCAGGTGAGTTTTTGATGTAGCAATAAAGTTAGTAAGATTACTGTTAGGTTAACTGTCTTAAATAATACGGAAAAAAAGTCTAGATTTGGTTAATCCAATATGTAACTACTAAAATCCTAATATCCGTAAGAGATTTCGAATTTTTCTGAGCTTTTATGTAACAACATATCCAATCGGATTTATATTTGCATCTTAATGATAAAGCATCCCACGATTCGAATCATCAAATCATTCCACTTAACTGACCCTTTATGGCATGTGTTTTATAAGATATGAGATTTTTCATTGTAATAATTCTCAAGAATGTGTGAAAGTTATTCAGAAATGATCTAAACGTCGTATTTGTAGATTGAAGGGATACGGATGGCGGATTTTGGTGAATTACTTACGACATCAGGTTTAATTGTTGATGAGCATATCACCTGGTTAACGTTTCATAGTGGTTATGATTTTGGATACCTCATGCGTTCTATTTTGCTTTCGGAATTACCCAAAGAAGAATCGCAATTCTTTCAATACCATCGTAAACTTTTTCCATGTAGTTACGACTTAAAAATGCTATTGAAACATCCAGGCTTGGTGAATGCAAAACTGAGAGGTGGTTTGCAAGAGGTTTGTCCATTTATCAATGATTACTGATTTTCTTTTTTTTCTTTATTTCGAATTGCTTGTGAATTATGTCGGTTGAAACAGCAATATTTAATTCACTTAGGCATATAGCATCCTTACTTTCGGCAAAGCAAATATTTTCGAAATCTGCAATTCCATTACCACTTAGGGATAGAGAGACCCAATGATTGTGTTCTTTTTCTCGGGTAACAATCTAATTTTGTATGAAATCTGCTTGCACTAGTGAGATAAACAGTCTGATTTCCCTGTAGTAACACCCTTTTTTTTCCAATTTCAGAGTTTTTTAAGCTTTCAAAAATACAAGTGATTATGATCTTGTGGAATCATTTCACAATTCTTGCTTATTTTAGCTCTGTTCTATAATTTTCAGCTTGCTGATCAGCTGAAAGTAGTCCGAAAAGGACAGCAACATCAAGCGGGTTCTGATTCATTACTCACTGCACAAACATTCTTCAAAATTAAAGAGCGATTTTTTGAGGATACTTGGGATCAGGTGATTTTTTTCTTATTAGATGTCATGTTCACGATGAATCACTCGTCATAATCAACGAAAAGAATAAGTAACGAAGATACTAATCGGGGAATCGTCTGGTTGACCGCAAGCTACCATACATCATTTATAAAAATAGTTAACTTAATGATTGACTGATGACATAGTGAAATTGATCCTTCTCTGATATTGCGCTATGGTCAGTTGATGTCCGGTGTTATCCTTATCAGTTGATCTTGACTGACTGATTAAAAACAGCAGTTATTATCATTTCAGGTCGCGCCAACAGTCGAAGGGCATTTGTACGGCCTTGGAAATACTCTCTCATCAAGTGCACCATTTGTGCAGATGACGGAATCATCATCAACTCCCGAACCACAACAACCGTCAACACCGGAAGCAACATAATAATCTTTTTATTTGAGTTGTTAAGAAATTGGCTTTAAGAATTCCTCTTTGGAAACTTGTCGAACTGCAATGTTAAAAATAACGCATTGTTTACTTGCGAGGTTTAAAGAAGGAAAAGTTTTGTATATTTCAAGTTGTATTCTCTTCATTGATGCAGTGGCTATTAATTGCCAATCCATATTTCAACAATGGGCTGTCGATTGAAAGTGTTTGTTAAAAGAATGCGCCATAATTGATGTAACGAGGAAATGTTGCAGTCAAAAATCAGAAGATCCATTTTGGTAATTAATCGTATTGTTGCAGGTGTAATCTTTGAATTCCACTGTGTATGTATCATTCTATGAAACAGATTGGAAGGCCATATGATTATAAAACCGTATACAAACATCTGTTTTTCCACACAGACTGATACTTTTACTGTTTATCGATTCTTCTATCCAAGAGTTATGGGCCGCAAAGTTTCCAGAAATTCTAATTCACTCTAACTAAATGGTTGATATCCTGCAATTCTGCTGGATTAATTCTTAGTTCTAGGAAATTTGCCATTAAAAGTCCTAGTAGCGGGAGTATCGCTGGCTGAAACGAATGTGGATTTCTATGGGCCGAGTTTATGATTTAGTGTTTTGACGAGATTATAGGGTTGGTGGGGATTTTAGTCGAGAATCGTCGTAGCTACTGTAGGCATGAAAGGGGAGATCTCGAGATTTGAGCGTTAATCTGGTAGTTGTAGGGTTCCTGTGGGGTATAATTACAAACAACTAGATGGGAACTAGTACTTTTTACTGAGATATGATGATACGGAAGTAGTGCAGATCCTTATGTAAAGGTTAGTGGTAGGGTCAAATAAGTTAGTAATTGCCGTTAGGATATGCAAGTTGCATTGGAGCCCGTAACATTCGTCAATTTTAGGCCGTTAAAAAAGGTGATTTTGGGTTGTTTGATCTGTCTGCAAGAGTGGTTGTTGGAAGATGCCGCCTAAATTCGACCCGAGCGAGATTAAAATTGGTAAGTGTACGGGATTCATTAGAGGACTTTTAATTAGCTTGTCTCATTTGGGACTCAGATTTGGATTGATTCGGATTGGTTGTTTAAGGTAAAGCCCTACAGCTGAAGTTGCAAACTTATTTCAAGTCGAATGCTATTGTAATCACTTAATTTCATTTGTGTCGAAATCCTTATTTAATTCCACT
This sequence comes from Dipetalonema caudispina, assembly GCA_013365325.1. Taxonomy (NCBI): domain Eukaryota; kingdom Metazoa; phylum Nematoda; class Chromadorea; order Rhabditida; family Onchocercidae; genus Dipetalonema; species Dipetalonema caudispina. The sequence continues at coordinate 21,079 of JABVXV010000409.1, read as the reverse complement.
CGAAGTCAGATTCATCGAATTGAAATGAATTCTTTGGGAAGAACGATGTTCTTATAAATATGCGTGCGTATATGCATGTACGGATACATGTGTAGGTTTGTCTGGTGATTACCTAGATGTAGTGTCTCACTGGAGCTTTACTGTATTTGGAGGAAGGCTTGTAAATTTGATCTTTCTAGGATTCGAATTACAAGTAGAAAATGAATAACTTATATTGTTTGCAGTTTATCTACGTTGTGTTGGCGGTGAAGTTGGTGCTACATCTGCTTTGGCACCGAAAGTTGGGCCGCTTGGCTTGGTAAGAGCTTTTCTTTTTTTATTTGTTGGAAATTTCAGGGTCATCTATTAGATATAACAGAAAATGTCCAAATTTTTTTTAATATGTCCAAATTTTTTAGTCACCGAAGAAAATTGGTGATGATATAGCGAAAGCAACGCAGGATTGGAAAGGTCTAAAGGTAACATGCAAGTTGACGATCCAGAATCGTGTAGCCAAAATAGATGTAGTACCAAGCGCGGCATCGTTACTCATCAAAGAGTTGAAAGAACCTGCACGAGATCGGAAAAAGGTTAAAAACGGTATGCGACAACACGTCATGTTAATATGCAATTGAAAGAGGAAATAGGGAAAAGGAGAGGTAGAGACAAACAGAAATCTACGCGTTATTGTCACGGTGGTATATATATCTGTCCATCTATCTATAGGCGGAGGGTCGGGTGACCAACGCACGGTCCCCATCCCCCAGTCATTTTCGGCTATTGCAGTCTTTGTTTAGGCTTTGCAACTGAAAAGACTGGTAACCGTTTTTCGGGTCAACAACAAATTCGGTAAGCCCCTAAGAAACATTGTCCAACACAAGGTGAAGGAAAAGTAAAATATTTCAATGAGTGCGCAAATGTTCGTACAATGATTATATATGGAAGCCAGTGGATAAGTTAGGGGAGGGAACTAACTTTCGGTTTTCATATACTTTAAGAAAATGCAATTCTTGAGTCCTAAGATCCAAGTAGTTTTTACGTTGGCAGATTAGTCTTTAGCCCCTCTCTGTGATTGGGCAGATATTTGTTGGACTCTATGGATGGGTTAATTTCTTAGATCGGTAGGCTGTGAAAAGAAAAAGATGGGTAAAAACAGGGGATGTGAGTTGGATTTGTTCGTTGTGTAATGTGCATATGATTAATAGAATGTCAACAATTATTTGCACTTTGTTTTTTCTTTTACTTTTTTATTAGACAACTTTTTTCATGCTTAAATAAAATGACTTGTGGTATGTGCAGTTAGTCTCGTAGTTGAATAATGTAGTTTCAGTAAAGCATAATGGTGATCTCACTGTGGAACAAGTTATCAACATTGCACGGCAAATGCGACCGCGTTCAATGGCGAAGAAATTAGAAGGCACTGTAAAGGAAATATTGGGTACATGTTTTCTGGTATATCGTTTGTGTAAAAAGTTTTCGAGAGGTGCTTGTGTTTATCAGTGATAGTACGTTAGAATTTTGATGTATTGTGGTTGCTAGTCCTAAAAAGTGATGCAGTTTTCATAGTTTTTTTTAAATTTACAGGTACGGCCCAGTCCGTTGGTTGCACAGTGAACGGGCAGCATCCGCACGATATAGTTGATGCCATACGTAGTGGCGATATCGTCATTCCAGAGGATTAAATGGCGGATGATTTTGTGTTTCTTATTTTTCGTTGCCCTTTATTGTGTTGTTTGAAATTGAATTGAATTTTTCTGAATAAATGTTGCCAATTTTTATAGATCGTTTCTTGTAGCTATGCATTAAGACTGTATGACTGGTTTGACGATATGTTGTTTTGGAAAATGCGATTACAGTTTTTTTGAGGGTCAGAAGTGATGGGTGGACTGATATGCATAACACTTGCTTGATAGGTTCAAATGTCGAAACAAGGGAAATGCCCATATTTTATGCGGTTTTCTGCTCGATTTCAAGATTAGGATGTGTTTTAAAGTCATATGATAAACATTCTGACCCGTGAGGGCCCGGTCTACGAGGCTGTTTTTCGGACTGTGAAAACCGGTTGCTTGAGAGTTAGAAATGTTGGATACACAGGAAATATCCGTATTCTGTTTAGTATCAGAATGGGGATATATTTTTAGTAATTAAAAGTTTGTTCCTAACCGAAATATTCCTTATTAAGTCTTTTAGTATCGGTTATTCTTTTTATGAGCTAAACAAACGTCTGTCATTAGATGGATTAAGTTAGAACGAAATTGAATGAGCAAGACTGATATGTAAATAAATTATGGGAAGCTTTCATTGTCAATAAAATATCTTGTCCCTTGCATCCTTGACTGTTTAATGTCAACCAAAAAAATTATTTTATGCTTAATTAATGATATCATCACTGATAAGACTGATTTTTCCTTTCCTTCTTTCTTTGTTGACTATTTTACAATTTTCCTGATTTATTTTGAAGTCCAGGGAGTTTTCTAGAAAAATTTGGAAATGTTTTGCAAAAAGTGAATATTTTCGCTATTGACCTTTTCATAATTGCTGTTTATGATTAGTAAGGGGGGGAAGAAAAAAAAAGTATCTTGTCGATTAGGGAAAAATTATAAATTACAAAATATTTACCGCCTTATATAAAGGGTAGTTTGGTTTTTGTTTGTTTTTTTATATGAAAATTAGTACGAAGAAGAAATTTTCAATTTTTTTTTTTTTTTTTTTTCCTTTTTTTTTTTTAGGTATATAAGAAAGTAATGAAAGAAAGAAAGGAATGGAAAATAATTGAAAGGAAGTTTTATTCGTAAAGTAGTTCATTTAATCAGTCTTATATTTACTAATATAATTGAGGTAAAATAAATATTAAATATGAATTTAAATTCTGATTCGATGAAGTTAATTTGTAGATAAAAGAAGATATTGCGTAATTGAAGGAATGATAAATTAGAGAATTCTTGGAATGAAGGGAAGAAATGGAAAAGATAGAAGAAATTGTATTTTGAATTTTGTACCATTTTATGTTATGGTTAATCAAATATCTTCGGTGTTAATTAAATGATATCATTATTATTACTTACAAATTGAATTGATCACATTACAAAAATTCCAAAATTTGAAAATAGATCAATAATTGAGTTTGTTTCTAATCATAGTTAACTAAAATATATATAAGTAATCATCGATGATTTCCGAATTAATACATTGATGAAAAGGTAATCATTTGAAAGGTTAAAATCGTAATTTTCTCCCTTCAAGTCGCAGTTTGACTGTTTTTAAATTTCACTGATATTTAAAAATTATCATTTTCTCTCTCTTCTCTCTCTCTCTCTTTCTCTCACTGTAAAGAATGTTAGTAATTTTTTAACAAAAATTGATGTTAACAAATGAGAGTGCAACAAAAGGTAAAAACAAAAAGCAATATTTGAGTGAATTGTTCAAAAATATATGTATATGTTTATTTTTATTGTCGAATTATTCCTTTTTTTAATTTTTCTTTTTTGCTTTTTGTTTTATTTCTCTTTGAAGATGTTTTTCATTGATTTTAAAAAGTTCTTAAAAAAATAAATTGTTATTTCAGATTTGTTAAATTTATATACAGCCAAGACGACTTGATAGAAAAATTCGAAATGAAGGAAAAAAATGGATATAATGTACAAGAAAATAATGTTCCAGATACTTATAGGTATTTTAATATATTTCTTTAGCTTGCTTTTTTACTTCATTTTTTTGCTTTTTCATTGAATTTCTTTACTATAATGACTTTTACTTCTCTGAGAAAAATATAAAGATAGTATGTTTCATACAGTTAAACGATGCAAATATTTGGAAAAAAAGTTATAATCGTTATTAAATATTAGATATTTGTAATTATTTATATCAATTTTTTCGTTGGGATATTATTTATTTAAGTTACTGCTAACATAGTTCTTCTTTTTTCCGCTCTGATTTAACTAATTGACATTTTCAGGACTATATGAATGATCTATTTTTTTAAAAAAATATTGCTGTTATTGTTATTATATTTATAAAAAATGGATGAATTGCAGAGATCGAATATTGAAATGGAATGGATGGGGATATGCGGATTCATCTTTTACAGTTAGGAATCATACTAATACTGTTCTTACGGGTAATAGGTCAGATTTTATTGTTATTCTTCTTTTTGTTGATTATGATTTCATTGTTTTTCTTTCTTTTCTAATATGCTTCGTAAATGTGGCTTCAATTTGTATCAATAGTATTAACATGGATTGCACAGATTTTGATTTTCTTCTTCTGACATAAATTATTTGCTTGACTACATTTAAACAAATGTTTGTATCTACCAATTGATTTTATCGTTTGTTATTCAGATATAGATGATAGGATAAGAAGAAGAATTCGTTTTATATACAGTAATGTATTTTTGAGGATAATGCTAGTTTATAATTTGAATTCAGTTTTAAAAGAAGGTTGAACAAAAAATTTCATCTTCATCACTGGAAATCGTAATGATTTTATTATATTCCAGGTATGATTTGTCGGGTCAAACATTGCCATATCTCATAAAATATATGGAAGGAAAACTTGGTATCAGTATTAATATTCAAACTCCAAGTGTACGTTATGAAGATTTAATCATTCCGGTTCCATTCGATAATCAAGATTTTATCGATTTTTTACTATCAAATAATATATCCTTCTCAAACAAATCGAATTATCGATTAGTTCGATCTCATGGACATACAGGTTCGTTTTTTTCATTTTAGCTTCTTTGTCTTCATCATTATGTACTAGTTTTAATTCTCTAAAGAAATCATGCAATGGCTGATGATCGTCGTTGGTACACTGTGCTTTGGTAAATGCAACCTGATATCGATTCTTCTCACATTTACAGTTTTTGCTTACTTTGTATTCCTATGTTTTTTTTCGATGGTTTTCATTTTCTCATTCATTTCGCTAAACAGAATGTAAGTAAAATTCTTGAAATTTTATTGATATTAGGGAGAAGATGATGCCAAGGTTTTTGCAGATTTTCAATTTTTTATTGTTATTTATAATGCTTTATATTTAGTACACGATATTGCTAATTTGCGAAATGGTACTGTTGGACGTATTCCCGATATTATCGTGTGGCCTAAAAATGAGGAAGAAGTTGTGACGGTAAGAGATCAGTAATTCAGGAAGTTACGAAAAAAAGCCTGAAATTTTGTAATAACATTGTCTGATTCCTTTTATTCAAGCAATATTATCAAATTTGCTTATTATGTATTTACCTGAAAGTGCCTAAAATATTCTATTGTTGTTTGTCAGATTATTGATGGCGCTAAGAAATTTAATGTTGTCATAATACCGTTCGGTGGTGGAACTTCGGTAACAGGTGCATTGGAATGTCCAATTGAGGAGGCACGAAGTATTTGTTCCTTAGACATGGCTTTGATGAATGCAATTATTTATATTGATAATAAGAATTTTCTTTGTCGAGCTCAAGTAATTGTTATATCTATTTCATTTATTGATATTATATTAAAGATGTTATGAGAAAAGAATCTGTAAATTTGCAACACTGCTGTGTTTGTTCAAATTTCAAGTAAATCTATATGTAAAGATTTGTAAAACATTAAGATTTTAATAATTTCACACTTCTCTGCGAGAGCAAATTTTCGTCTTTTTTTTAATGGATTTGTTTGTATTCTTTCGTTATAATTTTTTAGGCTGGCATAGTTGGACAAAATTTGGAACGAGAACTGAACGAAAGGGGTTATACTTGTGGACATGAGCCAGATTCTGTGGAATTCAGTACACTTGGCGGCTGGATTTCAACAAGGGCATCAGGTGTGCGTTGCAAACAAGTTTTCCTTATTTTCTGTGAGATTAAATTTGTCATTTCCATCCAAATTAGCAAATAATTGAAAAGCATGATCGTAGTGTAAGGTCACTGCTAACTGCTTTATGAGGATATCGCTTATCAAAAGCTACCGCGCTTATCACGAACGCGCGGTAGCTTTTGCCATACGCGTTTGGTCTATTGCTGTCTAATTTATCGATACGTTTATTGAATGGTATTATTTACACAGTACAACAAAACCAGTAATCATAAATGAAAAAAAAAAGCTACTAGTACTTTTCCAGGAATGAAAAAAAATAAATATGGCAATATCGAAGACTTGTTAGTTCACGTTTCGCTTGCTACTCCGCGAGGAATTATCCGTAGACAGTGTCAAGTTAGCATTTTTACTTTATTCGCTTTTTCCTGCAGTTATATTGTAATTTGTTAAAAACAACAATTATATTACTGCTTCTCAAAGTTTTTTTTTTTTCTTTTTCGCATAGGTTCCTCGAGTATCTGGTGGACCAGATTTGCAACAAATAATTCTTGGTTCTGAAGGAATTCTGGGTGTGGTAACGGAAGCAACTGTGAAAATTTTCCCAAAACCAGAAGTGAAGAAATATGGTTCATTCGTCTTTCCGTCATTTGAACAAGGTGTAAATTTCTTTCGTGAAGTTGCGAAACAGGTTTGTTTGATTTCGTCGAAATTATTTCTGAAGTTGAACTGTGTAAACGAGATGTGGAAAAAGATATTAGATTTTTTTGCAGCCGAAAATTTTATTCATCTGTAAAATGAAACATTAAATATAGATTTCTTCCAAGAAGTTTTATGTCAGATTTATTCCTTTCACTGCAGCGCTGTCAATGTGCATCGTTACGATTGGTTGATAACGAGCAATTTTTGATGGGACAAGCATTAAAAACTTATAATGGCTCGTTATTGAAAAGTTTAAAACATGCTTTGGAGAATTTATACGTTACGAAATGGAAAAATTTTAAGGTTAGGATTTTGTGGTATTGCAAAATCGTTCATTTTATCATTCTTGTTATTAAAAGAAATATTTATATTTTATTTCAACCATCTAACTTAAGAAAAGATTTTTATGATAAAATCTTGTAGTTGAATTTTGAAAGGAAAGCGTGAGAAAATCTGTTTTAAATGAATTAATTCACAATATGAAAAATGATTTTCTAGTGATTGATCATATATAATCATTCAAGAAAGGAAATTGAGAAATATTTGTAGTTTAAGCATTGTGATACTTAAAGTATTCTGAAATTCTTTTGTCTTTTCAAATTCTAGATAATGGTCACTTATACTGTTTATTTTCTAATTTTTTAACGAATATCAACATAATAAATTTGTATTTCCACGTTAACTTGGTATGTTTATCGTTTTCTAAGTAGAAACAACACAAAAAAATGATGTTTTAGCTGGACGAAATTGTGGCAGCAACATGTGTTTATGAAGGAACAAAAGAAGAAGTTAACAGTGAAGAGCGGAAACTTACCATTTTGGCAGAAAGTATGAATGGTATAAGTGGTGGTGCTGATAACGGGGAGTATGGTTATCGATTAACTTTTACCATTGCATATCTTAGAGTAAGTTTTCATAATAATTTCTGATCATAAAAGAAATTAAATTAACAAACATATTTTTCAAGTGGAAAAATTTTTCTTCTTTTTAGTCAAATATAACTGGCGGTTTTCTTTTTATAGCCCTTAACAGTCAGCTTTATTTCTTTTCCATATTTGATGAAATCTTGTGTCATTGTTAAGTTTAGCTTACTAATCTCTTCTTGTACCTGACAAATGATCTCTTTTCATCGTTGTTTGGTTTTTCGTTCTTTTCTGACTTAGTCACTATCTTATTTTTATTGTCTGATTATATCAGATTTGTTAGCTTGATTAGCGCTTATTTGTTATGGCTTCCTTTTTAACTTTTAGATTTGTGAACTTTCCTATGTAGCATCGAGAAAAGTTCACGAAGCTTTCAATAAATAAGAAACAGAGTGCTATCTAATCTTATGCAAATTTATTCCAAAGTTATCCGTTTTCTGTTTTCATTGCCATTACTTTCTTATTCACTTTCTGGATTTGTATTCAATATTAAGAAACTTTTCATTCTGAAGCTTATGAAATTGTTATATGAATTCATTGCAATATCAATAGTTCCAAATCGTTTATCCAATTAACACAATATTTTAAAGGATTTTGGCATGCAATTCTCGGTAATGGGTGAGTCATTTGAAACATCTGTTCCATGGGATAAAGTAATAACTTTATGTCAAAATGTGAAAGAAGTAATCAGACGAGAAGGAATTACATCTGGCACGATACTGCCGCCTCTTGCAACTTGTCGGTAATTATTTCAACCAAGTCCTAATTGCAAAATATTTTTTAAGGCTGTTTATGTTCGGTGAATTCCCTGCTCAAAACAGTAAGAAACTTGAAATTATGGTTGTAAACATTTATCACCGGGATACTTACTTTTTTAGATCATTAAAATCAGTTAGATTGTGGAGTTAAGTAGAGTGTCTTTAGTTTTTGTTGGAAGACATAAAATTGAATTATTCAAAAATGTTGCAAATAATGTTTTAGTTGAAATGAATGTGCGACCTAAACTATACTTTTCTGGCGTGATTTTACATTAGTTTCACTTTAAGCATAAATAAATGTTAAATTTCATATATTGCATGGCAAATGTATGAAATTTACTTCATATCCCCTTCACTTTACGTCGTGTTTGCCTAAAGTATTTCTGTACCTTTACTATTGTCATAAGCATTATGTTTACAGTGTGCAATTGCAAAGTCAGATTTTATAAAAGTAGCAAAACCATCTTAACATTAAATCATATGAAACAAAGTAGGAATATTAAAAATAAATGCTATTTCTAAAAAATGTTTTTTTCTCGAAAAGTGCTACTTATATTTTGAGGACTAACTACACAAATTAAAATTTAGAAATGGAAAGTTTTTTTTCAGAGTGACTCAGATCTATGATTCCGGTGCCTGCGTATACTTTTATTATGCATTCAATTATTGTGGCATACTTAATCCTATATTATTATGCGATCAAATTGAGGTATCAAACCTCATTTCCAATATTTTCTTTTTTTTGTTTAATCCAAACGGAAAACCTTAATTTGAAAATAATTTTTTTTCCGAATTTAGAAAACGATTAGAACGGGACTTGTGTATTATATTATTTATTGAAGCTTTTGAATCTTTGTTAACTTTAATATCTCTTCTTTTTTGGAAAAAAAAAGTGTTTAATGATTGTAAACATTTTTCTGATTTTTCTCTTTTTTTTTTTTTTTTTTTTTTTTCAGAAAGCAGCACGTGATGAAATCATTGCTTGTGGTGGAAGTATATCACATCATCATGGTATTGGCAAATTGCGGAAGTATTGGTATCCTGCTAGTGTTGGCGATGCTGGGTTATTAGCAATTAGAGCACTTAAAGAGAAACTTGATCCCAAGGTATGCTTTTCTGTAGGAATGAGCTGTTCTAGAATTTCAATTTCTCAAATGTGTAAATTTTGAAAATTCTTTTGATTGCAGAATATCTTCGGAAGTGGAAATATAATCGATGTTGAAAGGGAAAAAAGCAAACTGTGATTTATTTTGGCATTTCGAAATGTGCACCTTTTTTATCGTTGTTTCGTCAAATGCTATCTTTGTATTTTTTTATCCATCTTGTTTAGGCCTTTTTACTTTATATGTAAAGCTATTAGCATTATTTCGTTTTGCATCTCTCGCTTTTCAAGATGAAGGCTGTGAATAATCTAGAATCCCTTAGCATTAAATGAAAAAAGTGGAAATGGAGGTGAGATATAATGGACCCAAAAATGTTCATATTATGCTTTATCCAATTTCAGGCATTATTTCAGGTAATATTGTTTTCTTTTATGTTGTCATTTCTTCACTCTTCGATTTTCCAATTATCATTCACAAAATTACCATACTTGATAATTGAAAATTATCAATTTAAAAAAAAAGAAAAAAACTTAATTTGTAATTCTAACTGGTTACCTCCGTGTAATAAATTTATAACTCCGATTGATTACCTTTATGCAATAGCATCTTAGTATCTTTGTAATATGCTAGAAATATGTTTCTATTTAAATCCTACATTTTCCTATTTGCATAAATAAAATCATTTGACATTTGCTAAATTATAAAATGTTCAACAGGTAATAAACCGTTTAATTATTTTGACTGTTAATTATAGAGCGCTGCAAATTATATAGGAGAATTTTTTCCTTTTAACTTCATAATTGTTAAGTTCAGGTAACAAAATTTCCCTAATAATATAAATTTTAATATTTGTACTATCACTAATTATTCAAAACCAATGAATTCAGTAAAAGTAAAATACAATAGAAAAGATAAGTATTTTTAAAATGTAATTCTAAGAATATCGAAATTTCATTGCCATAGTTAACTGAGGAATTTTTAAGATAGTTTAAAAATTTCTTAAAGTTTTTATCAGTTTCATGAAAGAACTAAATAATATTCTGTACGTTCATTTCGAAGGAAATATAACTGTTAGAGTTTTAAATTAAACAACAACAAGTATAATTCTTTTTATTTCTATATAGCTAGCGTATTTTTTTGTAGTTTGATCGATAGCTTTCGTTAATTTCATCAAAAAATTTGTGACAGTGTAGATTTAATAAAAAAGAAGAAAAAAAAGTGGCTGAGAAGAGAAGTGATTATTTTTAATAAAAATCGGTAACTATTGTTGAGTAAATGCTGATCTATTATCAGTAAAGATCAAATCTGAGATTACTAATTCAGTATATTGCTGTTTAAAAAGAAAGAATTTTCGAGGCCTTCTTTTTTTTTTTTTTTTGTTTGCCTTAATCTATGTGTAATATGCAATGGTATTTAATTTGATGAAAATTTCAAATTGTTAAGGAAGAATTGGTTATCATTCGTAAGGTGAATAATTTTGGAGAAGAAAATTTGTCATCAAATTTTCAACATAATGCCGATGGTACCGTATCACGTTCCGAAAACTTTGAAACATCTTAATGTTACATGTAAGTTTGTATGAGATTCAAATTGGATTTAAAAAAAAAAGAAAAAAAAATGATTTGAATGTGATAACTTTAAGATTCTATTCTTTCTCAACTTATCATCTTGCTAAATTTTAATTTAAGTTGGTAATTTTACTCGTTGCTTCCCATTTTACGATTATCTTAATACCTAAATTAAAGTAATAATTGCTACGATTAACTTTGTTGTATTACTAACACTGTCATTATTGTTATGTCAATTAATAAGATTAATAATTAATATATGTAATCAGAAATAAGTGCTAAAATTAACAATTAAATGATAAAATTATTATATAAGATTGATTACAATTACTGTTAAATTAAGATTATTACTTGGTTCAGGTTTATGTTTTCTTTCTAAAATAGTTCAATTGAGTTTTGTAGTAACTAATATATCCTATTCGTTCCTACTAAATTTTTTTATCCATCTGTTTTTCTAGTCATCTCAAGTGGATTTTTTTTTTCGGATAAAATTCGATATCGCCTTATCAAATTTTAACAGCAATTCCTTCCCAATCAATTATCATTCAATCAATCACTCTTTCCTTAATTCAAGTTTAAAATTTCAAGATATCAATTTAATATGAAAAAAAGTGTCAATTTTTGAGGTTTCTTTATGCATGTAGCAAAATTGCAATATTTGGTATCACAGTTTCAAAAATTTCTATCCCTGCGATTGCATTCGAAGTATCAATGTTATAGCTTAATTTTTATTTCAAATAACATATTGTATAAATTATCTTTTTTTTCCCACTATAAGTTTTGGGAATTTGAAAGTACTATTATTTCTTGATGAAATCAAAGGAAAATTCTGAGAAAATTTAGAGAAAAAAGTTTGAATTTAAAAAATTTTGTATGATAATACTTGAATTTTTTCAGCAGCTTTAACCTCGGTACAAGAACTTCTTCCGCCATTGAATGGTAGCCTTAAAAAAGGTGAATGTGGTCGTATTGGTGTTGTTGGTGGTTCATTAATTTACACTGGAGCACCATATTTTTCGGCTATTACTGCTCTAAAAGTGGTATCGTACAATATTTGTATATCTTCTTTACTTATTTAATAACTTATTCACTCATTTTTGTTATACTTACTCATATGTGCTTGTTTACTTAATTAATTAAGTCCGTTTAATTATTGTTCATTTTCTCCATCCATAGATTTTAGTGCTTCATTCTCGTTTAGATTTTTTTTCTTTTCGTCTTTCCAAATGTTTTTATATTTTGGTTGGAAATTGCTTTGTTCTTTTCCTGTTCTTGAATAAGATGGGTGTAAGTTTATTGAAAGGAGTCAGATAAAATTTAGAGAGGAAATATTTCGAAATGCCAATAACTTAGCAAATTAAAGCAGAGATGAAAAGTATGAAAAGAAAAATTTAAGTAGCTGTTCTCAGCTATCCTATCATATATAAATGATGGGATTCAAATATTTGGTTTCTAGCATTTTTACTTTATTTAAGGAGAAAATGTATTTATTTCAAATTTATTTAATTTAAATGAAAAATTCTAATTCTTTTTATGCTTTTTATCCCTACTTAACTTGTTAAACTTCTTAATTTTGCTTTAACTAGTTGATTAGGAGTGAAAGTTTTGAAATTTTTTCAATTCTTTTTTTTTAGGGATGTGATATGGTACACGTATTTTGCCCAGCTGAAGCAGCAAACGTAATCAAAGGATATAGCCCAGAGTTAATGGTACATCCATCCTATGATAAGGATGCAATTGCAGAATCATTGCATCGTGTCGATGCATTTGTCCTAGGACCAGGTCTTGGAAGAGAAGAGAAAACATTATCGGTTGTGGAACTTGTAATTGAATCGGCTAGAAAAAAAAATATACCTATCATTGTAGATGCGGTATGTTTTTTTCCCTCTCCATAAAGCAACATTAATGCGTAAAACTTATTGATTTAGCTCATAAAGTAACAGTAGCTGTTGGGAAATGTTATGGAACTTATTTGTTTATCTAATAAATTACTATTAGTAAAATGAATATGGTGAAAATGGATTTGCAAAATATTCAACACTGCAATATCTGATCTACTTTATACTTTCTTGATTTAGGCAATAATTTGTTTTCTAGAAAATTATTTTATTATTAGTAATCTATCTGTGTTTGGCTAACAAGCATTTTTCTTTTTTTTTTTCTTCTTTTTAAATTATTGAACTAATAAGATTTATCCAACAAATGTCTTTAATGTGCTTTTATTTGCCATCTTTTGATTAATCTTATATTGATCTTATTTTCCATTTTATATTATACATAAATCTACAGTACAATTTTTTGCTGTATTTTTACAATTGCTATTCTTCTTACCAATTTTAAATTAGTTAATTGATTAATTAGTTACACTCCTTCATTACCATTAAGTTAATGTCATTAATTTTCCATCAAATTTAGGATGGTTTGTTTTTGCTAACCAAGAATTTGAATATTATCCAAGGTTATGAACAAGCAATATTAACCCCAAATCACTCGGAATTCAATCGTCTCTATCAGTCAGCTTTCAAAGTAGACAAAATTGATAAAGGAAAGATTGAATCTGGTGAAGCAGCATGGGAACTGGCTAATCATACTGGTTGTACAATACTTCAGAAGGGGCCTCACGATGTAATTACCAATGGAGAGGAACGTAAGTATGAGCGATCTCATCTGTTTAGTTCAACGATTTTTAAATTCCTTAATTTTGAAATTTAAATTACCTGGTTCGGGGTAATTATCTTTTGCCTTTTAAATTATAAGTTTCCAAAATAGTAAGTATATAAGAAAATTTTAGTTAAACATCAATATTAAAGAAAATTTCAGATCACCGATAATCCAAACAAATCAGATCTTAAACGTAGATAGTAGAGCCTCTGGAAGTCACAAATAACAGGAATAAATAAAACTAACGCATGCTGGACCTACAATGTAGTTGCACTGTTATTGCAAGATGTGCTGCACTGAATAACTAGAACTGTCTATAATAAAAACTGTTTTCAAATAAGTTCGAGTTTTAAAAGGCTTCTATTTCAGTTTATCAAGAAGAATCAGTTGGTTCGCCGAGACGCTGTGGTGGACAAGGAGATTTGCTCAACGGTGCATTAGCTGTCTTCTCATATTGGGCTATTCGGTAATTATTATTATTGTTATCATTAAATTATTAAACATTGTAATGTGCTATAATATTACTAATTAATTTGATATGCTTTTTAGGCACCATAATTTCTTGATCGTTCTTTTTTTTTTTTTTTTGCAGTGTTACTAACTGAAAGTTTCCTTTGCTAAGAATGAAGAAATTAGAGGAATACTAGGGATATTATAAAAACCTCACGATTACCAACAACTTTGAAAAGCTATGAATTGTGATATCACAGCGTTTGGAAGTAAACTTTCAATATTATCAAGTATTTTTCAAGTTTATAATTTATTTTTTCTCAGGAAAAATGATCCAAAACCAATGATATCTGCTGGTATTGCTGCTAGTCAGCTTATCCGATGGGCTGCAAAAGTATCCTTCGAAAGGAATGGTAGATCATCAACAGCCAGTGATATGATTGCTGAAATACCAGGGTTGATAAGACTTTGTGAGCCATAAATGTATATATGTCAAGATTGAAATTATCATTCTTTTCACTTTATACATTGATACTAGACACTATTATATGTAGGATTCTAAAATTCAGAAAGGAATCTATGAATGTTATCATACGAATCCTTCAGAATTTTTAATTTATTTATCTCAGTTAATGAAATCGCATCAAATCTTGATTTTCTTAAAGAGGTTCCTTGTTGAAAATGTTCCAAATCTTCTCTTATCATATCAACTGAAAATAAAATTTGAACCACCAAATTGTGTGTAAAAAGCGCTCTGTATATTTTTGAATTTTGGATTAAACTCAAATTTAGCGAATTTCAATATGTGTGATGTGTAAGGCTTGCAAACATTACGTATATATGTAAAATTTTTAATTTCCTTAACAAACTATTTCAAATTTTTGTCCATAAAATTTTAGTTTTTTTGATGAAAAAACTTGATTGATGAATCGTTTTAACTTTGGTAAGTATTGATTGAACAAATTGAAAATAAAAGTCTCTTCTCCCACTCTTTATTATTATATGCTGTATGGATTAGGTATGAAATATACTTTTGAAACATATTAAACATTTAAAATTTTGTCATTGCAATATTTATAATTTTTTTAAAGCAAAAATTTTGAACATCCAATTATTATTCATTGATTAATCATTCATTCTATTGACTTTATGTCGATACATCGAACACTTTGTTCATGATATTCATGAAGAATTGACCAAAATTCCACAATATCTTTCTGGAAATTATTCCAAAATACTTGTGCTATTTATTAATTCTTGATTTAAATAATTAAAAAATGGTTAGCATTATTAGAAAAGACGAGAAGAAATTATCATTTTGTTAGATCATTAAATTATATTATTAGGATACGAAAAAAAGCTTTTGTTAAAATTTGCATCAATTTTATTTATTTAATTAATCATTTTCATTACTTTACTTATTTCTATGAAATTATACCAAATGAATCATTTTAATTTTGGGTAATTCATTGAGCAAAATAATAGTACGACATGCTTGTCCATCAAATTCTTCAACAGCTTGCTCATAAAGTATAGCACATTTTTCAATTTTTTCCGTTGTATTTGCTATTTTTACATCATGTTTAATACGATCCATATCTGTACGTACCCTGAAAAAAAAAAAAAAAAAAAAAAGAAAATTTGCATCGTATAATTGTATCATTTTACGATCCATACCTATAACAATTGGTTCAATAATACGATGGTAAATATAATCGACCCATTAAAAGAAACGATCAGTAATATTGTTTGAATTGTTTACTGAAGAATTTTATGCACTTTCATCATCATTCAATATATAATAATCTATGGTTAGTTTGTTGTTATAATAAACTTCAAATAATCATTGCAAATATAATAATTTAAATTTTAAAAATTTTTAAAATAATTCGTATAGTAATGATATCATATCATTTTTAAACATACTCATTCATATTTTTTTCAAAATTATATGCTTAATTTCTAAATGAATATAATAGATCATTTCATATTTTTTCAAAATTATACGATTCGCTTACATACTTTTCCAGTTTTGTTCGTTCATCCATTAATTCTTTATATTCAACTGTGAAAAATCGTCGTAAATGTCGGATTGCTTTACGTCCATTTAGCTAAATTAAAGAAATAATGGTATATGTAGAAATTTTCAAATTATTAGGAATTTTTTTTTTTTTGAGAATATAAAAGAGAAATTATTTTGAATCAATAGTATTTTTTAAAATTTTTTCGAAATTTTCGAGAGACACGAACTGCTAAAATTTATTAAATTTCCTCAAAAATCTTGCAATTTTTTGAACGGAAAGTTTAATGCAAGAAAAAAGATTTAAACGAAAAGAAAGAAATAGAAGATGAGAGAAATAATTATGAGATGATAGTCAAAATCATGATATATTGTAAGGGAAAAAGAACGACTTTTATTTTGCATATGTTTGTGATAGATTTAAATTAAATTCCTCTTTTTCTTCAACATCGTTTAGACTATCGAAATCAATAATGTTAATAGATCACAATTATATATAGTAATCCGGATAAACATAACAATGTAAAAACTGTGATTATGTAGTTAAAAGTTTGTAGTAAAAATGAATCGATGGAAATGAAGAAAATTCATCCGATAGTATCGATGAAATTGAAAGATTCGAAATTAGTATTTGTTAAAGTTAAGTGAGATTCTTTTGTCGATTGGTGGTTATCCATAGAAATGAAAGATTGTTGAAATAACATAAGTTAATATTAAAATGTTCATTTGGTATTATTTATGGAAATGATAAATTTTTGAATCTAATATTTGTTGCAAGTTAAAGGTCTTCTTTTTTTTTTTTTCGGTAGTAACAATGAAAAATGTATTCCAGAATATGTATGAAACAAAATTTTTAAAAAGTGTAAAAAATAAAAGAAAAAGTAATTTACCTGATTTTCACGTTGTACTTTACCTAAATTTTGTGTAATAGATATCAATGATTGAATATTTGGAGTTTTATCAGACGGTAAACAACTATACAATAAAAAGAATGCATTTGAAAGTTTTTCATAGGGATTCTCGTTCGGAATATCAACAATCTACAATATTATATTTATTGTGTTCAAATGATATTTGAATGCTTTTCAATACATAATAATTTTCATTAACTTAATAAATAAGTTAATAATTCCTTGATTACTACAATATCATACATATGAAGTAAACAATTTGCTAATCATTGTTTAATTTTTGTATTTTACAAATTTTCAACCCTTTTATATCTGTTCTTCTTCCTATTTTCCCTTTTTTTTTTCACTTTTTCTTTAATCCTTAAAAATAAAAAAAAAAATACTTACTTTTCCACTAGCAATGGTATTTTTATTTTGTTGAATACATGCTTCTAATTTTTCGACAAGTGCATCATTACTTTCCTTGTAAGTATCATATTTCTGAGTGAGTTCAAGAAATTCCGGACTCATTTGTGTTTTTTCCACATTACTTGAACGTTCACCAAATTTAGACCAAAATCGTCGGATACTACCAATTTCTAAAATAAAAATATTTATCATCCAAAAATGGCTGGTGACAAATTTTTGCAAATTGTTTTAAACAATCTTTCTTTCCTTTTATTCTTTTTTCTCTCTATAAAAATATTTTTCTAACTTTTTTGATTTATTTTCTTTTCAACTATTATTTTTTGTTATTTATGTTTTTCTTTTTTTTTCAAAAAAAGAAAAAACAAAACCTTAATTTATTTTTTTCCATATCACTTTTTTTAAACTTAAACCTTATAAAATGTTTTTTGTTATGAATTAAAACCTTTTATTACAACATTTATTGATTCATTCCACAGAATTAGCAATATGGAAAGTTATTCATTATTTTTTTGTTATTATCCAAATATTTTTCCCAATTTAAAAAAGAAATTAAATTATAGCAAGAAAGCAATTATAAATTTGAAATTCATAAGGAAATCAATAAAGTGACAAGAAAGCAAGGGACAAATAAATGTTAAAAGTAAGCACTTAAAAGAAGAAAAAATTTCATTCTAGGATTTGAATTTAAAAACTAATCTAATACACTTTTTACAAACACTCTATCAACTTCGTCAGTAACGATAACACAAATTATCAAGTGATAATCATTTCTATTTTAGTATTACCAAAAGAAATGATACAGAAGTGCTACTAACTTTTCTCGCCCATATCTAAACAGTCTTCACCGAAGAATTGCAACACTAACACTTCTTAACACTTTAATTGATATAACAATGATTCCTTTAATTAAATTCTAATCGCTTTATATTGAATAATTTATGCATGGAAACAAAAAAAAATGCATAGAAAAACATATATCAAAAATGAACAAATATGAGTTTGTAGATTTACCAAAAAAATCCTTGAGAAAGAGAAGATCGAATTTTAAAAATCGAATTATTATTTTATCATTATTTAATTTTACCAACCTCTCTATGAAATTTTCATTACTACTATTATTATAATTATTATTACTATTATTATTATTACCATTACCATTATTATTATTATTATTATTATTATTATTATTATTATTATTATTATTATTATTATTATTATTATTATTATTATCATTATTATTATTATTATTATTATTATTATTATTATTATTATTATTATTATTATTATTATTACTATTATTATTATTATGATCATTATTATTATTATCTTGTTCCTATTGGTTTGTTTTATTATTCTCAATGTCATCACTTATTTTATCATCGTATCACTATGCTGCTCTAATTGTCATTATCACTATCATTATTACTACATAAAATGTAATTTTCAAAAACTTCAATTACTGCTTTTAGTCAAAATTTATTTATCAAATTTTGTTGCAAAAATTTATTGTACGACTTTTTCTCTTCTTCTTCTTCTTCCTTCTTCGTCGTAATTTTGCCATTCTCCCCGAAATGGAATGATATATTTTTAGCTTGTTAAACATTGCTGGAACAAAATGTAAGGAAAGGGTTAGTTGGAATGAGTTGCTTTAACATTCTTCGTTCCCCAAAACTTTTATGTAATTAAAAAAAAAAAAACCTTTTCAACAGAAATGTTATTTCATGCATGGACTTTATTCAATTTTTTCTTCCTTTTCCTTCAGCGTAAAATTTCTGCTATAACCATTATTATTATAACTATTATTTTTATTATCATCATTATTGTTATTATTATTAGTATTATCAATATTATTATTATTATTATTATTATTATTATTATTATTATTATTATTATTATTATTATTATTATTATTATTATTATTATTATTATTATTATTATTGCTATTATTATTATTATCATTATTATTATTATTGTTTATTATTTACACTACTATTACTATCATCTTTATCATTTTGAATTATTTTGAAAATTTTTTCTATATCAAACTTTTAATGGTGTAATTTTTGCCTAAATTTATGATTACAAATTTTTCTAAATTCTGATGAAATTATTTACCTAATATAATATTGAACAGTCAAATATAACTAAATATTTATTATTTAGGTTAAAATAGTGCAAAAAAAATATGATTGATTGGTTTGCTTAAAAAGCTGAAAAAACTCATGTTTTGAATTATGAAAAATGTTTATATATATATATATATATATAAATAAACAGATGTATATACCATCTTCGAAGGCATTACCTTTTTTAAACTATTCTCTAATTTTAATGTTGAATATTTTTGAGTTGATTGAGCAATGCTGATACTTGAATCAGTTTGTAAAGTTGGTTTTGTTTCCACGAACCTGTTTTAACCGTTCAATTTTTTTCATCTCAATGATTACATCTTTTTTTTCTAAAAAAAAAAAAAAAAAAAAAAAACTGCGCTATTAATGAAGAAAAGCAATTTAATACGATGAAAAATTTTTGGCTTGTTGAGAAAATTTCATACAATCGCTTTCAAAATGCAACAATAAGATGATAATTTAAATGTTATCATATATTTCACAATTTAAATCTGGTTAAAATGAATAATTAGGATTGATTTTTGGGTTACGAAATGAAAAAGCAGCAAAAACCGAAGTGTGTGGAAATTTCTGTATAATTATTGCGAGAAGAAATTATAATAATAGATGACACAAGCCAATATCATATTAATAGAGAGCCTCTTTAATTAATCAGCAATCAAAGAATAATTTAACTGTAATAAATCACACGCTTTTCAATTAATTAACGCATTGAAATTAGCCAGGCTTAACATAATCAATAATTTGTATATTTTAACATATGAAGAGTCAAACTAATCAATAACTTCTATTCTCTAACATATAAAAAGTTCAAACCAATCAATAATTTATATGTTTTTCTAAGAGTTTTGCGACAAAAATTGAATATTTTTGTCTTTACTTTTTTTATTATTGTATGAAAAAGATTTATTTTCTGTGCAGTGCTAAATTCCGTTTTTTATTAGTCAGCAATCTCAATACTATTTGAGAATATTTTCCCCTTTTTTCTTTTACGATGAGATTGCAATCAGTGCTATGTTTGATTTTCCATATCTCATTGAGGCCTTGGTAAGTTGACTAAATTCAATCTTCTCTCTAAAATGACCTTGCATTTTGTCCCACTAATTTTGTTCTCATTTTGTCTTTTTTGTGTTTTTTTTTTTTTTCAAAGTTTAAAATCTTTAATAAATTATATATGAAACATTTTAAACATGGCCTAAATAAATCACACTTTGTTATCAAATAAACTTGAGAATTAAAAAACAAAAAAACTTCTTATATTTTTTGAAAATTTTAAATGATTTATTGAAGTATTTTTACATGTGTACAGATAAATAATTTCGATTTAAAAAAATGAAAGAAGTATTTTTCACTTTTTATTAATTTTCTAATGATGTATCATATACTAATTAGGGTAATTTCTTCCGTTAATTCCATTTGTTGCTTGTTGTTCAATTATTTCAATGGGATATGAGTATGTATTCAGCGATTCTTTATTTGTTATCACATTCTTTTATCACTATCTTATTGTTGCAATGTTATTATCATTTATCAATCACTATTATTATCACTATTATTACTATTATTATCATTATTATTATTATTATTATTATTATTATTATTATTATTATTATTATTATTATTATTATTATTATTATTATTATTATTATTATTATTATTATTATTATTATTATTA
>JABVXV010000408.1:8398-49848 GCA_013365325.1 Dipetalonema caudispina | reverse complement strand
ATAATAATAATAATAATAATAATAATAATAATAATAATAATAATAATAATAATAATAATAATAATAATAATAATAATAATAATAATAATAATAATAATAATAATAATGGTAATAATAACAATAATGATAATAATAATAATAATAATAATAATAATAATACTGATGATATTAATTTAAAGTGTTCATTTTCGGTGTCAAATTTTCTAAAACACAATTCCAATTTGCAAAAAAAGATAAGGAATTTTTCAAAAAAAAATTGTGCGACAAAAATAAATGATTGTTCAACTAAATAGCATGGCAATAATTAATGATCGAAGTTTTTAAAAATTTTCATTACTTCTAATAATTACTTTCCTGTCATTAAAATGGAAAAAAAAATGAGATATTTTCAAATTTCAAAAAAATCTTTCACTTTTCTGTCAATTTCATACAATGAAAAGAACGAATTCTTTTATAAAATCCCAATTAATATCATGTCAAATCATTTTATTTATTGATATAGCAATATTATTACCATGCTTTTTGTGTGGTGATTTTAAACAAAAAAAAAAACTTGAAAATTTCGTTTATTTTCATTGGGCTTTTCAAAAAAACCTTATTTCGAATGAAAATCAATCAAATTTCTTAGAAATAAGATTGAATTTAAACTAGGAACTAGCGCAACACCATGTTTCTTTTTGGAAAGTTTAATTACAGAAACATTTTTTTTTTTTCATGCAAATCTTGAAATTGACAGAAAAACTGATTTCTTTTCTAATTTAATTTTAGATAGCGTTCTGATGATGCACTGATTAATAAATAAATCTATGTGATCTGAGTGAAAATGACATGAATGAATGCTTCATTTTTTTTATCAATTTTTCAAAATTTTTAAATAGAGCTAATAATGATCCTTTTTTTTTGATGCAATTTTGAAAAACAACAATATTGATTTTTCTGTTGAAAAAAAAAAAAAACTTAGCTATTAAAATATGTATTCTGTAGAATATTTTAATACAATTCGTTATATATTTTTCGAAATTTATAGGAATTTTTTTTCGACAATGTACTGATAGAAGATTTGAGCGAGAAATGCCTGGCAATAACAGTTTATCATCAGTCATCACAAAAACTTCAAAAAGACCTTGTCATCGGTGATTTGTATGTATCATTGAAGAATTTGAGCGAACTACGGTCTAAAAAAGAAGTAAAAATTGTCGAAGAATTAAAATATCGCATCAATTCAAAGGTTACTATTATATTTTTTTCAATTTTTTTTTCCTTCATTTTATTATTTTCCTCCTGCAATGTTGAAGTATGGCAATATCGATTGATTTCGTACAACAATTTCTCACTTTCAACACTTTTTTCTTCAACAAATAATGAAATATCGCAACATTGAACAATTTTTCAATTCAAAAAAAAAAAAAAAAAAAAAAAAGGAAGAAAATATCATTCTCCCTACGAACTGCAATATATTATAGTATTGTAGTATTATATTGAATTTTAATGAAATTTTGGAAATTTTTTTCTCTTGTTTTTGGTCTTCAAAGGATAAATGCACTTTTTGTCCCAATGCATATTTTGGAAAAAGGATTTGTCAAATTTTTAGAAGTTTAATAGCGGAAAAAAAAAAGAGACGAATAAATAAAAAGCGCTCAAGTGGAAGAAAAGGTAATTTTTGAAATGGAATGCTAAAAAAAAAAAAAAAAAAAAAATGAAAAAGACAATTTAGTTTTAATTGCATCATAAAAGCTCTTTCTTTTCCTTTCGTTTTTTATTCATTCTACCGTTTTCATTGTTATTAATCTATTTGTTTTTCGACAAATAAATGAAAAATTTTTATTTACACAGAAACATTTTGGCTTAAATAAGCAATTTTTTTTTTTGTTTTCCAAATCTAAGAATAACATTTGTATAATTAGTACTTATTGTTTTCAGTTTTTCCCTTTTTTTTTTTTTTTTTTTTGCTTAAATTTCTTTTAACCAACTAATAGAGTTTCATTTAATCCTCAATTAAAAGACAAACAGTAATATAAAAATTTTAAATTTGTGCTCAAGCAAGGAAAACGAAGAAAGAAATTGTTTTTTTTTTTTTTTTTGTAAATTAAAGATTTAAATTCTAAAACAAATAAATATTTGGACTGAAATATTTATTATTCTAAAATTATCGCACAAAACTTGTTGATAATTTGTCTAAAATTAATCCAGAAATTTGGAGAAACTGTCAAAGAGCAGTAGTGAAAATTTCTAAAGCTATTCGACTAAATCAACAATAAGAAAATCGAATTCATTCTTTAGGCCTTTCAGGCCTAAGAAATCAAACATTAAATATAAGCAATAAAATTATCGAGCAAGAAATGCTTGGATTTTTTACTCCAATTTTTAGTCAAATCATATCGCGAAAATGAATGGATCGATTAATTTTTAATCGAACGAAATTTTGCATTTTTTTTTTAACAGAGAATAATTTCAAGCAAAAAAATATCAACAGGAAATGCAACAAAGTTTAATCGGATTTATTTATGATTATGAATGATAACAAACAAATTTTTATTCAAAACGAACGACCAAAAATACGATTATAAATTTGATGTCTTTCAAAAATATTTCAAGTTGTAAATAAAATAGTTTTCAGTATTTTCGCTTTCGTTTTCCGGAACTATATGAAATTATTCGAAATGTTCCCTTAAATTCCTTCAAATCGCAAAATTCCAAAAGAAAAAAATTTTGCTGAATTATATTTTAATTTTAAAAATGTTTTTATTATTTTCATTTTGAATACGAAAATTTGATGTTAATTTTGTTTACATCCCTAAAAATCAAGGTTAAAAACAAATAGGAAAATTGATTAATAACATTGCTCAATTTGATTGGAACAATTTGATGATAATTCAGGCCAATAAAAAGAAGAAAATATATTGCCATATTTATGTGAAAGAGTATTTGGCCGTTGGTATGATTAATTTGCTAGTAGCAATGATTAATTAGCCTATTGATATGTTCAGACTTTTAAATTTAGCGAACCATTTTTGAATTCTTTTATAACTTATCCAAGAAAAAAAAAATATTTGCTTCCAAAGAATCCTGAAAAAATTATAAGAAACCAACAAAAATTAAACTAAAAGATTTAAATAAATTTCAAAAATTTCATGTTGCATAATTTATCAAATCGTATGTGAAAAAAAAAAAAAGATTTAGTTGAAATGAATGAATCGCAAATAAAAAGAAATTTTTGGTTAAAACAACAAAACTGGAGGTCATTTGAAGGAGAAGCAACTAATTTTTATTCTCACTTCCATACTTTTGCGTTAATTACTTCACATTTCAATTATTAAAATCTTCAAGATCTTAATTTCTCATCAATTTATTTCTGATATCGTATAGATGTATTTATAGAGTTTGTATAATCCATTATCTTCTGAAAGTTAATTTTTTTTTTTTTTTTTTTGGCAAACAAGGCTTTTTATTTACTAATAATCTAAAATTAGAATCAAAATTATCGTAACGGAGGCTATTCTTCAATAATCATATGCAAATTACCGAGAAAGTACTATTGCTACTGATTTGAAATAAGCGAGCAAAAGTACTTTGAAGTCAAATTTTTGAATCATTTGCATAGTTCTAAGCAAAATTCTGCTATCAATAAATTTATTTCAAAAAAGAATTTAAGCTTAATTTTAAAATAACATTTTGTTCTTCGTTATTACTACGTCCAATTCTTTGGTAAATATTGTATTATTTTTTTTTTTTTTTTTCTTTTGCTTCCTTTTTCAAAATTATGGTATCTCTTTTTGAAATAGTAATTTTTGCACTTGAAAAAATTTGTTCATCACTTTTTAAAATTGCATTTTTGACGGAAAAATGTGATTTGAAGTGAATGAAAAAGAAAGGAAATGACAAGAGTTAGTAAGTGGCATTTCATAGAAAGTTGAAAAATACTTCATAAAGCTATTGCAACAACGGAAAAAGTGGGGAATTAAAAGAAGGAAATGGATGAGAATAGTTGGAGCTGAAGAAATATTTTTTTATATAAGCATCCTGGTATATCGTATAAAATTTATTAATATAAAAATGAAACGAAATTATAATCATGTATCATATAAAAGAAGAAAAAATTCAACAAATTAATTATTTTTCAATTTTTCTTTTTTTTCATAAATCAAAAATTTTATTAAACATCAAAATATTAAAAACATTTGTGCATATTTTTCAATATTTTCTAAATTAATAAATATTCAAAAATTTCAAATTATTTACATTCATCTAACTAAAAAACCTCTCAGTGATTTATTTTTCTTTATGGTTTACATTTTTGTGTATAATGAACAAAATGAAACCGATCATTATAAAGCTCTGTTTTCACCCCATCTTTTCCCCCCGCTATGATAGATTCCCGCGATTTTTCTCTTCGTTTACTCTTTTCATCGAAAAATTTACAAATAATTTTGTTTCAAAACATTTCAATTCATTTGATAATCTAATAGTTAAAATGTTTTTTTTTTCTTTGTGTAATAATAGCTGTTGTAAATTTGTAATTATCATAAATATTAGCCTAAATTTATTACAGTCCTAAAGCCTTATTGATTACAATGGTTGTCACAAGTCAAAAAAAAAAAAAAAAAGAAAATCAATATTGCCATATTTCATTTTTATTTGATTAAAGTGATCAAGAAAAGTAATTTAAAACGGAGTAAAAAAGATCACAGGATTTTATCTTAAGATGAAAATGAAAAATTAACGATAAATGAAATTAGTTTAACAAATAAACACATATAAATGAAATTAGCAACTAAGTATTTTTTCTTTTCATTAATTTAAAAAAAAAAAAAAAAAAGAAATTTCAAAAATTTTTCCAAATGAAATATATCGTAGTATTTTCAGAAATTAGGAAAATTATGCATAGCAACATGTTTGGAAAAAAAAGCAAGCCGTTTAACAATCAATATTATCAAAGTGGAAGATTTGCCGAAAGGTGGTATTACTGGACCACCTGGTAAGTTTCATAAAATTTAAAATATTCATTTTTATTTTAAGAATAGATAAATTTAATTGGAAATATTTTCCAGCTGAATTATGTTTAAAAATTTTTTGCTAAATGAATGAATAAAAAGAAAAAAATGAAGAGAAATTTTCATAATTTTAGCCTTACCTCAAATTGAAAATCCTATAAATTAAAAATTTCATTCTAAATATGTGTACCCATAAATAAATCCATTCATATATTACATCATATTGCATATTATTTTGTTTTTTTTTTTCCTTTTCCCCAATGATTATTTTCATTTCAATCAAATTAGAGATGATACTTTTAATGATTAGAGATGAAATATTTACAGTACTCATTTAATTAAATCTTTTCATTTTGCTAATTAAAATTTATTAGCTATTTGCATTACTCTGCCGTGTAACCAATTTCTTTTTAAACTTCCGTAACTATCTCTCATCATACTTTCTAGTCAAATTTCATTTCTTTAAGATTTTCGAGAAAATTTATCACTGTACTTTCTGATCAAACGTCATTTTTTTTTTCAGTTTTCCAATATACTTTGTATTTTGTTAACAAATCTTACGGAGGATATAATTTTTTTTTTTTTTTTTTTAATTAAAAAAAAAAAAAAAAAAAAAAAAAAAACATTTGTCTGTTAAAATTTCATAACGTATAAATTTTTATCAAAAAAAAAAAAAAATTAGACATCCATAAATAATTTGTTTACAAAAAAAGAGAGAGATGAGGGAAAAAATTTATATTATATAAGAAATAAATGAAATTGAGGAAAAAAAGGAGAAAATAATATAAGAAAATACTTTTCCTTATTTTTTATTTTTGTCTTCAAAAATAAATTGAACCACTTCAAATGCTATTATCCTTTGAAGGATATTTTTTTTTTTTTTTTTTTTTAAATATTTTATGGTTTTCATGAATTAAATCGATGAAATGATTGCAAAAAAAAAAAAGTGATTAACGCATTATTTATTTCAATACAATAATATAGTAGTAATATTGATAATGGTTGTAAACATCGTATTTATTTAATTCATATGGGATTTCAATCTTTTTTTTTTTTTTTTTTTTTTTCAAATAAAAATTTATGTTCATAATAATTGGTTAAATAAGCGGTTTTGTCTTTTAGCAATTTTTAGAAAATTATTATAATAGGGGGGTTGTTTTTTTTTTTTTGTTGAAGCTACTGGACAATTTTCTTTGCATTATCAATTTCTTTTTTTCTTTTGAATATTTACGATAAGAAGTGAAAATTTCCAAGTTTAGTTTTTATGAAAAAAACAAAAAAAGGCATAAATTCTGTATATAAATTTTATGTGTTATTTAAGTTAAGAATAATTTTTGAATGAAAAGAAACTACCAATTGAATTTTTCGCGAAAACAAAGCTCAGAAAATATTTCATTAAAATTTGCTAAATTTTAATAAAAGGATTTTATCTGAAATGGATAAAAAAGATTTCCGTATAAAAAATGACAAGTATCATTTATGTGGAATTGAGGAAATTACAAACTATAAATAAGTAGGAAATAAACAAAATTCAGCAAGCAATGGTTTCTTTTTTCAATTTTTGAACAAAAAAAAAAAAAAAAAAAAAAATTGAAATTGGATTCAATCCTGCATTAACTAACATGTAAATTTTATTGCTAATTTAGGCAGCTTTTGCATTAACCAATTTTAGAAACATACAAGCACTCAAAAATTTATTAAAAATTAAAAACTTATTAACTGCTAGAAGAATTGCTATTCATTAGATTTTTAGATGATTATTTTAAGAATTTGATGAGGTAGGAAAATCGAATGATATAAAAAAGTTTTGATTCATGATACAGAAATTATTACTTCAAAAATAAAATAAATCATTTATTACCTACATCATTCTTGTTTGGTAGAAATTTTTAGTACATTTAAATACTGTAATCTTCGATTAGCATTCCTGTATGGATGTTATTATTATTAAGTGATGAAAGAAATAATTAAAAGTAAATAAAATTTATTATATATATATCATAAAGTTACAGTTTATTTGAGTATTTTGATTCTAAAATAATTCTAAACTAAAAATGAAAATGAACACTTGTGGTAGTAAAATTAAATAAATAAGCCATATACTTTGGAATTTAAAATTCCAAACGAAATTTATTTTATTAGTATTCCGAAAAATTTAGTTAAAATTTACTAATATTCTGAAAAATTAAGTTGAATTAAAATTTTATACTTTACTGATGAATATTAACAAGAAAATGCTAAGAATTTTGTTTTTTAATTTTTGTTCGTAACTTAATGTTAAATTTTGAAGAATTTAAATTGAAATTTTTTAATCAGATGTATGTGTTCGAGTAAGTCTAACGCAAAACAACGTAACGCAAACAAAACAAAGCCGTGTAATCAAAGGGACGTGTAACGCAACGTATAAAGAAGCTATTATGTTTTTGGTGAAAACGAAATCAACTGATCTTGAGGATACCAGTGTCACTGTTTCCGTTCATGATTTATCAAGGTATATTCTTACGTCAAATTACGTGAAATAACGAGACATTGATAACGTTTATACGTTTATCTATACTTTTACATGCATTAGCAGCCCGGATTATAACTGGATTTATTTTTTCAATTTTTTTTCTACTTTGGAAGCATAAGTGCAATTGAATTGAATATAAAGATGAAATTAATCTTTGTTATTGAAATTTTTTTCACATCTTAAAATTTCAATTTTATAAATTAATGCTTTTCAATTTTATTTTCTTCACAAAAAAAGAAAGTTAGTAACAGCCGTCATTTATTTTACACTTTAATACGTTGCGCTTATTGTACCTGCATAGATCAGATATTCTATTAAAATAGACCGAGCATAATTTTTCCAAAGTGAATGGGTAATTTTAGCATAAGAATTTTTTGCATAATTTAATGAAATTTCGCAAAATTTCATATTATATATGAATGAATTAATTAAATTTCAGTATTAGGCTTGTTCTTATATCCAAGCTTATATCTATATGTACTTTGTTTACATTTGCTTGATAGAAGTGAAAAATGAGTGTCAACTTATTTGACAAATTATATTGAAAGCATAATGAGTTAATCAAACTAACCAAACAAACTAATTACCATTAAATAAAACGACGAAAAAAAAAAAAATAGACGAAGTAAAATCTTTGATAAGAATCTTTCCTTGCCATCTGATTCCGCCGAAACAGTAAGACATAGAATATTGAAAGATAATACTGAGTAAGTTGAAAGTAAATAATGCTTTATCAGATAATGATAGCACCGAATTGGAGAAGGATGCTAAGTTGGAAGATAATGAAAAGTAAGTTGATGTAAATTAGCGACATGAATAGAGAAGTTAAGAAGTAAATGATACAAATAAATATGATTGATTGTAATGTGATAAAATTTCTTATTGAGGAATAAATTGAGTAAAAAGTGGTTTGAAAGCAAAAAGTTGAAATTTAATTCCTGATAAAAATTTTAATTTTATTCGAGTAAGTTTCCACTAGTAATACATTGATATCGCAATGAATATTACTATAAATAGTCTCACTAAATTTCCATAAATCTAACTGAGTTAATTATTTTTCTACTCATTAATTTCATTTATATCTATTTCAGGACAAGCGCTGGTGATGATTTAATTGGTTCAGTATATCTCGGTAAATTAGCAATTGATAAATCGGAACATGAGCAGTGGAAGAATACAGTAGAACATATCGGAAAAGAATTTAAAGGTATACATCATCTCAAAGGACGTATAGAAGCACCAAATGTTCAAGTAACCGAAGCAACATCCGATTCTGAATGAAACAACATTCATTTCATTTCAAATTCTTTTTTTGTTTTCTATTTAAATTTTGTTTTTTAAAATTTTTTCAATGTATTTTCATTCTTTACAAATGTAACATTCATTTGTATGATTCCATTTATGGATTCCATGCGTGAAAAAAAAATACAATGGTCGTCGCCTTCGAAACTTCATAATTAGTTAATTACAATTAATTGGTAACGAAAGATGCCTCAACAAAAATCAAACCCATTAGATATTTATCAAAAATTTTGACCAATCATCCCGTTATTTTCAAGTTTTGCTAATAGGATTGCATTCTTTAAAAGTGATAAATGAACCACTAAATCATTACTTACCTGAATAACGCCTTATCATTTCTGGAATACCGTAACATAGCTACTATTACGGTAGATTTCATATGGTAAATTATATAGAAGTAAGGATATATTAAAGACGCTGCACAATTTTAATGGTTTGGATTTTTTTTCTTCAAAAGCGTAAGAAAATAAAATTTCAAAGAAATTTCATTTCGTTTCCATGAGCTAATCTCAATATTTTATTATTTGAATATAACTCTTTTTTTCCCATTTTCATTAGAAAATTTTTTTCACACTTTCCTTTTTTTGATAGATTTTAATTTTTGTTATGACCATATCTTAGGTTTTGTTGCACACAAAACTTAAATTACTTCTTCTTCTTTGCTATCAAAGTCAAATAATTGGAAAGCAAAATTAGTTATTCTAGTCTTAGGATTTTAAAAAATTATGAAATTTGAAAGAAAAAATAGGAAAATTGCAATTGTCCATTAATCGTTCTTGTATAATTGTTTTCAGTTCTAATTATTAAATCTTGCAAGCAAAATTGTTCGTTCAATTATAGTTGCCGGAAAAGATGAAATAAGTAATTAACGGGACGGTTTTTGGAAAAGGACTTTTACTTAAACATGCAATAGTTATTATTACTATTGATCAGACACATTCATTAGAAATGTTTTTATAGGAATGGAAAAATTTTTCATTAATTTTGAAACTGAAATCGAAATAATTTGCAAATTCTATAATGAATTCAAAATTACATCATCATTTAAATTGCAAGAAATTTTTTTATTCCATTTTGCAAATATTAGCGAATATTTTAGCAATAAATGAATTGAGGATGTTGAAAAAAAAAAACAGTCGAATTTGTAGTTAGATAATTAATTGGAAATAAAATAAATTATTTGATTGTGTATAAAGTAAAATATAATATGCTTTGTTTTATATTTTACTCAAAGTCAATGCTTTTTCTTTTTTTCGAAGATACAATTTGTGCCTTTAATTTAAAATAATTCATTTACATTCGTTCTGAATAATTGTTAAACAATAATATCATTTGCTTTTCTTTTTTTTAAAAAAAAAAAGTCGAGTATTATTTTTTTTGCTTGAACTTTTTCAGATGATTTAATTTTCATTTATTATTGATCATTCATTTAATTTCCGTTTACTACGTTTCTTTTTTTCTTCTTTTTTTTGCATGTGTTTATTTTGATATGTCAAATTTGATAAACACTTAATAGCATCATTCGTTGCAATTTTATATAATGTAAAATGCTTAAAATATGAATATACGTTAGCCTACGTTGAATTGCAACGCATACAATTTAATCAAACGTAAAAACAGTACAAATAACACAATTAGGTTGGATTTAATTTAGAAACAAAACGAACACGTCCTAATTTTTAAAATCTATCCAACATATGAATATAGAATCTGTTGATTCATTTCATCATTCTATTATTATTAGACTATCTTTACGTGTCGATCACGTATAAAATTTCATTAAACCTAAACATAAATCTATCACTTTTTTCGTTAGACTTAATCGTTTCCACAAAAAATTCTTGTAAGCATTCAATACTTTTAAATGCTATAACTCATCACGCTTTATTTTTTTTTGTTCACGTAAAATTTAATACAATAACTTTTCTTGTTCACGTAAATTTTGTTATAATAATAAAAATCAATGAGGTTAACGTTTATTTTTAGCTTCCATAGCTTTCATATAAGAGTTATTTTTTGAAAAAGCAATGAAGATGAATATTTATCATAATGCTGTGTTGCATTTTTTTTTTTAAAAAAAATTTTGAATCAAAAAGAAACTTTCAATGTTTTCTTCGTTTTTTCCTTCTACAATTTTAACCTTTCCATGTTTCACATCAATGAATACTAACATAAAGATAAAAATGCGTAAGTGATCAAAGATGGAAAAATACGTGAAAATATTATTAATGACGTTTGCAACGTAAAGTATTACGCTAAAAATTTTAACTAAAGAAATGCACAAATATCTGTGATAATAGCACTATGAAATTTTTACGAAATGTAAGTGTTAATGTAAGATTGCTGCAATTTTATTGCTAGAAATAAGAAAATTTCATGAATTTTAATTCAATTTTAAATTGCATTTTTATTTAATACTCCATAAATGTTAGTTACCATTTATTTTATCAAACATTTATAGATAAATGCACTTAAATTATCGATACATTAGGCCAGTTTGATGCAAAAAAAAAGCCTAAAAGATACAAAATTTATGATATGAATAAAGAACTAAGAACATGCGACAAATTAAGGCTCATAAATTTGATATTTATTTACCATTAACAATCGATAACATGGTAATATTTAACCTTATGAATTTGATTGTTGTTAATAGTAAACAACTGATAACATATAAACAAACAATGTTAGAAATTTAATACTGCAAATAATTCAATCGTTCTGCTGAAGTGCAAATATATTTCAATTTAAATACTTCTATCATAATTAAATGCATTCTAAAATTTATCACAGACAATTTATGGAAATGCAAAAAAAAAAAAAAAAAAAAAAGAGAAATAAAACAAATTTTTCAATATTTGCTTGTTTTCTTGTTTACTTCACTAATAATTTGTTTACTTGAATGATTAACTACTATGTAGGAATAAAATCAAAAAGAAAAAAGTAATAAATAATTGTGGGAGGAAAAAAAAGAAGGGAAAAGCAACGAATGAAGCATAGCATGTCAGTAAAATGAAAATAAATGAAACTTTTTGATAAATTTCTTTTTTCAGGAAAAAAAAAGAGGACGAAAAAATTATTTAATTTTCATTGAAAAATCTAATTATTCATCACTTTTTTTTTTTTTTTTTTGCCATAATTATTATTAATAATCATTTTTTATTCCAATTTTTATTTCAACCATTTCCATTTTTTCAATTTTTTGTTTTTTTTGCTGAAAATTACATTTATATTTTAAAGAAATTTATCACTTTAGTTATTTATTTTTATTACATCATAATTAAATGATTATTTTTATCATAATTAATTATTGTATTTGTATGCATTAATATATATGAAATAAACAAATATATCATAAATAAATGGACATACAAATGTTGACACAGGACATATGGGAATACATGAAGAAAGACAGAAATACACTCACACAGAGAGAGAGAGAGAGAGAGAGAGAGAGAGAGACGGACAAATTTAGAGATATTTAAGAAAGGAAATAATTACTTGAAATGATAATAATAATAATAATAAAATAATAATAGCACACTATATGTTTAGCAGTAAAAGCTCTTTAATCCATAAAGCATTTCCTGAATGAATAAATATTTTGGGGCGGGACAGCGGTGGAAACGGTATGAGAGGAAATGAAAGCGGGGATTGCTAACTGACCACTGTTATAATTTCGACGAAGAAGTAGAAGAAAGAAGTGTCTCACCGCCTTTTTCAATAAGATGGAAAAAGGAGAAAATGAAGAGGGGTTGACAAATGGAGACATTTCCGTTGTAGGGTCTTTCATTGAATTTTTGGAAATTGTTTGCTTGATATTAATTAATCTTTCTTTTCCCTCATTTTCCTTCTTTTTTTTTTTTTTTTTTTTTTTTTTTGCATTTACATTTCAATAACATTCAATTGATCAATTAGCATAAAAATTGAACAATTCGAACAGCATTAGTTTTATTTCTTCTCTATTAACCATACAATTTTATATTTTATAATTTTCATAACATTACAAAGAACGAAAATATAATGAAAAAAGAGAGGGAGAGAGAGAGAAAAAAAAAAAAGAAAAAATGGAAAATTTTTCAAAATTATAATTTAGGTATTGGAGTAAATTAAATTATAATGTTTGAAAAATTATTTATAATTATTACATTTTATGTATTTCTTTCGATGTGCTACAATAAACAATTATCCATTCGTTCGATTATCATTTTTCTTGCTACAATTATATTTCTGGAAGCAATAATTATTGGAATTTTATTATTGCAACAGGTAGATGTTTTTTTTTTTTTTTTTTTTAAATGTCAGTTTTTCCTCTTTTTTTTTTTCAACATTCAATGAAAGATAGTTCGAAAAATATATAAAATAGAATTTTGTAAGGAAAATGAAAAGGAATTTTTTGCAAGAAAAAAAGCGAGAAAAAATTTAAAAATTTTTAAAATTTTAGTCATCAAAATTGATCGTTCATCAAAATGATACTTGTGAAATAGTAATAAATCATACGCGATATCGACGAGAAATACGTGATGTTGAAAATAGCAATGAATGGAAATCCACAGATTTATCATTATCATCATCTACGCTATATCTTCCAATTTATGCTCAAATTTCGGTTAATTTGAAAAAAAAAAAACTTTTGTTTGCTTTAAATTTTGACTTTTATCCAAAAGTTTTACATAGTTTTTTACTTTTTCAAAAGAATGCAAATATTTGAGAATTGTTAAAATACGAAATTAAATCAATTGGAAAAAAAAAAGCGAAATTATAATTCGTATATGCTTGCATACATATATATAAGTATTCCTTCGTTTGAAGTTGAAAATTTTTATATGATAATTTTGCTATGAACAATATATTCGAATAAGATAAAACAATAACAATTTATTTGTATGTATTATTTCTGCCAGATAATTCTCGTAAAATAGTGATTGAAAATTTTAGGATAAATCATTGAAAGCTATTTGTGAGAAACATAGCAAACGGCGCAAAAAGCATAAATTGAAACATGCAAATTATAGCAACAAATTGAATAGCTTGAATAAACGAGGTAATATGTATAGCTATTTTAGATTGGATATTAAAAGCTTAAAAGCTTTCTATGACTCTGATATAAGTTAATCTTGTCCTAAATTGAATCTTACCATAAATGAATCTTATCGTAATGGAATGAATCTTGTCGTAAGTGAATTCTATTAGAAATAAATTCTTTTCGCAAAGCAAAAAAAAAAAAAAAGAAAAACCTGTAATCTAAAAATTAGCTTTTCTTGTTGCTTAATTCAAAATTTCCATATCTTTTACATGTCCGGAATCTAAATGATTCTTTTCCATATGCAACATAGAAGTAACAAGATGTAGAAATGAAAATTTGTGAAGTAATATCATTGAAGCATTTTTTAAACAGTTATATTTTCCCCCTCTGTCATACTTCCTTTTTTTTTTTTTTTACTACACTGTTATAAGCCTTGAATCCTTGCGTAAATTACGTCAAATTCTTTTTTGAATAATTGTTTGTAAAAAATGTTAAACTAAACTAAAGTTTTAGGCCTAAAAAAGGAAGTTATTCTAGAAACAGAGAATGCAATAAATAATCTAATTCGCAAATATATTATTTCAAGAATTTCATCTCCTTCAATTGTATCTACATAACTTTTTTTTATTCTTCCACCATTATAATATTTCTATAAATTTTCTTAACATTTAACATAATATTTTTAAAAAAAGCACTAAGCAGTTTTCGAACCAATTCATTCCATTCACCATTTTTGCTCAATTCAACCAGCTATTTGTGGTTAATATAAAGGAATATTTTTCCGATTATTTCTGAATCTGAGAGAAAAAAAAAAAAAAAAAAAAAACAAAGAAAAAAGAATATTTTTAAAGATAGGAACTTTTTTTCCTTCAATTTTTAGGTTGTGGCAAAATTAATTCAATCTCTCAACCGCATATTTTGGCTCGTCGTTTGAATAGAATTGGTGGTATTGTTCGATATGGTACACAATGGTTTCAGGTTAAAAAAAAAAAAAAAAAAACTTTTCAAATTTCATTTTTTTATTATTTTGTTATTTTGTTCTACTCAATCATTTTACAACACATTCAAATTGATGGTTTATTCGTTATTTATGAAGACCTCATCAATTATTACTGTAAAGCATCTGTGGCCATTAAAGTATGATTCATTAATAATCTTACTGTAAAATTGGAATACATTTCAATTATAAATTTGAAATTCCTTGTAGAATTTTTTTCCATTGCAATAAATTAAAATCTAACATACTATGGTGATATTAAAAAAATAATTTAATTCTAAATAAGAGACAAATTTCCGAGCTTTATTAATTACCGAAAAAAAAAAAAAACATAAAAATTAAAAAATTGAACATTGAGAAGCTGTATTGTTTGACATAGAGTTATTGGTGTGAAAAAACTTTGTCCTAAAATCCTTAAATTATATTGTTCGATTTAACAATAAAA
Organism: Dipetalonema caudispina; assembly: GCA_013365325.1. Lineage (NCBI taxonomy): Eukaryota > Metazoa > Nematoda > Chromadorea > Rhabditida > Onchocercidae > Dipetalonema > Dipetalonema caudispina. Next base: position 34,575 of record JABVXV010000408.1, on the reverse strand, counting down.
ATTTTAAATGTTTCAAATAAAGTGATGAATTAATGCAACGGTTACTTAGAAAATGAAATTTTCAATAAATTTAGCATATAGATTACTACTTCTCATAAAAAGTACTACTGTGATAATTGTTATCTAATTACTAATTAAATATATTCATTTTTCACAGAAGTTAAAAATTACAATTCTAACAATTTTAATGCTTCACTCATTTCTCTTTTTGACTTAATTTTTATTTTGATTATAAAATGGTACGAATTTTAGACTGAATATTCGTTGGGCTATAATGTTTTTGAATACTACAATCTAACTGATTTGCGATCTTCTCATCCTTCTGCGGTACATTCTTTGGATATGGCTCAATTTGATGGTACGGACAATACCGCATGTAATGGAAATAATTTTATTTATTATACATCAGCAACATCGCGTATTTATTCGTATCATATTGATGGTAAACGTTCAAAAAGTGCAGTAATTGGTGCTTCAAAAGTTTGTTTCAAATTTTAATTTATGTTCAAAATGTTAGAAGAATTAATCGAGCAAAAATGATAGCTTCTATTGCATTAACATGCAAATTTGTAAATTAATATCTTGCATATATACAATACATGAATCATTTTATTATCCATAAACGTGAAACTATAATCCGTTTGTGAATTCATCTTTACAGATAATCTAAAAATTTCGAAATGTTTGTTTTCCCTTTTATAAAAGCAAAAAAAAAAAAGAAAAATTTGGTGGTAACTGTACTACCGGATCCATTAACAATACCTAGTCGCTCAATGCAATATATTTTCCAGTTGAATAGCCAAAAACAAAAAGCGGAAATTAAATCCGAATAGTATAATGCATAATTGTATCCAGTTTCTAATTCCTGATTCTGATCACATAACCTTTTGTTTCCATTTTGTTAATTATTGCTATTGGATGAAACATGGTTTTCCTGAAATGCGCTCTTATGCCGAATTTTTCTTATCAAATCTATCTAATACCAATATTACGGTATAAGAAATTATAAATCCTAAAACGGATGAAGCATCTTTGATTTTATGCAAATTTATCCGTATATTTCCAAGAATAATGATCATAATCTTTTGATAATCGTCACAATTAACAAAATCTTGAGTCAGTCATTGTGACAAATCATCGTCATATCATATGAAATCCAGAACAGACCCTTTGACCATATGGGATAATGTCATTATGCCTTATGTCCATTCTGGGCATTTTGAAACGGTTATACGACCCTTTGATCCAAAATATGGAAATTAGCGATTTTTCCTTGTGGAAAAGAAAATGGAAGAGAGGGGACGGGCAATATTATTCCAAATTTTTTTTAGTTTGTCAAAAATTCAGCATTTTTCTCCATTCCAATGTTTGATATATTTCGACAATTTTCTTTTTTTTAAATTGGAATTCCAAAAATGCTTTAACTCTGAGCCTGTAAAAAATCAAGTAGGACTGTTCCCTTATTTCGTTTGACTAATTCGTTCAGTTCAATCCATCCACCAGGATGACCTTCATTATCTTTTATTTTGAAAACGAGAATAAAAATTGAAGGAAAGCTTCCGGTTCATTTAAATTTTTGCTCTTTTGAAAATGAAATTCGGAATTTGAAGTGATGGAATGAAAAGCAATAAACAATTTATTAATGAGACAAAATAACAGTTATATATGATGGATATTCATTTGTTGGCTAATTAAATTTTGAATTTCTGAATAAATTAAAATCGAAACTTTCTGAAATATGTGACAATTAATTCAAGCTAAACTACGGCGACATTGACTGAAATAATCGAAATATTAAAATTGGTACGGGAATAAATTTTTAACCTTAAATTTTTACTAAGAATTTAAAAGAAGTTCAAAATTTTCTCAAAATTTCAGATTCCAATTTATAAACATTCTCACTCATATCTGGATTTGGAAAATGATGGTGGCCACTTATGGATTTTATATCATTCTATTCCGGATGGTACCCTGAAAGCTTCGTTGCGGGATTGCATATCACTTGCGGAACGCAAATCTTGGATTCTACAATTCCTAGACACAAAAAGTGTTGTCAATGCATTTATTGCTTGCAATCATTTGTATACCGTAACTCAAAATGTCACTTCAAATATTTTAAACATTATTTATGATTTTGGTACTGACACATTTTTCGATAACATTCCAGAAATAGGTAGTTGGAAACGATACGGTATACCGTCAAGTGCACAGTATGATGATACAACAAAAACTATTAATATTTTTGATGATGGTATTATTTACAGTATTACAGTACGAATGTAATGAAAGTTGCTGAATTGGTTATTAATTTGGATAATATTTAATACTTTGTGCAAACGTATGATATTTATATATGATATTTGAAATACTAAGTGTAATTATGCAATACCCACCTTAAACAATTGGTCCTCAATTTTCGTTTCTTTTTTTTTGTTTAGTATATACAGTACCTAATTTTAATACTTGGCCTTCAATTTTCCTTTTCTTTGCTAATTATATAATACTTAATTTGAATACTTGGCATTTAATTCAGGAAATATTTGAAATTAAAAAGTATTTGAGAAATATAAATATGCATGAATGTTGCTTTATAAGACAAATTAACCTATAAATGATTTCCATTTCAAGATAATTTCTAAATTTTATTTCTTTTGGCACAGCGATATTAGTAGATAAGATTAATACAAATGATTAACTGATTCAATTTTTAAATCATTTCAAATCATTCCTCTAAAATTCAAGGTATTTATGTCAAATTATCATTTATTTTATTATCAATGAAGGCTAAGAATTAAAATCATCGTAATTTGTAACATTTTTTTACTTATCACTACAAAATTTTTTTTCATCAGGTATGAATGATTTATTATTTTTAAGGTACGGAATAACTCGCGTCATTTTCTGTATTTACCGTAATTTCAGAATTAGATTAAGCTAATTAAGGAAGAGACATAATCAAAAGTTCTGGTACAACGAACGAAAATTCATAAAATTTGGACGAAACTTTCGGAAAGAAATGTTGACTTTAAACAGTTGTTTTTTTTTCCATGACGAAAACTAATTACCATTAGTAAATCATTTAAAATTATTCCAGTAATACAGAATAAATAATAAAGTTAAGAATCAGATTTGATGCAATTTACTCAATTAAAAATATTTGTAAAATTATAATAGTTCGTTTGGCAAAATCTTTAGAGGAAAAAAGTTTTGGCAGAATCCGGGTTAATCATACAAAATAGTGCCATCAGATTAATTATATATTAAAGAAAATACGATCGTTGGATTTAGTGAAATTAACGAAAAAACTTAATTCCAACAGTATTATAATTTTAATTGATCGAAAGACTGAATTTAAAAGCAGTGAAAATCTTTTTGACCCAAATAATCAGTGTAAAAGTTTCTATTTAAATATTAATACTATTTTTTCTAGTGATAGAAATTAAAGTCTTTAATTATTTATTTGTATTTACAAAATCTGAGTATCATACTGAAATTTACAAGAAAAATAATTGATCGATTTTTTTTTTTGTAAATTTCATGAAGAGAGGAATGGAAGTGAATAATATATAATCAAATCCAATTTAGGTATTCGTGGTAATTTCGGATCGATTCAAAAATATTTCCAAAACAATTTGTTTATTTCATGAATGCGAAATAACAAATATTAAATGAACTTTTAATATTTTGATTAAATATGGTAATTTTTGGTATTCGAACGAATAATCAGTATTTCGTTGTAGCAATTTGGAACTAGTTATTATTGATCGCATGATTAAAAACTCATTTGCATATATTTCAGTATTTCTTTCTCACTATTTGTAAATTTCAACTTTATAGTTTGAGACTTTCATTTTAATATTTTAATAAAATATATTCAAACGAAAAAAAAAAAAAAAAAAAAAAGAAAGAGAAAAGGAAAGATCTTTAAATAAACACGAATTAATGATACAAGATTTTCATTCCATTCCATTTCAGCTATTAACTTAACTTGTTGAAATTAAATTCGAATGAGAAAAGAAAAAAAAAATAAAATAAAAATAAATCTCATAATATTAACATATTGTCATTATTAATCGCAAAAATTTTTCATCGTCATCGTTGATTTCAATTGTCATTTTTTTTTTTTTTTTTTGCCTAAATTTTTCAAGCGGATTAATTTCATTTGATGATGCTATTCAATCATTGTAAACAGTCAGAAATGTATAATCATATTTTAAATAGCAGGAATTCAACAATTGATTCTATTTTGCTTCAAATATTTTTTAAATTAAACTTACTTATTCTATCATATTTTTTGAAGTTCATATAATTTCATATTCTTCATGAATGGATATAGTATCGCCTCATCAACAAATACATTGTTAGTTGCTTTTTCGTTGAATAAAATTATGATCATCTTTTAATTATTATTCCGTTTAACAAAATAATGGTCAAATAACAGATAAATAAATAAAATGAAAAAAAAAAAAAAGAAAGTGAATTTAGGTAGCATATTTTAAAAAATGCGATATGCCAATTTTTTTTTTTTTGCAATATTTATGAAAATCAAATTTAATACACATTAATGACAATAAAAAAAAAAAGTAGTAATAATAATAAAATAAAAAAATACATCAATAAATATAATTGACAAAAGATTAGTGAAATGAATTTGCATTTTTATTTATGAAAAATTATGAAAATGAAACATTTTAATAATTTAATTAAAAGATTAACAAAATTGCAAACAATATAATATCAGTTATTAATTACCAAACAGTAATTCTTCTTATTTTCAATTTTTTTTCATTTTGTTGTGAAAAATTTTTATTGTAAACAAACGATCATAAATGTTTTAAAATGATATTGTTTGGCTTGATAATTATCGTTCGTCTAATTGAACAAAATAAACCAGTCATTATATTAATGATGAGAGAAAATTTTGCAATAACAAATTAAATAGCTAAAATAAATTACTAAAAAAAAAAACATTAAACAGCTAAACAGCTAAAAAAAAAAGAAAAAAAAATTAAACGGCTAAAAAAACAGCTAAAAAATAGATTAAAATAAATTACTTTTTAATCTTTACTATGGTAAGAATACAAAACTGAAAAATTTATTAATATCTTATAAATTACATTTTTAGTACTACGATTAAAGTTGATTTTTTTTTCCAAAAAATAATGAAACAATTATCAAACTTTGTTAGAACAAAAACAAAAAAAAAAAAATTAGAGAAAAAACTTTGATTAATATTAATGAATTGATTACACTCTTTGAGCAATCTTTTCTCGGATCAAAAAAAAAAAAAAAAGAAAAATTTTTTTTCCAACAAGTTTTTCCGCTGTTTTTCCTTCTTTTCTTATCTTTCTACTATTTAAAAGTGAACTTAATCATTATCGTCGTCCGACTTACAACAATAATGTGTCAGTCAATTAAGTCGTGCGTATTTGACATATATTTAAAAAATTTTACAAAAATTTCAACAATTGTTATTTTGAATTTATATTAAATTTCTTTATGAAATCTTACTTTTGAAATTCGTTGGAAAATACTTTCTTCAAATAACCACGAAAAAAAAAAAAAAAAAAAAATCTTTCTTCTCAAACGATTACTTGAACAAAAATCCAAGTAGACAGATAAGTTGCATAATTAGTTATATTTCAATCAATAATTATTTCAATTTAATGAAATGAACACAATAATGGATTGAAATATAGCCAATTATATTAATTGTTAAATATTATTATTATTATTATATTTATTCAATTAATCAATTATTGCACTTATTCAATTATATGTTTTATCTTTATACATCTTCGTGTTTTTTTTTTCTTTTTTTTTTTCAATTTTTGTATATCAATTAGTTGTTATTTGATCATATTTTTACAGTGATTTTTTCGACATTTTTCTTTAAGTGTTAAATTCCGATAACGAAATCATTTCGATCATGTTTGCATTTCTCAACCGTTACAACGATACAAGCAATTCATTTTTAGACAAAGAAATAACAAGTTTTCGATTTCGTTTATTTATTTATTTTTTTTTTTTTTTTTTTTTTCACTCCTTTTTATGATTATGATAATTTAAAAAAAAAAAAAAAAAAAATGCACTTAGCTAATTTTTCATTCTTTTTTATTTTTCACTAATCAATGTTCGAGAATATAATTAATAATGTGATCATTACGAATTATCTATTCAATTTAGTAAGTGTGTCAAATAAATTTATGTTCAACTTATGCTAATTTCATTCTCTGATATACTTTCTACATTTAATATGTTATATTTTATTAAAGATAAGATGGAGTAAAATTATAAAATCTATTGTATAAAATAATACATTGAAAGAATTAAATTTAATTGTAATATATGTAATATTGTATTAGTGATGAATATATATGAAAAGAAATTCTAAAGATAATGAAATAAATTTTTTTTTTTTTTTTTTCAAATATTTAATACAAATATTAGGATTGGAAATAATTTAATTCTTTACCACAATGTTACATTCCATTACAAATAAATTACAAATAAATGGGTTGTGACAAAGAGAGGGAAAGAGAGAGAGAGAGATATAAAGGGAGGGAAAGGGAGGGAGAGAGAGAGAGAGGGAGAGGGGAAAAAAAAAAAAAAAGAGGAAGAGAAGAAGACAGGAAGGCAGATTGATTTTATGGAAGTTTCTGGAAAAGAAAAGAACAATCACGATAGTGCAGAAATAAGCAAATATAACAACACATACTCTCTCTTACCAACTAACATCAGAAAACTAATCGCCTATCTCTTCAATCATTTGGTGCCGTATATATCAATATTTGACGAAGCTTATTTTATTTATTGTTAGCTTAAACTTCGTAGTCAACGGATGATAGGATTCATCCGAAAAAATTGTCAACTGTTAGGAGAGACTGTTTTTTTTTTTTTTTTCTTTTGTTTTGTATAGTTCAAATTTGAATTTTAATTCCCGCTCTAGTTTTGAATTCAATTAAAATTTCCAAAATTTTTAGAACAATTATATTATTAAAATTGTAGAGAATTTATGAAAAATTTGACTTGGAAAAAATTTAAAATATCTTATTAATTCCCCCCCACCTTCAAAAGAAGTGTAAACATCTTGATGATGATTGGAAGATCGATATATCCAGTTTAGATAGTGGAATTCAATTGTTCGAGGTTGGATTACAGCAGAATGGATAGTATTTGGGAATGTTTTTCTGGAGGTTCATGTATCCTCGTGACGATCATATGGTTACACCATTATCTTCATCATCGGAAGGATTATTACACTGAACAACCCTGATAAGCTATCGGCGATCTTTTTGATAAGTAATGATTGATCTCTCATAACCTTAATAATCGTTAGTATTCCTAATGTGTATATATATATACATTTATATTTTCGTATCATAGAAATTTTATCTTCAATATCTGCCACTTTTTAATTACCTGATTCTCTACTTAGCTACTTACTAGCTGTTTTGCTTATATACTTATTTATTTGATTGATTATTACTTACTACCTTACTTAGTTGCTCGTTCAATTATTCGTCACTTATTTATCAATATCTTTTATTCCTGCTACTCTAGATACACTACTTACCCATTACTTTTCGATTTACTTGCTCATTCATTTACTCACTAGTTAGATGTTCAAGAATTTTAATTAATTATTTAGTGCTGTTCGATTACATTTTTCTATTGCACTTTCTAGGAGAACTTTATTACATCTTTGACTAACTGAAAAATTCACTCAAGTTTTGTCATTCATCACACAAATTTTTCGAAAAATTCAATTTCAACCTTATTACTCTCATCTCTTCATCCCATACTACCCAATTTCATTCTAGGTATTTCGGTATACTCATATTGTGCGTATCGTATCTACCAATGACATATACTGGTAGTCTTCATTCAGGATTTCTTATTTCGATAATTCTAAGTGATGATATTGAATGATGCTGAAAGCGATAGCCTAAAAGAAGATAGGGATACTACAAAAGTTTGTAATTTACGAGAACGACCATTATTATTACGAGTTAACGGAATATTATACGACATAGCGTTATTTGCATCGAAACATCCTGGTGGACAGAAGGTTTCGTCATTTCGTTTTTTTATTTCAATTTTAAAATATTTTAGACATTAAACATTTAAATTCGTTTTTCTAAGGTAATTTTTGTGAAACTACGAATCACTTCATCAGTCGGAATGATTCGACAGTTAGCCTCATAAAGCAATCAGAGCACGAGTGTTGCATGTTCTTATCTGAAACCACGGTATTGTTATTAGGTGTTATGTCTAGAAAATTATCCTGAGTGCTCGAACAATATATCATCCTGATGCGATATGATGTATTCAGTGAAAACTGACCTCTGTATTACGTTTCAAAATTTTGATCGAATGAAAATAGCCAAGGATAAATGAGAATAAGGATAAGTAATTGCGTTATTATAACTGAAAGTAATGATTATAGGCATTTAACTGTTGATAGAGTATGCTTGTGATTGTCATTTTATGTGTTGATAAATTTTTGTAATGTTTTGTTTCAGGTGCTTAAACATTTAGCTGGTGAAAATGTTGATGAATATATGAATGGTACTAAGCGTATTCTTGGTGTTAAACATGCACATTCAGCAGCTGCATATCGGATGCTGGAAAAGTATGCAGTCGACAATTGCTACAAGGTTTGTTGCTTTGGTCATAATGTATTTGTATTATATGTGATAAATTTCTCAAGAAGTAAGAAGTATTTCAATGAGTAATATATGGGTCTTTTTCTTTAGTCTATATAATTTTTCAGGAATTATAAGTTTATAACTGAAAACAATTAGGGATCGGATGCGCATCGATCATTTGTTAATATATGATAACACAGAATAATTGTCGGTAACATTTGACTGTAAATGATAATTTATTTATGATAACGTTTAATAAAATAATTGAAAACATGATTAAAAAATATAGTATAAGATGCGCTTAATCAAGATATCGGCTGCATATTATTGCGCAATATTTTAAATGACATTAACTACTCAAATTTCAATATGTTAAAAATTTCTATGCTTCTGTCGACAGAAATTTTTGAATTTAGAAATTCCTATCGTAGGAGAAAGTTATCATTTAAGATGCATAAAACTTTTACTTTTGGGACGCTCCAAGAGGTAGAATTTTCAAGCACTAATTGAATGGCAGTTGCGGTGTCTAGACTATTTTGATTTGTTTTAAAAGATATTCCGATTTGAACACTAATTACTTGTGAAAAGTTGAATACTGCTTGGTAAATGTTGCCAATATGATATATAGTTAGCAAATTCATAATTTTTTTTGAAGGATGATGATGAATTGTTATCTGGCAAGCCGATTTTAAGTAGAGTCAGCTATTTGGGTGATCGGTACTGGACATGGATCCATCAACCGTACGACGGAACACTTCGATTGTTCGAATCAGATATTTTGGAAAATATGACTAGGACAAGTTGGTGGGTGGTACCACTTGTTTGGTTACCTTTGGTGATTATTTTTACAGCACGCGCCTTTTCGATGATTTTCCAGAGCTATGGTGATTTTTACTCTCATTCTTAAAATATGTTTGAGTGTTTGTTTGAAAATATGCATTTCTTTTTGAATGTTTATTTAGATTGCCAATTATGAAAAAGTTACTGCGGTTGGCTTAGAATATCTTTTTACACTTTACTTTTTTTGACCATTCTGGGATGCTCAGGATATAATCTCAAGAAATTCGAAGCATTGGGTTAAAGAAAGTTAGGGTGGCACTCTAAATAGATCGGTTGTGCGTAGCAGTATAATGATTTTATTAAATTTCCAAAATTTTTTGATATTAGTGAGGCTTGATCTTATGCGTATATTTACAGATCTTTTTTATGGACTTGTTATTTGGACAGTCTTTTTCACATTAGGTGTTCTTGCATGGACTCTTCTAGAATACCTTCTTCATCGTTTTGCATTCCACTGGAAGCCTAGTCCAGAATCACGCTTCCAAATCATTTTACATTTCCTATTACACGGTTTGCATCACAAAGTTAGGCTTTGAATTAGTTTTTAATTTTTCGCATTTTTAGTGCGATTTTATATTGGTTTCGTACGCATTTACTTTCACTCCAAAATATTATTTTAGCAATAATTACTCTTGGAAGTTTTACTTTAAAAATGTTCATACTTGTGAGTGTTGTAAAACTGTTCAAGTACACGCATTTTTCGTTTAATCGATTTTGTTAGCCCAAACATTTTTCATTAAAAATTCATAAAATTCAAAAGTCGGATTTCGACATTAATTGATGAGTGTCCATTAGAATAAATGAAAAACTTATTTATTTAATAGCAATGATTTCCAGACTCCAATGGATGGTGATCGTTTGGTTTTTCCGCCAGTACCAGCAGCTCCGATTGTTGCTTTTTTTTATTATTTATATACTTCGTTACTTCCATACGACTTATTTTGTTGTTTTGGAGCTGGTAAACTGTTTGGTTATATCATATACGATTGTTCACATTACTATTTTCATCATGCCGATCCGTTACCAGGAACAAATCTGTACTTTCGAAAAGCTTATCATAATAATCATCATTTCAAACATTTCGATTTAGGTATGTTTCGTTCCGATCTTAGTTCTTTTTTATAATGATTTCGAATTCTATCTACAAAATATGCTGCCTTTTATAACTCGATAATTAAATTCAACTGAAGAAAATTGCCAATGAAAAGAGACTCCTTTGGTCTGATTACATGTACGTAGTCAAAGATGAAAAAACTTTCTCAAAATCTTATACGATTTTCGTGTTTGGAACTCTGTAGCATTGCCGTTTAGAGTACCATCTCTTTTTAAAAACGTTCCCCTCACATTTTTGGTTTTTGGTTCAAGATGCCCCGACCCCAGCAAATCTTGTCTTGTCCTGAATATAAAGTTGTTTGATATAGTCAGTTTTTTTATTTTCTGTTTCTGCTGGAATACTACTGTTTGCAATAGGAAATTATTAAAAGAAAAGGTTTTGTTATTTTGCATTTTTTGAAATGAGAATAAAAAAAAGAATTTCATTAATAAAGTGCAGTGAAGAATCTTCAAATCTTCAAATTTTCTTATTGTGTTTTCTAGCTTTTGGAATATCGACCGTTCTATGGGATTATGTTTTTAACACAGTTGGCGCAGGACCACTGTAATGAAGTATCATTATCTTATGTTAGTCGTTGAATTCTGCTTATTCGGGTATTATTTTTAAATACTGTTTTCGTATTTTGCTTGCCATTCAAATACATATCTAGCTTCTTTCCTGAATTGCCGCTCTAATTCTTTGAAATGATCACGTGCATTCGTTGTTGTTAAGTGTTTAAGTAAACTATGCTGTTAGGATGTAATTATAGTGCTGTTTTGTAACTAAATCGTATGTTGAGACGTGTTCCAGCGCTTTATACCGTTCCACCACTGCAGCTCGCTAGACATGCGGAGATTTCTTTCCTTCATGGTAGTATGAAGTGAGCTCTAAAAACATGTTATAATTCTTTTATTGCCTAAAACGAGCTGTACATAAGAGTAGCAGAAAGCATTAATTATAAAATAATTAGAAATAGTTTAATAGAAAACATAAATATTTGCTTTGTCCAAGATCTTCATCTAATCTTTCCGCTCTGAATGTTACTTTCTTGTTAAATATAAGCCGACATCTGATTGCTTTACTCTGACGTTTTATCGAAATATTTTGAAAATGTTAATATGTTATGCCAAATTGTTCAATAAAGGATTTTTTTTTTTCGGAAACTAACACAGACAGAGCAGTAATGATGTGGAAAAAGGATCTCGTGGTTACTGGAACGATGGGATAGATTCAGTACAGTGTGTAACCATTAGTGTTCTACAAATACAAGTTGCACTTGTTAATTTATGGTGGAGGTCGTACTTCTTTCCATTTATTGAATAGGTTCAAGTTTATTAATTGAACGAGAAGCGCAAAACTGATCAGCATGGAAAAGTACATTTCCAGGGTTTGGTAACTGCTAGTGCTAATTCTAATATGACAAGATTTGCTTTGTTTCTGAAGATGTATTAAAGAAGGTCATCTGCGCGAAAGTTTTTTGGGTAGAATTCGAGATGAAACGGGAGTTAGGCAATATACACTTGCTATATAACCTCCTTTTGGGACTTCTACCGCAGTAATGATACAGTTTCAGCAGCATATGATGATGATATCTGAAATATTCACAGGTAAAATGAAAATTTATGGGTTGTGACGATAAAAGGATACGAATTATTGGAGAGAGAAATTAAAAACAAAATTTCTGTAATTTTTAAATCCTAGCAAATTCCGGTGGGATCAGTTATTTTCATAACGCGTAGATGATACACACATATCATTGAGGGGCAACTTCCGTTGCTTTTGGGATTACCTGGCGAGGAATTATTCCGCGGTGTTAATTAGATTAGCTTTGGGGTGACGTAGAGGTAACTGATTAGTTCTTAAAACTTCCCAATGATAGTTGTTGCTATGCTGAATTGATTTGCAGGTATTTGGTGTGTAATGTACTTGAAGTTTTATTTGGACGAAGAAGGAAATAGAATTTATACGTTGAAAGTAAGTCAATTTATATTTATCACTTATCGATAACTTACTAGATAGTGGGATGTTTAGCTATTCTGCTAAACGAAACGGACTTTTTAAAAGTTATCGTCGCGAAGTTCTGTCTGGAAAATGGTGAAAATGTTAGGCATAAAAATTGTCAACAACCGTAAATGTCACAATGAATGATCGAACAACTTTATAGTTCGATATTGTTAGTTGATGATGATTTAATAATAGCAAATAAACGGCATTAATGGTTTCGATTACTATGATTGAAATGCATCATACTGCATAATTCACAAGATGTTGCGGCTGTTACTAAGATCAGTGGAAATAGTTGGAACTTTAACTTTAGACCGCTTAGATTAGTGGAAACCTGGCAAGATTGATGAAGCTACGAAAAGGGGAAAAGCTATTGTCATCTGAATTGTCATGATTTTCTTAGAGAAAGTAATGAAAATTTAGGAAAGGTTATGACTTTAATCATCATTACCGAATTTGTGACTTCACGTCAGAAATTGTGGTAGTATTTATTGTTTTTTTCAAAAAGTTATATCTTTGCTAGTTATAGCTTATGTGTTGTAATAATAGTGGATAATGGTCTTTGTATTTCTTGGCTGATAAGGAGTATTCATTATCTGATAGGATGACATTCATTGCCTTGACATGAATGATACATAGACGATAACCCTCCATAATTCTATATTCATGCGTAGGTTTCATATTCTTTGTTCATTATTCCTCTCATCTACTAATGTCAACATATATATCAACATTGTGTCAGTATTTGGTAAAAAAAAAAAATTAGTTTTGCATTTCTGAGATGTTGGTGAGCTCAGGAAAACATAATTTTGGTTTCAGGGCACTGATCCGCAAGGCCGACAGACTCAAAGCGCCCATCCAGCTCGTTTTTCACCCGAAGATAAGAATTCGAAATATAGGATAATTATCAAGAGACGCTTTAGCATATTGCCTACAATGCAACCGAAGCCAGTTTATTAATTCAGAAAAAAACGTAAAAATATTGAAGAATAAGTTTTATTATGTTAGTTTGGGAGTGGCGACGGAAATGGCGACAATATATTCGTAATAGGCGGCCACCATCACGTTTAACATATCAGCAAATATCAAAAAGGTTAGTTCAACATCTTTGTTCACAAAAAAGAATGAAGAGGAAAGTTAAGATGCTGTTTGAGCAGTGATGATATCCTTCTAAATTTTAACATACTGCGGTATTTTTTTGCTGATCTTATGTTGAATAATGGATATTATGTTGTACACAAGGCTTCGTGAGCTGAAGAGGTTTTTTGGATATAACTTTAAAAAATTCTGTTAGGAATAAGTCCTATAACTATTAATCAACTGGGGTTTAGTTATGATCTAACTATCCACATCGTTAACAACGATTCGTTTTCTGCATTACCACCCTCTTAGTTCCTCGATTCACAGAAGTATGGTTCCTCTTTCTCATGGGATACTGAATACAAACTGCAAGCTACTATTTCACTTCCTCATATGCATTCTGTTGCTTTAGAGGTTGGCTAAATAGTTACAAACGTATTCTGGACTTATTTAAGCAAGATGGATTGTTCTAGTGAACTTTGTTTTTCGATTATATCGCAGTACAGTGAAAAGAAATGCAAGTTCAGAAAAATCTTAAGTTGAATTGAATTCAGAATTATTCATAAAACCTTTCAATTAATTTATGAAGCATTTTGGAGATTTCACTGGTTTTGCTCTTTCGTTTCAGGTATGTAAATGTCTCATTCGTTCTCTTCGTTATAGGATGGCATGTCGTTGGCTTTGTAATATGGAGAAAAATAGAGGGATGGAGGAAAGATAATCCACAGGAAAAAGTTTTACTAAGTGAAATTCCTCAGAAAGGTTTCATGGAACTTACAGAGGAAGGGAAAGGGAATATTAACTTTGAGGATAATGACGAATGAGGAAAATAATGATTCTCTTCCGATGAACTTTGACCAAATACTCTATTTTCGAACACCATTCAAACAGAGATATAAAAGCCCTGGGTTACTTGAAGTTAAAATCCCTTTCTCATTCTATTTTTATGCCATTTTGACATTTAGAGCTAGATTTGATTGTTATTACGTTGCTGATCCGTTTGAATAAAATGTTTCCATGGTATGGTTTCACCATTACGCTTATGCTGAACCTAATGGACTTTAAACGAATCATTATAACGAAACACATAAAACTCGGATTGGCCATATTATACCACTTCATACCATACATCTCACTTTTCCTGCACTGAGGTTTTTTATTCGAATAGTGTATTGCAAGACGAGGTGCTCAATATTTCCATACCACAAAAGTAATTACGATAATAAATGTCGCAATTATTCACGAATACTTTCATCCTCTATTCTTTTTGATTTGGATATTAACTAGAAATTTCTCCTAATTGAAATTACAAATGTAGGTGTAGTTTTCTTTCGTAAATATCTTTATATCCACGTTATAGAAAAGTAATTAAAAAATACCATGCATTTGCTCGCCTATAACAGTTCAATTTCTTTCTGCCACGAAAGAAAGATAAAACACAAAATGTAGTGGAAATTGAGTGTATCAGCAGCATGTAGAAACAACAGGATGAAAATAAAAATATGGATGCAGCATACCGCTACGAAGGATGCAATAAGCAATGTGAAGTATTAACTATCATGTACATGAAGCGTTACAAGGAAAGGAAATATTCTTTTAATTTAATTAAACAATAATTGAATTCGATTAATAAATGGAGAAAATTTAGATTAAAACTGAGAGTTCCTTTCCTAACTAAAAAGAGACAATATGACTGGAAAAAAAGAAAAAAAACTAGTTTGCTGTTATTACTTCTTTTTGACACCAACACCTGCCTTCTGAGCAGCCTTCGTGATTTTACCAACACCATCCGACTTTTCCACATTTTTTATCACGCCAACAGCAACTGTTTGTCTCATGTCACGTACAGCAAATCGTCCCAATGGTGGATATTCCGTAAACGTCTCAACACATAAGGGTTTAGTTGGTATCAGGTCGATAATGCCCGCATCACCAGATTTCAGTGACTGAAAAAATGTATCGAAAATCTTGAACTTATGCAAATCAATCATGAATTCCCGAGCAGTTTCATGATAAATCCTAATATTATCCAATCTAAGCATGACCAGCAGTTAACTTCGTCTTTTGTGTCCATGAAATCTTGTAGGAATTTTTCAAATGAATTCCCAAACTTTGTAGTTAACCCTGATTACGCCATCGGCATTAATCAAAGTCCACTGCAACTATCTTCTATTAATAATTGAGGATGGGGGTAAAAAAGGATAGCGAAACAACGCAACCTTCGGATTATCCTCCACTTTTTTACCGGATCTTCGATCAACTTTCTCTTTGAGCTCTGCAAATTTACAAGCAATGTGAGCAGTATGACAATCAAGCACAGGAGTATATCCAGCAGAAATTTGACCAGGATGGTTCATGATAATGACCTGAAATAATCATACAAATTAAAGGTAACGGTCTCAATTAAAATGTGCCATCTATAGTTAGACAGAAAATTTAGCTTTAGGGATAGCCGAGTACGACAGATTAACGAGTGCCCTATCACAGAACTGACATTACAGAAAAGAAAAGGTCATTTATATCAATTAGCGATCTTTACCAATCATCGTCATCTTGAATGATATTTACTTCTCATGAAACACCTTGCCTGGGCAGTAAACATTTTAGCTTCTTTAGCTGGATCATTCTTGGAATCAGATGCCACTGATCCTCGTCGGATGTCCTTAACAGAGATGTTTTTAACATTGAAGCCTACGTTATCACCAGGTAATGCTTCCTGTAATGCTTCGTGGTGCATTTCCACAGATTTCACTTCAGTAGTCAGATTTTGTGGTGCAAATGTTACTACCATCCCTGGTTTCAGAATACCCGTCTCTACACGTCCTACCGGCACCGTTCCAATACCTGAAAATATTCAATAAACTACTCAAAAATTATGGCACAAATCCAATGAGACATTTTTGTTCTAATCAAAACTTAAAATAACAACAAAATAACTAAAAATCTGATCACAGACCTCCAATTTTGTAGACATCCTGAAGAGGCAAGCGAAGAGGCTTGTCGGTAGGTCTCTGAGGTGGAACGACCGAATCGAGAGCTTCTAAAAGTGTTTTGCCAGTTACAGTACCATCTTTACGCTCCACAGACCAACCCTTGAACCATGGCATGTTTGCGGATGGCTCAAGCATATTATCGCCATTGAAACCTGTAAATAATGATGGATTGATCTCTAAAACATCCGTTGAGGTTACAAAAATCACTCGGAATTGTATTATAGTGTAATCATTTCAAGGTTGTGCAGATTTGTGAATTTTACGAAACGAGTGAACTTCCGAAAAAGCTGTCATTTCGAAAAAGCTACATGGAGCATATGTGCATGTCATACCAGTAGTAACCCGTTAAACTGCTACTTTTTACCATGAGTACTATTTGGTCATGAGTATCAACCGTTCATCCGGTTATCGATAAATATTTAAAATCCCGTTTAATCTCACATCTCAAAATAAAAAATCCATTTGGAATCAAACATATATGCTTGCGATGTACCACATATGTTCACGTAATACAATGTTGAAACCGACACTTCACCTGAGATCGGTACAAATGCGATTGACTTGGGATTATAACCAATTTTCTTGATGTAATTCGAGACTTCTGTGGTAACTTCACCAAATCGTGCTTCCGAAAATGGCGGATCGGTGGAATCCATCTTATTGCAAGCAACAATCATTTGCTTAACACCCAACGTTTGGGCTAATAAGGCATGCTCACGTGTTTGCCCATTTTTTGAAATACCAGCTTCGAATTCACCAGTACCACATGCTACGACTAAGACTGCACAATCAGCCTGAGAAGTACCTGGAATTATAAAAATTAACTAAGGATACATCTCCCCGAATAATTAATCACCCACAATCATCAATATAACTGTATTCACATGTATAATTATAAAACCTTCAGTTATCTCTCAGTTTTTCAACATCTGCATGGGACTATAGGCTATGCCATAAGAATCTTATCTGTAGCTTTGTTTATTAGCTACAGAGTAATGGATGCTAATCAAAAATAAGGATAGGACTGAGAGTAAGACATGCGTTTAGTAAAGATAGTTTCGTTGTTAAGAACCTTAATTATCTATTCCTATCTTCAAATTCTTCCTTCCTCTTCTTCCCAATAAATCATCTTTTCCACTCCTAATCCTTAACTTACCTGTGATCATATTCTTAATGAAATCACGATGACCCGGAGCATCAATAATAGTAATGTAATATTTCGCTGTTTCGAATTTCCATAATGCAATATCAATTGTAATACCACGTTCACGTTCTGCTTTCAATTTATCCAATACCCAAGCATATTTGAATGATCCTTTTCCCATTTCCTAAAGAAAATGATGCAATAAAATATTAGCAATAATTTTATCCTCTCTTTTGAAATTCCTTCAAATCTTTTCGTATAAATAACAATTTGCAGAGAAGGAAAAAAAAGAAAAAAAGAAAAACCGAATTAAAAATGAATTTATTCCTTGAATGGATAAATATTTAACATGCATGAAAAAATTTTATAATTTCACTCAATTTATAGAATTCGTAGTTTCTGAATTTTTTATAGCTGAAAATACAAAATCCAAGAATACCTGTGCCTCTTTTTCGAATTTCTCAATTGTTCGTTTATCTATTCCACCACATTTATAGATTAAATGACCGGTTGTTGTAGATTTTCCGGAATCAACATGGCCAATAACAACGATATTGATATGTGTTTTCTCTTTTCCCATTTTTCTCTTTCTCTTCTCCTTCTTCCTTTTTTATTCACTTAAACCAAAAACTTTACTTTAATAAAAGAAAAAGGAACAGAAAATTCGATAAACACATAAAATTTAAGCATAAACATTGATCGAATAAAAAAAGAAAAAAAAAAAAAAAAAAACTAAAGCATCCATGAACTATCCCAACAAAGAACTGATTAATTAATTAATTAATTAATCAATTATTTAAACAAAACATGGATATCTCTTCGAAATACTATAAAATAATAACTTAAATGATCCTCGATTAATGATAAATTTGATTAAATTTCACACCAAAAAATCTCTCGAAAAATGATGAAAAAATATCAAATGGTTTTTTTTTTCTTCTTTCTTTCACCTTTTTTTTTTAAGTAAATACTAATAACAACTATACATTATCGATTACAATTACATCGGCAAAAATTAAAATTAACAAATAGAAAATTTGATCGATTTCCAATAAATATTTCAAAAAAAAAAAAAAAAAAAAATTAAAGAAAATTCCAAACTTCAATAAAGATATATTATCAATTAGTAAAATAAAATTATGAAAATTTACCAAGAATTTCTAATTAAAAATTTAAAAAAAAAAAATTCCCGAATGAATATTAAACATCACTTCTAACCTCTTATATATAATACACTTTATGTGTACTTTTTACAATGTTTAACCAGTTCCATTGGCTAAATTGCAGTTCGACCAAAATGAAAGTGCAACAAATATCATTCACATTGCAATAAACAAACAAATGCTTACATTTTTGAGACAATTTTTAGCATGCAATGAAGCACTCTCTGTAAAGGTCAAATAGTATGAAATATTGTTGAAAAATTATTAATTTAATAGGAAAATCCACTGAAATTTTGTTGATTAAAGGTTAAAAGCTGAAATATAACAGATAAAGTTTATGATTGTTAGCTGATAATATAATATTAGGATTAATTGTTGAAAAATGCATGAAACACTCTGTAAAGGTCAAATAGTATGAAATATTGTTGAAAAATTATTAATTTGATAGGAAAATTCACTGAAATTTTGTTGATTAAAGGTTAAAAGCTGAAATATAACAGATAAAGTTTATGATTGTTAGCTGATAATATAATATTAGGATTAATTGTTGAAAAATGCATGAAACACTCTGTAAAGGTCAAATAGTATGAAATATTGTTGAAAAATTATTAATTTGATAGGAAAATTCACTGAAATTTTATTGATTAAAGGTTAAAAGCTGAAATATGACAGATAAAGTTTATGATTGTTAGCTGATAATATTAGGATTAATTGTTGAAAAATGCAAAAAGGTTAATGGTGAAAATTTTCCAAAAAATTGATGACAGGAAAGACTGAACAATATGATATGTTAGAACTATTGAAACTTTTTCTGGATTTTAAAAATTTGCTAAATCATACAAATAACAATTAATACAGAAATGGAAAAAGAAAAAAAAAAAAAAAAAAAGATTGGAGGAATAATTTTCCGACTTAATAATTACAGTTGATTCTACTATGAAATTATATCGACTGATTAAAATCCATTTATATCGCATTTGATGTGTAACATTGTTACTTCTTGTTTCACGTCGATTATACACAAATTAAACTTTGACATATATTTTAATTATTTGATATTACTCATAAAATTAGTTATATAATTTTTTTTTTCTTAAAAAACTTCCAGAAACAAGTTTCTTTTTCACACCAAGTAAATGAAAGTTCTTCTTTAGTTCGAAGGATTGTTAAACTTAAAATTTAGAACAAAATTTCAAACTATAGCTTCTATAAGATGGTTTTTAGTTCATTGACAGTGAAAAAAAGTATTATTTATACTTATAATGCAAAAAAAAAAAAAATAAATCCACATTACATTATACAAAATGTCTTTGTTATTTTAAAAGACAGTTGAATATCTGATCAGCTATAAATAAGTTAAATGTAAAAGATTATAATAATGATATGCAGATTTCAAATATTTGATGAAAACATTATTCAGTAATAGGAAGAAGAATAAGTAAAAAGATTACATAGATGGTAGAATATGTGAAGTCTTTTTTTAAACAATATTTAAGTATATTCGGCAGTAGTTAGATAATGTACTAAATAAATAATCTTGATAGATTATGATATGATAAAGAAGGCACACTATCTGATGATTGTAAGGCATTATTACATTAATTTGGAATATACATAAGAGAAAAAAAGAACATTTCTAATTTTACTGCTGACAAGCTCATCAATTAAGATTATAAAACTTTAAATTTTCTACGAAATTTCAATTTTTTTCAGGAAAGTTATTTAATCTGACTCATCAGTTCTTTTTTTACGAAAACACTGTCTTATAGCGAAGGCTTCTTTTGTCAAACGTCTTATTCTTTGTTACTTAAGTGAATTAAAAAAGAAGCTTCCCAGGTAACAGTTTTTGAATTTAGCAGTAAACAAAGGAATGAAGAATGATCACAAATTAGTAGTTAAATATCATCACTTTCGGATTCAGATTCTGAAATATAGTCATTCCGGATATCACTTGCATTTATCGCTTGACGCATTGCCAACTGAATTAAGGCTCGTGTTTCCGGATCACCCGCAAGATCTATTGGACGCTTTCGCTCATTATTATGTATTGTAGTACTTGCACCATGTTCCAGTAGTATTCTTACACATTCCAAATGACCTTTCCATGCAGCCGCATGTAGCGCTGTGTCGCCAATTTTGTTCTGTTAACCAAAAAAATTGAAATTCACTCGAAATTCCTTCCCTCCTCTCATTGGAAAACTGATGAAGATGCTTCCACATTCTCTAATTTGAAACAGTTTTACCTGTGCGGAAATGCACATATTGGGTATAGAGCACAGCAACTTGACAACTGCGACATGACCACCATGACTCGACCAGTACAATGGCGTTGAACCAGATTTATCCAAACCGTTCACTGATACCTAAAAAAATAAATAATAGTTGAGTATTTTGAACATAAAATCTCAATAGTTTCCACTAATCTTATGTATGAATCATTCCATTAATCGACCTAGAACTCTTCAAGCTTAAATTTGAAAATTTTTACAAAACTGATTAAATTTGTGAATGAAATTCTTCCTGAACTCTCACAAAACTCGGTTCATAGGGAACAGTAAAACATGAAAAGACATATGTTCGGAAATTTCAAATCAATCAAATATGTCGAAAAATGGAAACTTATAACGGGACGGCGTGGTAGTTCAAAGTATAGCTGTATGGAGTATATGCTGATGCCATCTACCGAATCAATTCGTAACTTCGTCAATATTCAAGAAAAAAAAAAATTTACTAAGACACAGACGCATAATTTACCGCATTATCGAGACATTCTTTAACATACTGTATATTTCCTCGTTTAGCTGCATCATGTAATGGATATTCAATGTATTCTGCTGTCATCACTACAAACATCACATTCTCCAATATTCATCAAATAAAAAAATTCAAAATCACTGCTTCAGCAAAATTAATCAATTTGAAATTAACGATTATCCGAGATCACTCAGGGTATGATGTGGTTTCTGCAAGATTATAATTCAATATCAGTTGTAACCAGCCATAATACATTGATTTCCAATAAGAAGTCCATCAAACAAACTATTATAATCAATTCACCTAATCGATTTCAAGATATATTGACAATGCTGAAGAATGTAATATCCATTGTAGCTTCCGATATCATCAAAACCTACCATAATTTGCTGGAATTAAACCTCTTTGATTTCTGCAACGTGCTGGCCACCATTGTGTATCATTACTACTATCGGAAACATATAGCAAATCACCTTCATTGAAAGATAATTCTTTGTCCTAGAAAAAAAAAAAAAAAAAAAAAAAAATTTAAACGATTTATAAACGACGATAAAAAACCATACCTTACGAATGATATTAAACAATCCGGAAAACTAAAGAAAAATTAATCATAATCGTCTCATCTCATTTCGCTTACATTAACAAGAATAACATAACTAACATTTTGCGCAGTATAGTCATATAAGGCTCGATAAACAGTCACTCGTCCCGGTTTAGGAGCAGGTTTTGGTGGTATTAAATCAGTCATTAATTTTTGCAGCATATAATTCTGTGCATTAGAAGATTTACCTGAAGATATTTATCGGAAAAAGGTTAGTTTTAAATTATCTGTTTATAAAAATAAGAAAACGCAAGCTCTAAACCAATGCACTTATTTAAACACTGAACATTGCAAAATAAATTGCAAATTTTGAAGATTAATAAATTTCCGAAACTAGATTGCACACAACATATTACACACTAATTATATCTTATTTAATGTTGCATATCATCGCATCCTTTTCCATCTATTACAGATCAGTACTTTCGGCTATTCTGGTCTTAGTTCTAAAATTTATGAAATGTCGTTTCGAAATTCTGTAAAAAATTAAAATGTCCGAAACCAGATTGCACACAAAATATCACATACTAATTATATCTCATATAATGTTGCATATCATCGCATCCTTTTATATCTATCAAATTGAATCACCGAAACCAGAAAAAATCTCCACTACTTACCTCATTACTAGCATATCATACCTCATCATCAAAAATCTACATAGGACCACATAATACAGTCTCTTATTTTGATTCTCGTTTTCATCATGGATATTTCCTTGCATTAGATAATAGCAATTATCATTAGAAATATATAATAATCAGTAAGCACGCCAAATAAAAATTTAAACTTATTATATGTCTACGTCATCTTTACTCATTTTTCGCTTTTAGTTCACAAATAAATAGCTCCCTAATAGCAGAAAGAAAGTCAATGCATTCCTTTTTTAATTTAATTGATTATTCCTTTTCTCGCATGGTATTCGTTTTGAATCTTATTTGGGTCTATAGCATTTATAGAAAAAACGATATAAGAATTCGCTAATGACTTTATGCAAAATGCATAAAAATATGACAACAAATTATGAATCATTTATGCACCTTACATAATAACGATATATAATAAGCAACCTAAAATTTGAATTAGAAAAAAATACTACTACTTATAATGGTAATAATTACAATTATTCATTTTTGTTCAGCTTCTTCCTTTAATGATTTCGGCAGTTCGGTTTGGATTTTGGCCAATTCATCATCCCATTCTTTCTCAATCTTCGACCAATGCGCAAGTAGCTCTTTCTTTCTTTGTTCACGTCGATTGAAGTAGTAAGGAAATTGCTCACGTTCAACATTGGTCCACGTTGCACTATCAAGCATCTGCAACGTGCATAGGAAAATACTATATGTTCGCTTATTACACTATATAATTTATAATTTAGATTAAGTAAAAAATCACACTACTAAACGCTCATCAATGTGATATGTGTAAAAAGTGGTCGGTAATTGTTCGCAAAAACAAAAGAAAAAGGAATTTGCAAAAATTTATTCTTTCGAAAAAAAAATTACTTAAAACTTTCTAACAAGATTCGATTGAATATTATCCCATTTTAAGGAACGGAAAAGTAAAGGCTTCATATAAATATTCCCAAAAACTTCAAGCAAATGAATGGATTAGATTCAACTGCTCTGCCGGATAATACAGTAAGCTTTTCACGAAACACCCATGTCTGGTGAGCGGTTACAATGCTACATAAATATGTGGAGACGGAATGATTAGTCCATCTCGGTGACTAAAAATCTATAAAGTATCAGATCAATTAGAATTTGAAAGTTTGAAACTTACGGCATCCGGCATATTATGCGTATCACGATTGTATGCAGCACCACCGACGTCTGAGCCAACTGTAAGAAGAAAATTTCATTTTTTAATCATTTCAACAATATTCTTTATATGTATTCATGAAAACGAAATCCAGATATAATATAAAATTATAGGCACAGTACAACGACTTAGCAAATTGTTGAAAATTTTACAATTCTTTTGCAAAAAATTTTCAACAATTCACTGCAGCGTATTAAGTCGTTGCACTGTGCCTATAATTTCAAATCGCCGATAGAATAGCCAATTGATCGGCAAAACTGATTGATATTGATTTTATACTTCACTCTATTCTTGAACAAAGACTGTTAAAAAATAAATAAAATTTTCCCATTATTTACTTTTCCGAGCAAATTTGAATATAATTTTAAAGAACAAATGCACAGCAAAAAGAAGAGAAAGACTTACAACGGAAAGTAGTCCAATGTTTCCGTTCCCATACTTGACGACAACCATCCAGATATAACAGTCGAGCTTTGTCAGGATCACTTTCCTCCTTATATGCATCGAAACGAGCCCGCATTATTACCTTTTGAAAACGAGCTTCCAGACTGAAAATTTATAGAATAATTCGGAAAAAGTAAGTAGAAATGGTAAATGTGACATTTTTTTAGAAAAAAAAAAGAAATTTTATGTGGAAGGAAATAAGTTCAGAAATGACCTAATCCTACTGTTAATTTTCTTTCCCTAAAAACTTCAAAAGAATTTATTCTTTAAAAAGCAAATGTTCTTCTATATGTTACGAATTTCTAAAGAAAGCAGCAATTTTAAACGAAATCTCACAACAGAAAAAGATATTCCTAAAAGAAATTAATCCAATGCTTCCTTTCTCAAATTAGACGCTAATACTTCCCACATAAAATGCTTACTTTCTTGACAAAGTAATGTTGCATCTAATCGCCTCAATGAATTTGCATGAAATTACTTGAAACAATAACCTTACTTCTAACCCTATTATTATGAACTGTTTTTGCAACTAATTGAGCATCATTACATCAACATGTCAATCTCTTATCCGAACTTACCTGGAAAAGAAGCAATGATAATAATAGAAGGGTAAAATAAGATGCAAGGTACGATCATTCCTACGTCATTCAAATTAGAGAAAATGAAGAACTTACATATCCGTACCATAATAACCATCTACTTCACGCATTGCCCGTTTGAACAGTCGACATACTTTCTGACGATGTGATAATGCTTTGGTGAACATCCAAGATGGTGACTCCATGACAGTGAATTGATTACAATTACACAAGTTTACCAAATTTAACCTCACCACTTCCTACAACAAAATTTACGTAATTCTCTGAAAACATAAAAGTTTGTATATATAAAAAAAAAAAATCTTAGTGATCGAAAAAATTAATATCCATCCGAAAATTGTAACATTTAATTTCCATCACTGAATATTTTTGTGTATTATTTCCTTACAAAAATGCATACTGTATGTCACCGTATACTGATATCTACAATATGTTGCAGAACATTACCGCACACTATTATGACACCGTATGTTATGCAAAAAATATACAAATGCTATAAATTTCTGTCTACTGTATTAAATGGAATATCACAAGCATATTGTCTACATAGATGATACTATGTAACATAAAATGATATTGTAATAATATATTAACATCTCGTATGAAAACATTACTATATATTTCATATCACTTATTACTGTATAATATCACTTACTAGAGTACTGTAATGCTGTATAACTATGTTATCGCTGAATTTATTGTTTCCTACACATCAATTAGATAAATCATTAGCATTGAATAGTGGAATTCGGGAAATCTCGGTATTCGGAATTCTAACTATAATCCGCGGTATTTTTCTGGCAAATAGACGGAAATGAAACAAATAAAAGAAGAGAAAGAGATAAAAAGGAAAATAAAATTAATAGCAGGAGAAAAGATGAAAAGATACAATAATCATACACCCATATGTCACTTCTTTCTCACAATTCTTATCGATCTCTATTTTTCGCAATTTTTCACAATCTCTTCCATTCACAATTCTTATCTATC